>JASDDO010000022.1:334894054-335494054 GCA_030015575.1 Agapanthus africanus | reverse complement strand
CTCATTACCTTCTGTACACCATCGTTAGGCTAAGTGGTTTTCTTCCTCCCCTACCATTCGGCACCAGCCTATGGTTTGGAAGAAGACTATCCAATAAGCATAATAGGTGTATTGTCCTTATCCTAGGAGCACTCGCAACCTAAGAGAAGGTGAGGATAAATGTCAACTGAATAAACCTTATTCCTATTTCTCCTGAACGAGAATCCATTCTCGAAAAAGTTCCTTCGAGTTCGTATATAACCATACGATGGATTTATCCAATGGAATTGGATGTTCGTAATGATACGGGGTGTTCTGGAGAAATACAAGGGTGAATTAGGAGTGGCTATGCAATACGTGGTTCGGTACTGAATGATAGCAGTCGCAATTTACTTTTCCCTCTTTCTAATCCTTTTATTTTGTCTTTACTTATTACCTTCTGTACACACAACTTAGGCTAATTGGTTTTCTTCATTCCCTACTTTTCGGCACCTGCCTATGGTTTGGAAGAAGACTATCCAATAAGCGTAATAGGTGTACCCTCTCCTAATCCTCGGAGCCCTCACAACCTGAGAGAAGGTAAAAGGAAAAGACAACTGAATAGTCCTATTCAATCTCTCCAGAACCAGAATCCATCCTCGAAGAAGTTCCTCCGAGTTCGTATATAACCATACGATGGATTTATCCAATGGAAGTGGATGTTCGTAATAATACGGGGTGTTCTGGAGAAATACAAAGGGTAAGAGAAGGAGTGGCAATGATGTATGCAACTCAACGCAATCCAAAAGCCAGTGTTATAAGAAAGTTCGGTTAACATGGTTACTAAGTTATTGTCTAGGGTCGGGTCATAGTCGCAGTCAAAGAGAGAGAGAAAAGAAACACTTTGCGTGCACTCTAACCTAGATCAGAATGTTTAATCATTTTATCTAATCAGGAAACCTCCCACCGTATTCTCAAATTCTCCTCCAAACCTGAAAGAAGAATTAGTCGGGATTACCCAAGGAGTAAACCAACTCATCAGTAGGAATCGGGATCCAACTATCATCGCATGATAACGTGATGGAATCCACTCACGTCATCATGCTCCAGAAGGTATGCGCAAGCCTGGCAAGTTTCCTGTATGTTTGAAACTCCCGATGTGATTTTTACCCCATGCTGCTTATGACCTTGACAGAGGTTAACATATCATAAGTCGCAAGTCAAGTTCAACCCGTCATTGTCCTGGATTAACTTAGACCCACCCGCACGTGCCCTTGACAGAGGTCAAAATGACCGTGCGACTGTCCTAAATAATTGCATATCTATGCAACAAACAAGCATTACTCAGCTACCAAGCACTGTGCCTTGACAGAGGTCAACATACACAGCATGAATACTAAGTAATACCTGTAAGAAATGATGGAGGGCTACGACTGGTTATTGGCGAAAAACCTTTAACGTAATGAACTTGATCTCGTTGAAGGAACCAGATAGTTTTTTATAAAAATATAGTAGCGAAAAACCTTTGCTAAAGAGGTCACTCCAGGTGAAAGGATCTCGGCTCTTTCTCCATCGAATGAGTCGCAGGATATTCCAACTAAATACCACGATGCAAAGCAAAAAGTAATCGTCTATAGTGAAGTTATTACCCTGACGCAAACCTCTGTCCAAGGGGTCACTCCCGATGAAGGGATCTCGGCCCTTGCCTCGTAGAATGAGGTGCTGGATATTCATAACCGAATACTACTGTGGAAAACAAAAGAGAACGCCCTTGTAGTAACAGCTTTTTGAAAAATTGGTTCCAACAACATCAAATATAGGTTTGTTTTTCTTGCATTGATAAGAATCAACGCAGTCCCATCAATTAAACACACAAGAAAAGAACGAAAATAAAATGTACGTATATGCCATCCGCATTCGCCACTGGGTCCCGTCATCACCCGTTAGGTTACTTAACTGACGACAGAGCGGGGACTGGACTAGCGCGGGTGCAAAAAATATACAACATCTACTAGTATATATATATCAATATATAATAATCGCTCAAGGCGTGATAAATGCAACATCACAGAAAAGTAATAAACATCACAGAACAATACAGATAATCTGGGATCCCCGGGTTTCGTAGAGCCGCAAATAAAACCCGACGTTCCCCTGGTCGTATGGATAGCATGTGCAATGAAAACCTAGACCCCTACGAGCATGGCAAGTTACCCGCTAAAACCCGAAACGAGGCAGCCCCCTTCAACAATGTGAATGGACCACCCAGCACTTCACGGAATCCGGTAACTTGAGCACCCCTCCTTGGGTCAACCTATACCCCCTACGAGTGCAGCGAATAGCCCACCAATTCTAGAATGAAGCCCCCTCCGTCTCAAAGCCATGAGATGCAGGCCCGTTACTCTCTAGAACCCGGCTGTCCGTGCACCCCACGACGAGGTAATCCTAGTACAGAAAATAAAATATATACAACGGGTACATCGACCTCAACCTGGTCGTGCCCCAAAAGAATAATATACAAACAGGTTGTGACGGCAGTCCACATGTCGGACGCTTGCCCCTCAATATCAAATGTACAAATAAATCCAAACAGCACTACCATTGCACATGAATTATCCACCACGACAAAACCGCAACATCACAGCACAACACAGAACATCAACGTGAATGTCACGTTCGCAAATACCGTCTAAGAGAGCTATATCAATTAGACAAGATTTACCGATCGAATGACATCCACGGTCACAGATAATAATGTAAAGCACTGTAAACTAACACATTTAAAATTCCGATCGACAAAACTTTCGGAAGTGGGCCCCAAGCCCAAATCCAGTACTAAAAAAAATCTGGGCCCAAACAAAATATTCCAGAAACCACAGTTCCAAGTGAAAAACCACTTCAACACAAATTGTTCACTGAAGCGCCAAACACGCGGCGGAACCGCAGCAAAGACATGGCTTATGCGGAAGTTCCGCGGTGGTTTCGTGGGTTCAAGTGCCCAAATTTCCTATGTAGTCTTTAAAAAGCCTGCATGATTTTTAGAGATACCCAAAATAATTTTTCGACCAGTTTAAAATTCGACAGAAACTTTACTATTGAAATTGCGGTTTCGGAAATTTTGTTCAATCGGGGTTTTAAACATATTAGAACAAGCTAATTAACGGTTAATGGGTGGCTCTGATACCATGTTGGGCCACTGCGGCGCCCCGGCCGTCAAACCGACGCCAAATGCGGAACAAAAACTTTTTACAGAACCGGCGCCACCGCGACCCAAATTCCCGGATCGTTCCATTAACCGTAAACTAGTAAAATGTAAAAGAGGTTTGGAAAGAGATTATACCGATCGATCCATATCCTTCAGTCTTCAATCTCCACGCCAAACTCCTGCTGCTGGGCCAACGAAGTCCGTTCCCCGATCATGCCCGTCGAAGCGGCACCACGTCTATGAATCTTTATACGGGCTCCCGCCTAAAAACCGAGGCAACTCGGACATGAAGTTTGCTAGCCGACATGTTAAAGAATGAAGTAGAGAGAGTGTAGAATCCTTTGTCTCAAGGCACCCAAGCGATTGGGTGGAGATAAGTTGGAGTTGCCAAGGAGATATCAAGAGTTGTGAGCTTAAAAATTTGCAAGTGAGGAAAAACCCCAAAAGGGCTTGCCATAAAAAAAATCATGAAGCAAGTGTTCTCTCTGGAATGCCAACAAGAAGTGGTAGTCTCAAAAATGCAAGTAAATGAATCCCTCCAAATTAATTCCTTTTGCCCCCTTAAAGCTCACAGCCACCCAACCCCAAAACAATAGTTTTCCACCACACAAAAACCCTGCGAATAGGAGGCGAGGCTGATTTGCAGAGAACCGCTTTGGTGACAAATTCAGCAATCAACCCCCGTAGTGAAGCCCATGCTACCCATTCCCACCCATGCCCAATTAATGCACCGACCAACCCCATACCCTTCTAGAAAAACCCACACAAAGCCACAACAAATAATTGCAGCCACTGGATGTTAGTGTATATGCCCTAGAGGCCATTACTGTATCATACTAGATTGTATATTACTTGATGGAAGCTTGGGATATTCACAGTTGTATAGACAATCTTGCTCGAAATGGTAGTATGCTACTTGGTTTGTCTCTACTTCAATATGTGCATGTGTTTCTTTTAGCATATCGCTTATATACATATTAGTAGAGCCCTTAGGATCTTTGCTTGATTACCAGCGTTGTGATGGCGCTCACACTCGTGGGGGCTGGGTAATCCATAAGCACATCCTTATACAGGTCCCTAGTTGTTGGACTATCGAGACAGGGCATCGATACTCCGGAGTAGACTAGCGTATGCTCTTCTCATCCCAGCGGGAGAGACGGTCTGTCCCACAGCCGTCAGTACGTCGTACTTGAGATAGTATGCGGGTGCTCGTTAGGTTACGAGTATACTGGACAGGACTCGGCGGGAACTGTTGGTTGGTATTATACCTATCGTCAGTTATCAGTTCCCAGGTGACATGAGTACAGCATAGTCCGCTGACTTGACACTGTCACTTCGCCTCGAGTGTGTTCCCACTGTACTTAGATTACTACCCTACCACGGCTCAAAGGAGTCGTGCAAACAGGTAGTAGTTGGGTGCAGTCCCGAAGCACTTGGAGGCAATGACGGTTAGACAGGATTCGTCTCTCCCGGTATTGGGGGTTGACATCGCGTTGTGTCTAGGAGAGCCATTACACAAGTAGTCCCTGGCCAGGGCAAGCGAGATATACTGGTAGGTTTCCAATGTTATCTCAGGGTGTTATGGGCTACACTCCGACCCGACTTGTACCGCTATTAGGGGACTGACGTTCACCGCCCCCTAGGCCCGCCATGCGATGTATCAGACGAACAGACCGGACTGTACGGAGATTGTCATATACAGGCTCAGTAGGAGTTCGGATGGGTTTACCTCATCGGCCTTCTTATCGACATCTACCTGGGGACCGTTACGTACAGCTAGTGCCGCTTGCGGTCTGTGGTTAAACCCACTACCAACGTAGTGTCAAGTTTTTAGAGTCCCACACAGAGAGTTTCCCTACACTGAGCGAAAAGTGTAGAGGCCGTATGGTTTTACGGCAGGGCTACGATCACTTACGTGCACTTGTGTGCGTATGCTATTCGGGCTGGCAATACTAGTGGGCTTTGGTTTAAGCCAGATCCTAGTATTGCACAGATGGATTTGATTTGTCTTCTGTGCATTCGCATTCTACGGAATGCGGATGCAGGTGTGTATGCACAGTTTTGAGGAGCGATGAAGGAGAAGGTGCCCCATTAGGGTTTTGGCAGTTGGTTCGGCCAAAACCATAATGTGGCACACTCATTAGGGTTTTGACAGTTCGTTTGGTCAAAACCGTTATGAGCCGGAGGTATTGTTTACTAATCCTTTTAGTGATAGATTAGTGATGGCTAATTGCATTGGCCATTTGACCACTTAGATCTCTCTTGACCTTGTTGACTATGTTGACCATGTTGACCATTGACCTTCAAGAGAGATCCACACTCTTCTTTTATTTTTATTTTAATTTATGTGTTATGATAATGGTCAATTCAATGTGCCATCAACTTATATCATGATAGGATTAGTAATGATGATTATTGTGTATTATTGCAACCATGGTTCATTTTATTTGGGCTTAATCTTTTTCATTATTCTCTTCTCATTCTCTCTCATGAAGTCAGAGGAAAAGAAAAGCTCCATGGTTGCAAAATTTCTCCTTCTTCTTCCTCTTCTTGATCTCTTCTTTTGATCTCATGTGTTAAGAGAAAAAGAATCCACAAAGACAAATACATCCATACATCTCCTCTACACAACCTAAGGTATTTAGATTAGCAATCTCTTTGCCCTAGTTGCCTTGGCTTGAGGCGAAGCTTAATGTACAACTCTCGGGTGGATCGTCTTCGACTCAAGAAGGCCGAGGAGGTGCCCAAGGTCCGGATCGACGCTTGGAGCTTGGTTGGACGAGAGGGACAGCGGGATGAAGACCCGAAGGACCGGTTCCGTGAGGTATACTTCCTACAGCATAGTAGCTAAACCTCTTAGAGTTTACTAGTTTCTAGTTTAGCAAAGATCCGACTTTTAGTCCATGTTGCCTTGCGCCAAAATCATTGTTTTTCGCCGTTTCCACCTCCCCGTAAGAACCGGGGTAAGCAACGTGGACTTACAGTGGTATCAGAGCCTAGATAAACATAAACTAGTAAGTTAGCAAAGTGTTAAGAACATCGATCGAAAAAAAGTCGCAAAACACATCCGCAAAACCACAACTTTCTGTTGTTTTTTTTTTCTGCTCTAAAAACAAAAAATCATACTTCAAAAATCGTCTCAGGGTTTTGTGAAAACACTGCAGAAAAACGATCCAGTGATTCGACCAAACGACCGCGGTTCCGCGGCAATGACATGCTCATTGCCGCGGTTCCGCCGCCGTTTTGACTCGGCACTGGATCGGGTTTGGTGCAGTGTTTTAGTTTGGATGTTTTGGGATTTTTAATACATGATTTTTCTACCCAGATTTTCCAGAAAGCAAATTGACTTTTGGGGTGGTTAAAAATCCGTATTTTGATCGATATTCCGTACTCTTGGGCTAATGTATATTTTCTGTGATGTGATATATGTGTTGAACGTCTACTAATCGCTATAAGTCGATTAGTGGGGGTTATACATATCTGTGATCTGTAATGTTGATGGTTTGTGTATATGAACTCGGTGGATTGTCGCGAATGAATAGCCGGGAATGGGTGTGAGATGAGAGTTTCTTTTTCTTTCATTCAATGTAAAATATATAAATTGATGTAATATTATTTGTTTGGCCGCGCAACTGGGTCGGGGTTGTAGCTGTCATTGTATAATTTCTTTTTACTGTTTTTGCTCCTAGGATAGACCCAAGGTGGGGTGCACAAACTACCGGGTATCTCGAAGTGCCGAGTGGCCTATTCACGGTGTTGAGGGAGGTTGCTTCGCTTCGGGTACTTGGCGGGTAGTTTGCCGCACCCGTAGGGGTCTAGGGTGGGGTTTGGCTATTCATAGCGACCGTGTAATCCGTTTTTCGTTGCAGGCTCGAACGAATCGCGGATTCCTAGTATATCCAAAGTGTTCATCTGTGATCTGTAATGTCTATCATTGCTATATATTTATATATGATAACTATTTAGGCGTTGCTTATGTTTTACAGTCACGCTAGCCTAGCCCCCGCTCTGTCGTTAGTTAAGTAACCTAACGGGTGATGACGGGGCCCCGTGGCGAATGCGAATGGCATAAGCGTACGTCATATTTTGGTTGTTTTCTGCAATGGTAGGATTAAATGACGGGAAGCATTAAAAGAACTAATGCAAGAAAATAAACCAAGTAAAAGTCGTTGGAACACTTTGAAAACCACTCGGTTCTTTTCAAAAGCAAGCATTTTAAACGCGGAGCTTGAACCACTCCTTTTAAAAGCTATCTCGTTCCATCGACTATATCAAGTTCACTACGTTCACGGTTTCGCCAAAACCATCCGTAGCACTCCGTCGTTTCATATGAATATTCAACAGTATTCAAGCTGTGTTTGTTGGCCTTAGTCAAGGCACAGTGTTTGGTAGCTGGTGGGTATTCATATGTTGCATAGATAGAATGCGTTGGTTTGGGACAGTCGTATTGCTTTGTTGGCCATAGTCAAGGGTATATACGGGTGGGTTCAAATTAACCTAGATAACGACGGGTAGAACTTGACATGTGACTTATGATTTGTTGGCCTTAGTCAAGGTCATAAGAGCATGGGGCAAAAATCCACATCGGGAGTTTCAAAAGTACTGAAACTTGCTAGCGCTGCATACCATTTGGAGTGTGATGATTCTGGTAGGATTCCTTCGGTTTTATCACGCGGTGATATTTGGTTCCCGATCCTACTGTGAGTATATGCTACTCCTCGGGGACTTTCTCACTTAACGATCAATGCTATAAACCAAGTAGGTGTCTAGAAAGGTGTTAGCGGGGCTACGCCCACAGGGAAAAGAGGTTACATAATTAAGGAACTTCGCGAAAGCGTTGGAAAACCTCCCTCAAAGTACCGACACTGGCCTGGCTGAACGGTTAAGCAAGTATTGTACGGTGAGAAAGATCCCGACTAATTCTTCCTTTGTGGTTTGAGGAGGGATTCGAGAGACAGTGGGAGCCATCCTGTTTAGATAAATTAAAAACCAATCTAAACTTGCAAGAGCATCAGGCTAAGTGTTTTCTTCTCTCTCTCTTAATTGCAGCGACCCAGTGACCGCACCTAGGTTACATCTAGATAATAAAATGACTGAATCTGACTGTTATGACTGGCAAAGGTCTGTCCAGATGTCCATTGCCCAGGACAAGCTGGAACACCTCTTGACTGATCCAACCCCTGCCGTCTCAGGTCCAGTTTCCCCTGTCACGGATATTGATATCCATAGGACATCGGAAGAAGACTGTGCGAAAGCCAAGTGCCTCGTGTCAGCCTCAGTTGATGGTATATACCAGAGGCAGCACGAGAAGATGGACTCAGCTTCTATCTTCCTCCATAACAAAGTTTTATATGGAGAGCAATCTCGTATCGCAAGATATAAGACCTCGAACGAATTGCTTCTAGCGAGGTTGGCTATCGGGTCATCTGCTGGGGGCAACGTCCTTACAGAGACCAGCTCTTTTGAGCTCTCGGACATGGAGACCACGTTGAAGAACGGGTCAGATCCTGACTCAGTTCAACAGTCTCTACCTGCTACCCTAAAGGAAACTAGGGAAGTAGAAAGAAAGAGAAGGGCAGAAGTTTCAGGAATAGATGTAGTAAAAGAGGGATGTTCCTATTGTTACGGGAATGAACATGGGCAGAAGGATTGCAGGGCTTGTAAAGCCAGTAGCCAGAATTCGAAGCATGTTGTGGCTTCGGCTTCGGGTGTGTTTGTGATAGAGAACTGTATGTCAGTTAACCCTACTTCCTGGGTATTGGATACCGGATCAGGATCTCATATCTGTAATTCGTTATACGCTTTGAGAAATCGTAGGGTTATCAGGAAAGGTGATATGACTCTCAGGGTTGCTAACGGAATGAGCATGTATGCTGAATCCATAGGGGAATATCATCTAGGACTGACAACTGGGCAGATATTGATTCTGCGTGACTGTTTTTATGTACCAGGTGCGACTTGTAACATCATATCTGTATCCTTACTTTCTAAGGAAGGATATGATTTTACTTTTGTAAGCGATGTAGTAAACATCCACCTAAATCAAGTACTGATTGGGTCAGGTACATTGAAATACGGTATCTACGTTTTGAATCAAGCTCAGGTCTTCAGTGTCCAGAACACACTTAAAAGAAAGTCTCCGGAATTAAATCAGTCTTTCTTATGGCATTGTAGACTGGGTCACATTAATGAGACACGGTTGACAAAGTTACATAAAGAAGGATACTTGGATCCGTTCGAGTACCAGTCTTATGCCACTTGTGAATCTTGTCTCATGGGAAAGATGATAAAGACTCCGTTCACTGGACACGGAGAAAGAGCGAGCGAGCTCTTGGGACTCATACACAGTGATGTGTGTGGTCCAATGTCTACACATGCGCGAAGTGGTTATTCATACTTCATTACTTTCACAGATGATTTCTCTAGGTATGGGCATGTCTTCTTGATGAAGCACAAATCCAAGGCCTTAGAGAAATTTCAGGAATACAAGAATGAAGTTGAAAAACAAACAGGAAAAAGTACCAAGACACTGAGATCTGATCGAGGTGGCGAATACTTAAGTGCCGAGTTTCTGGGCTTCTTAAAAGAGAATGGAATTCTCTCTCAGCTTACTCCTCCATACACACCACAACACAACGGTGTATCGGAAAGGAGGAATCGAACCCTATTGGATATGGTTCGTTCCATGATGAGTAAGGCTGAGTTGCCGCGATCCTTCTGGAGTTATGCACTAGAAACAGCTGCATATCTTTTGAACCAAGTTCCTACTAAGTCAGTGCCTGCCACACCATATCATATGTGGAGTGGGAAGAAACCCAGTCTTAAACACTTTAAGATATGAGGATGTCCAGCTTTTGTAAAAAAACAGCATGCGGACAAGCTCGAGGCACGTTCGGTACAGTGTAAGTTTGTAGGATACCCAAAGAACTCCAAGGGGTATCTTTTCTATTACGCAGAGAAACAAAAGGTTTTTGTTTCTCGTCATGCCCGCTTCCTGGAAACTGAGTTTTTGGAAAATCAGATAAGTGGGAGCGCAATAGAACTGGAAGAAATTCCAGAACCACAAGCTATTACTCAAAGCTTGGTAGAACCAGAGGGTTCGAAAGAACAGGACATCCCAGCGCCACTCCGCAGAAGTAGTAGGCAGTCTCATCCGCCCGAGAGATACTACGGTTTTCTCATTGACGGGGATAGAGAGGACTGCACTATGGATTATGGTGAGCCTACTAGCTTCCAGCAAGCCATTCAGAGCGGTGACTCGGTAAAATGGCTGGATGCAATGCGGGCCGAGATGGAGTCTATGTACACCAACAAAGTTTGGGCTTTGGACTTTGCTCCAGAAGGGGTAAAACCCGTAGGCTGCAAATGGATCTTCAGAAAGAAGATTGGTGTAGATGGGCAGGTTGAGACCTATAAAGCTAGACTTGTAGCAAAGGGTTTTCGTCAAAGACCTGGTTTGGACTATGACGAGACCTTTTCTCCAGTGGCTATGCTGAAATCCATTCGGATCCTTCTAGCCATTGCTGCCTTCCATGATTATGAAATCTGGCAGATGGACGTAAAGACGGCTTTCCTAAATGGAAATTTGGAAGAGTGCGTCTATATGGATCAGCCGGAGGGATTCAATCAGAGTGGGAGCAGCGGTAGAGTGTGCAAGTTGCTCAAGTCCATTTATGGACTTAAGCAGGCATCGCGGAGTTGGAACATCTGCTTTGATGATACTGTCAAAGAATTCTACTTTATCAAAAACCCAGATGAACCATGCATTTACAGTAAGATTGTAGGGAGAACTGTGGTATTCCTCGTCTTGTACGTGGATGGCATTCTCCGAATAGGAAATGATATTCCTATGCTACAGTCAGTCAAAGGATTCTTGTCGCAGCGGTTCTCCATGGAAGACCTGGGCGATGCCAACTACATTTTGGGGATCCAGATCTATCGTGATAGATCTAAGAGGATGTTGGGACTTTCACAGTCAAGGTACATCGACACCATACTGAAAAGATTCAGTATGGAAGATTCCAAGCGCGGTAATTTACCGGCTTGTCACAGGATCACCCTCTACAAAGAGATGTCTCCCAAGACTGATTTGGAGAGGGATCGCATGTCTATTATACCCTACGCTTCTGCGGTAGGCTCTATAATGTATGCGATGTTGTGTACCAGACCAGATGTAGCATACGCATTGAGTGTTGTAAGCCGGTATCAGTCAATCCCAGGGGAGAAACACTGGATAGCGGTAAAGAACATTCTCAAGTACCTGAGAAGGACTATGGAGATGTTCTTGGTGTATGGTGGAAAAGACCTCCAGCTCGAGGCCTTTGCTTACTCCAGCTTCCAGAGTGACAAGGATGACTCCAAGTCCATGTCGGGTTATGTCTTTACCGTCAATGGAGGGGCGGTTTGCTGGAAGAGTTCCAAGCAGGAGACCGTTGCAGACTCAACTATGGAAGCGGAGTACATAGCTGCTTGCGATGCCGCAAAGGAAGCTGTCTGGATGAAGAAGTTCCTCACGGATCTTCAGGTGGTTCTTACCATTGTTGATCCAATACCGTTGTATTGCGACAACAACGGAGCTATAGCTTTAGCGAAGGAACCCAGGTCCCATCAAAAGTCCAGGCACATTTTGAGGCGGTACCACCTGATCAGGGAGATCGTAGATCGCCGGGAGATCGAGGTGAAGAGAGTAAATACGGAGAACAACACTGCAGATCCACTCAAGAAGGCCCTACCCCAGACTCAGTTCGAGCGGCTGACCGAGATGATAGGTCTTCGATACGCCAGTACATGGCCTTAGTGCAAGTGGGAGATTGTTAGTGTATATGCCCTAGAGGCCATTACTGTATCATACTAGCTTGTATATTACTTGATGGAAGCTTGGGATATTCACAGTTGTATAGACAATCTTGCTCGAATTGGTAGTATGCTACTTGGTTTGTCTCTACTTCAATATGTGCATGTGTTTCTTTTAGCATATCACTTATATACATATTAATAGAGCCCTTAGGATCTTTGCTTGATTACCAGCGTTGTGATGGCGCTCACACTCGTGGGGGCTGGGTAATCCATAAGCACATCCTTATACAGGTCCCAAGTCGTTGGACTATCGAGACAGGGCATCGATACTCCGGAGTAGACTAGCGTATGCGCTTCTCATCCCAGCGGGGGAGACGGTCTGTCCCACAGCCGGCAGTACGTCGTACTTGAGATAGTATGCGGGTGCTCGTTAGGTTACGAGTATACTGGACAGGACTCGTCGGGAACTGTTCGTTGGTATTATACCTATCGTCAGTTATCAGTTCCCAGGTGACATGAGTACAGCATAGACCGCTGACTTAACACTGTCACTTCGCCTCGAGTGTGTTCCCACTGTACCTAGATTACTACCCTACCACGGCTCAAAGGAGTCGTGCAAACAGGTAGTAGTTGGGTACAGTCCCGAAGCACTTGGAGGCAGTGACGGTTAGACAGGATTCGTCTCTCCCGGTATTGGGGGTTGACATCGCGCTGTGTCTAGGTGAGCCATTACACAAGTAGTCCCTGGCCAGGGCAAGCGAGATATACTGGTAGGTTTCCAGTGTTATCTCAGGGTGTTCTGGGCTACACTCCGACACGACTTGTACCGCTATTAGGGGAATGACGTTCACCGCCCCCCTAGGCCAGCCATGCGATGTATCAGACGAACAGACCAGACTGTACGGAGATTATCACATACAGGCTCAGTAGGAGTTCGGATGGGTTTACCTCATCGGCCTTCTTATCGACATCTACCTAGGGACCGTTACGTACAGCTAGTGCCGCTTGCGGTCTATGGTTAAACCCACTGCCAGCGTAGTGTCGAGTCTTTAGAGTCCCACACAGAGAGTTTCCCTGCACTGAGCGAAACGTGTAGAGGCCGTATGGTTTTACGGCTGGGCTACGATCACTTACGTGCACTTGTGTGCGTATGCTGTTCGGGCAGGCAATACTAGTGGGCTTTAGTTTAAGCCAGATCCTAGTATTGCACAGATGGATTTGATTTGTCTTCTGTGCATTCGCATTCTACGGAATGCGGATGCAGGTGTGTATGCACAGTTTTGAGGAGCGATGAAGGAGAAGGTGCCCCATTAGGGTTTTGGCAGTTGGTTCGGCCAAAACCATAATGTGGCACACTCATTAGGGTTTTGACAGTTCGTTTGGTCAAAACCGTTAAGAGCCGGAAGCATTGTTTACTAATCCTTTTAGTGATAGATTAGTGATGGCTAATTGCATTGACCATTTGACCACTTAGATCTCTCTTGACCTTGTTGACCATGTTGACCATGTTGACCATCAAGAGAGATCCACACTCTTCCTTTATTTTCATTTTAATTTATGTGTTATGATAATGGTCAATTCAATGTGCCATCAACTTATATCATGATAGGATTAGTAATGATGATTATTGTGTATTATTGCAACCATGGTTCATTCCATTTGGGCTTAATCTTTTTCATTATTCTCTTCTCATTCTCTCTCATGAAGTGAGAGGAAAAGAAAAGCTCCATGGTTGCAAAATTTCTCCTTCTTCTTCCTCCTTTTGATCTCTTCTTTTGATCTCATGTGTTGAGAGAAAAAGAATCCACAAAGACAAATACATCCATACATCTCCTCTACACAACCTACGGTATTTAGATTAGCAATCTTTTTGCCCTAGTTGCCTTGGCTTGAGGCGAAGCTTAGTGTACAACTCTCGGGTGGATCGTCTTCGACACAAGAAGGCCGCGGAGGTGCCCAAGGTCCGGATCGACGCTTGGAGCTTGGTTGGACGAGAGGGACAGCGGGATGAAGACCCGAAGGACCGGTTCCGTGAGGTATACTTCTTACAGCATAGTAGCTAAACCTCTAAGAGTTTAGTAGTTTCTAGTTTAGCAAAGATCCGACTTTTAGTCCATGTTGCCTTGCGCCAAAATCATTGTTTTTCGCCGTTTCCGCCTCCCCGTAAGAACCGGGGTGAGCAACGTGGACTTACACTGGATTCGAAATATGTGCAAGGAAATGGGACAAGAAAGAAGCTCACACTAATTAAACATATCAAAATGTTTACACTAATTAAACATATCAAAATGTTTAAGACGGAAAAACAAAACTGGAAGCTCCCAAAATAATCCCGTAACGAATTACGAGATTACACCTTAACTGTAAATACATACCCGCATTTGTATTCCGACCGAATACAGATGCAATGAGACAAAAATATACCTACAATATAATACTATGATCCGGCTTAAACCAAAGCCCGCTAGTATTATCCGTCCGATCCTGATCCGTGCACTAGTGCACAAATATGATCGAACACATCCATAAAACCATACGGCCTCTACAACGTTTCGCCCGAACTTGGGAAACTTTCTGTGGGGGACTCTAATGACTCATCAATACACTGGCACTGGGTATAACCACTAGCACGTCAGAGGTACTAGTTGTACGTAACGGTTGCCTATGTATTGATCGGAATAGAAGCTGATGAGCGAAATCATCCATAAACGCTACTGAGCATGACAGTGACAATATCCGTACAGTCCGGTCCGTTCGTCTATGAGTATCGCATATCGGGCCTAGGGGGCTGGTAAACGTCAGACCCCAATAGCTGTATAAGTGATGTCAGAGAGTAGCCCAGAACACCCTGAGATACTAATGGAATACTTACAGTAAATCTCGATTACCCTGGCCAGGGATTTCGTGTAATGGCTCTCCTAAACACAGCGCGATCTCACCCCCAATACCGGGAGAGACGAATCCCCGACGATCCGCTCACTGCCTCCTTGTGGCTCGGGACTGTACCCAAATAAAACCTGTTTGCACGACTCCTTTGAGCCGTGGTAGTGTAGTAATCAAAGCACAGTGGGAATTCACACGAGACAAATAACGATCTCAGTTCGACAGACTAACCTGTACACATGTCACCAGGGAACTGCTATCTGACGATATGTATAATACCAACTAGCATGTTCCCGGCGAGTCCTGTCCGGTGTACTCATAACCCAATAAGCACCTGTATACATCTTAGGTGAACCAACTGACACCAATGGCTTGTGAGACCGACCACTGCCCCTCGTCGGTGTCTCGACTGTATACACTAGTCTACTCTGGAGTACTGATGCCCTGTCTCGAAACTCCCATGACTAGGGACACTTTAAGGATGTGCTTATAGACCCCAGCTCCCACGTATATGATCGCCATCATACTGCTGGCAGTCAAGCAAGAATCCTATAGGCTCTATCGACATGCAATAGTGAACTAAAGCATGTACACGATGATAAAGACAAACCAGAGCAAGACTGTCCTATCGGTATAGGTCCTCTCTCAATCATTGCAATCACGTACCTGCGATCCAATAATTGACTTTGAGGGCACTATATCCAACAGCACCATTCTCTAACACTCAGAGACATATCAAATATTCCCAGTTCTCTACCTTTCTGTAGCCCATGCAACATATTACATATGCTGGATCCTTATCTGGTATCACATACCAAGGACGTAGAGGACATTGAGAAACAGTTCTTGGTAATGAACACTCTCGAAGAAGATGCATCAACATGCACTTTCTTCGATTGGGTGGCATGGGAATCCAGATATTCCCCTATTTCCTGCTCGGACTTATAACAGTTATAAGATAGAGCGGAACCAACGTTCCCTAGCTCAGTATAATAAGCAGGTTCGGTCAATGCATTCATATTATTATCTTGATTAAGGCGTGACATGGTGATTGAATGATTCAGCGTGCTTGCGCTTTCTAAAAGATAGATCAAAAATATTTGTAACCGCAATCAAGAACGGCGTCGCTTTGCAGCTAGCCGGTGAGTACGGGTCGGTCCACAGGGATTTTGTGAATTTCCTAATCGCGCTAACGAGTTAATTCCGAAGGGTGTTCGGATTAATTATTAAATCTAAAAATTGAAGTTGTATGATACTAGGATTAGAAACTTGCTAGGATTAGGTTTAGGGAAAATTTGGTAAACAAAGATCTACATCTCTTTCCATTGCCTTTAATTAAAGATATCATATTAGTGTTATGGTAAATCTTAACAAAGGGGATTAGGATGATTGGAAAGATTGATTCTCCCTCTAGATCCTTGTCCTTCCTTTCTTAATCTTTACCCTAACCTCCATGGAAAACCTTAGAATCCGGGCCTTTAGACTACGGAATCACCGTTACCTCGAGGGTAAAGTGCCGTAGGGAGCGGAATAAGAAGGTATGCATGGAGTTCTAATTTTCATAAAAGATTGGCAAAGAAAAGAGATGAGAGATCTTCATCTCTCAAATCCTTCCCTATTCCTAACCCTAACAAGCGAGGAAACTACTCGCTCATTGAAGGGATGAAGAAAGACATGATTTTATTAAAGAGAAGAAGCATCTATTGCAAGTTAATAAAATTCTTAAACTAAATTAAACTAAGGCAAGAAAATAATTTACCAACAAAAAATGATGCTCTCCAAAAGAATGCTGAAATTTATTAATGAAGGGAGGCATAGGGAGGCATAAGAAATTACAATGAATAGAGTTCCTATTTATAGAGAATAGGAAACCCTAGGTTACAATTGATTTGCATGTCTACATTTACCAAAATATCCTTAGGAAGACCTAGTCAAAGTAGACTTCAAGCTTTGGTAAAATTTTATGTCTCTATCTCTTTAAAGAAAGTATTGGGCCTTGGATCTTTGGGCTTCCTTATTATTTGGTTCTTTATTAAAATAGCTTTTATGTTTCTTCCAGATCTCCAGTGAATAATTGCGGTGGACTTTTAACCGTTCGCTTTGTAATCTTGGACCTTGCATTGCCTTGTACTTTATGAATTTTATCTTTGATGTAGGCTTGATCAAGAGTCTTCTGTTTGTTGGTCAAAGTCCACTTTTGCATCGTCTTTTCATCGTTTTCACTGTTTTCTGTCTAAGAACCTGTAAGCTGTAACATGTAGCAGACATGGGTCAAAAACACCTGTTTTCATTGTAAAATGCATAAGAATGGGGAATATAAAATACAATATTATGGTATGAACAAATACCCCCAAACTTATCTTTTGCTCGTCCTCGAGCAAACTTATTTTTTATTCTCTACAAAAAACCTAACCGCACTTTCGCAGGGAAACGCGATTGCACTGAGCACGTGCAACAAGCCGTTAAACCTCTAGGTGTCCCTAGTAGGAGGAGTGTTGTCTCCTGAGGGTTTTCAACGGATACTACCCACAAAATCCTATCAACTCGGCCCATTGACTTTTGTTCTCCAATTAGGTCTTCTAACAAGGAATTCTATTATTTTCGACCCGTAAATTATCCACCCATATTCTTCACACTTCCTCATCATCTAACTTAAGATTATATATATCTTGCAGATCTACTTAGCTTTCGGCATTTCCTAAGTTTTCCTTCTAGGGTTTCCATCTCCACTTAGGAATTTTTATCAACTCTATTAAAGATACAAGTTCTATTCTTCATTCCTTTCTCGTATCTAAACTCTAATCACATATCCCCACGTGTGTGTAAATATCACCCCTACACTTGGAAATTCAAATCAAGCAATCGTACTCCCGTCCATTGTCCAAAGCACTTGTGAAATTTCGCTTTCACATCCTTCATGCGACTGTTAATACTTCTTGAGGTACCAACAACCGATTACAAGATGCGTTGGCACTTTTAAGGCGTACTTCCTAGTTTTGCAACACCCAAGGCTTTTAGCAGTGGCTCCCAAACCAGTTGGTCTAAGGCACTAGGTGATGAAGCACCCTCGCTAAATATTTTTCTATTTTTACAGCCTTAAGTAATCACAAAAACCAGTGTCCATTTTTTTCTTTATCCACTTTTTTTTTTCTTTTTCATTGTGCTAAGGACGTTAGACAAGAGTATTTCAAGGTCTCTTCTACTAATCCAAGTTTCAAGGTGCGTGTTTGTGCATTTTGTAGGGTACATGTTTTCAGAATCTAGACTTAAGCTAGGAACTATTTTTCAAACTTATACTCTAATAAGAACATCAATACTTTTCCCTTGTTTCGACTTAGCCCAAGAAGTGAACCCAAAATTTGCCTATTTCTAAATAAACTACAAGGCATATACTTTCTACTGTTAAACTTTAAGGAATGTTATTTTTAGGGTTTTTAATTCACTAAGTCTAAGATCTAGTTGTTCCTAGCCAGTTAACCTATTTGTCAAACTCAAGTCAATTAGCCAAAATTGAATACATTAATTTTTATAATTTTTGAAATTTTTTAATTTTTATGGCTTTTCAAATAAGCATGCAAATGCAAAAATATGTACAAATGAATGCGAAGGAAGAAGACGTACCGAGCATACCCCCAAACTTAAACTTGACAGTGTCCTCACTGTCATGCTGAACCAAGAGGGTCAAAATGTCGGCACTCCCCTGTTTATTTATTTACACTTTTTTTTTGTATTTTTAATGTTTTGAAATTTTTTTTTATTTTTTTTATAGAAAAAGAAAACAAAAATATATATACATATATACAAAGATTCCCCCCAAACTTAAGCTTGGTCTTACACAAGCCAAAGGTTAACACCAACCATTCAAAAATCTTATCGTGGTAATGGTATAGTTGGTGTAAGAATGGGATGTGGAGGAAAGAAATGAGAAACACGCGAGACCGTGTGGACAAAAGAATGGTAGAATATGGTCTCGGTGGGGGAGAAGAATGGCGAAAAGAAGAAGGAAGTGGAGTACGATCTTGAGGGTGTAAATCGAGTGAATAAATTAGCGCAATTTGTGATGACCGATGTGTTAAAAGCGATTGCGCTAACCTACCAACTCGTCGGGAAATGGGGTCAAATCCCTCAAGATTCACAAGAAAACATGGGTACGCCGAACTTGGTATAGGAGATGAAAGCGTCACGGTCACTTGCACGGTCGGAACAATAGGAAGGACGAAAGGAAGTGAATTAGGGATAGTATCATTCTTACCGTAGTAAACTGTGTCGAACTGGAAAAATTCCATCAATGGTTCGAAACGACTGTAAGCAACCGAGTCTGATGGATTAACTAACTCATCTGAAAATGCAAAGGACTCAAACTCGGGCGGTGAGACTTCAACATCGTCCGAAAAAGTGAAACACTTGTAAGTGTCTTCGGCTGTGAGAACTGTGTCAGATTCGAAGGAAAAGTTTTCAAGCTCACAGTCGTCACGTGTGAAATGAGGCGTGGTCGGAACGATGGAAAAGAGGGAGGGTGATTTAGGTAAAGGTTCAAGAGGATGAATTGGAAAATCCGACACATCAAAGAAAAATGGTTCAACCTCAATATGATTCTCACTACTCTCCTCAATATTATCCTCATAATTCTCCACAATATTCAACTCATCCATGCCATTATCATCGAAATCAAGACGCATATGAGATTCGGGAGAAACATTTAATAACTCGGGATGATGATTTGAACATAAAATTTCAATTAAATCGACAGGTTCATCATCCGAAATATTCCCGGCGTCTATATCCTCAATCAAGTGAAAATCAATTTCTTTAGACACCTCATCAAAAGCATGGATATTTATCGATTTAGGTTCTAGAGTGGAGGTGTAAAGATCGAAAGGATTAAGTCTGGTTTCACTCGAAAGGGGTTCTTCACAATCTGGCAAATCAAACACTACAAAATCACACAACTCGCTTTTATTTTGAACTTGTGAATCATTTAAGACATTCGATGGAAAACTGGAGTTGTGGGCTTCAATTGGGTAAGGGTAGGTTTGATTTGGAAATCCTCTCTCATTCTCACTCAGTCCAACCACCTCCTCATACATTGGAAAATTTGGAGCTAGTTGGAAACTAGCTACCGGTTCACTAGGTCGCATAAGGGTGGCCACGGACGCTTCCACATTCCTAACCATTTTGTTTGTTGCCGCGATATACGCCTCCAACGCCTCTTCCAAACTAGACTTAGGTGGTGAGAGGGTTTCAGTAAAAGATTCAAAATTGGTTGGATATGTGAAACTCCCTAATGGCTGTGTCGAAACAGTGTCTAGTGAAGGTGGGAAAGTCGGGTATGACTGGTAGGAAGTGGGTGGTAAGACAGGAGTAGGGTCAACATATGGATAAGAAGGTGAATAATCGTGCGGATCCCTAAAACTAGAGGAGTGGAGAGGGGTGAAAGATCGGCTACGAGATTGAGCAATATGCTCAGCAATGGACATCGGCCTAGGAGTGACAGAAGGACTTAAAGAAGTGGTGTCAACATATGTAGGTGGTGAATGTTGACTTGGTTGACACAAAGTGGGTTGAAAAGTCAAACTATTTCTCCTAGACTCCTCTATGTGATCTTTCAAAGATTTTCTAGAACTAGATGTGTGGAGAGGGGTGAAAGATCGGCTACGAGATTGAGCAATATGCTCAGCAATGGACATCGGCCTAGGAGTGACAGAAGGACTTGGGGAAGTGGTGTCAACATATGTAGCTGGTAAAGGTTGACTTGGTTGACACAAAGTGGGTTGAAAAGTCAAACTGTTTCTCCTAGACTCCTCTATGTGATCTTTCAGAGATTTTTTAGGCAAGGAAGGATCGTCTTTAAATTGACCGAACAAATTGCCGAACGACGCAAAATTAGGTTCAGGATACCAAAGTTCGGCAAGTGATTTTTTATGTGGGGTACCCATGTTAGAAGAAGAAAGGTAAAAAGAAAGAAAGTTGAGTGGTGCAAGGATTTATTTGCGGCAAAAGTTGCAAGTCTTTTTATAAAAAATTTCCTCTCATTTTTATTTGTTTTGCAAAAATTTTCGATAAAGGGCTTAGACACAAATGCAATCAACCAGAAATGCACAATCAGGCCTAGATCTAGGGTCACCTAGGTCAGCTAGACAGCTCCTAACTGTTCCAAAGGGCTAGAAATAGGACCTCAAACCGCCTCTTCACTGGCAAGTACGGCCAGGTAAGTGGGAAGGAACCACCACTACAGTGGGCCTAATTAATAACCACTAGCCTAGACACCGCAATGTCAGTTAGGATAAACGGTCGATGCCTATACTAGTCCTTTTCCTATTGAGCTCGATGTCCTTAGGTCTGAGTCTAATATTTTTTTAATTAATTGTGGTCAATGCAAATGCTTTATGTGATTTCTGGGGTCCTGGGAAGGGTGATGAAATCCCCACCCAATCTGAATTGGTCAAAAGCCCCTTAGAGTCCGATTAAAAGATATGCAAAACAGTAAATCACATGCAATCAAATCTTTTTTTTTGTGTGTGAATTTCAAAGTTTGCAAGTTTTCTAATTAAAACTTTCCTTTTTTTTCCTGCTCTTTATTTGGAAAGATATTTTAGCAAAAAGATTAAGGATATGCAAATCAGAAAAGATCACTTGCAATCAATTATTATTTTAAGTATAGCACAACGAATCCTGCATAAGATTTGTTATTTGGAAAGGAATATTTTTAAAGCGCAAAGAAATCCTGCAGGCAAATTTACAGAAGATATATCAAGATTTGCAGAAGAGGAGAGAGAAAACTTACAGATTTTTTTTTTTACCGCGCGTCTGCACCCTGTTTTTTTTTTTTTTTTTTTGAACCTACCAGGATGCGGCGGTTCCGCGGCCAGAAGGGTTGTCCCGCGGCGGTTCCGCGGCCGGAAAGAGCCGCCGGCGATTTTTTTTTTTTTTTGCAGCTGCACCAGATCGCGCGGTTGACTTGTTGACTCGGTCCTCTAAATTTTTTTCTGTTCCTCTCTTGTTGCAATCTTCTGTTGATAGGATCGTCTATTTGCTGTTTTGATCTTTGGAGATTTCCAGATCCGAACTTGATTGTAAATCCTGCAAAATTCAAACAACAAAGTACCCTTTCCAAAAATAACAAATGATATATTTTTATATTTTTTGGATTTTTCAGATTTTTATGATTTTTTTAAATTTTATGATTAACCCGAAATTGCGAAAAGAAAATTCTACGCCATCCCCGGCAACGGCGCCATTTGATTGAATGATTCAGCGTGCTTGCGCTTTCTAAAAGATAGATCAAAAATATTTGTAACCGCAATCAAGAACGGCGTCGCTTTGCAGCTAGCCGGTGAGTACGGGTCGGTCCACAGGGATTTTGTGAATTTCCTAATCGCGCTAACGAGTTAATTCCGAAGGGTGTTCGGATTAATTATTAAATCTAAAAATTGAAGTTGTATGATACTAGGATTAGAAACTTGCTAGGATTAGGTTTAGGGAAAATTTGGTAAACAAAGATCTACATCTCTTTCCATTGCCTTTAATTAAAGATATCATATTAGTGTTATGTTAAATCTTAACAAAGGGGATTAGGATGATTGGAAAGATTGATTCTCCCTCTAGATCCTTGTCCTTCCTTTCTTAATCTTTACCCTAACCTCCATGGAAAACCTTAGAATCCGGGCCTTTAGACTACGGAATCACCGTTACCTCGAGGGTAAAGTGCCGTAGGGAGCGGAATAAGAAGGTATGCATGGAGTTCTAATTTTCATAAAAGATTGGCAAAGAAAAGAGATGAGAGATCTTCATCTCTCAAATCCTTCCCTATTCCTAACCCTAACAAGCGAGGAAACTACTCGCTCATTGAAGGGATGAAGAAAGACATGATTTTATTAAAGAGAAGAAGCATCTATTGCAAGTTAATAAAATTCTTAAACTAAATTAAACTAAGGCAAGAAAATAATTTACCAACAAAAAATGATGCTCTCCAAAAGAATGCTGAAATTTATTAATGAAGGGAGGCATAGGGAGGCATAAGAAATTACAATGAATAGAGTTCCTATTTATAGAGAATAGGAAACCCTAGGTTACAATTGATTTGCATGTCTACATTTACCAAAATATCCTTAGGAAGACCTAGTCAAAGTAGACTTCAAGCTTTGGTAAAATTTTATGTCTCTGTCTCTTTAAAGAAAGTATTGGGCCTTGGATCTTTGGGCTTCCTTATTATTTGGTTCTTTATTAAAATAGCTTTTATGTTTCTTCCAGATCTCCAGTGAATAATTGCGGTGGACTTTTAACCGTTCGCTTTGTAATCTTGGACCTTGCATTGCCTTGTACTTTATGAATTTTATCTTTGATGTAGGCTTGATCAAGAGTCTTCTGTTTGTTGGTCAAAGTCCACTTTTGCATCGTCTTTTCATCGTTTTCACTGTTTTCTGTCTAAGAACCTGTAAGCTGTAACATGTAGCAGACATGGGTCAAAAACACCTGTTTTCATTGTAAAATGCATAAGAATGGGGAATATAAAATACAATATTATGGTATGAACACATGGTCTCTACCAGGAGAGAGAGAGAAGAAAACACTCTGCGTGCGCTCTTGCAAGATCAAATTGGTTATTATTTTAGCTAATCAGGATGGCTCTGTCACGACCCGAAGGTACGGAACGTGACCGGCACTTAAATTACGAAACGTCTAAAGGCGTAACGTAATCTAAGCAAGCCGAAGCCCAGAAATCTAAACCCTTTAAAAGAAGAAGTGTAGGAAAAACAAGTTTTAAAAGCAATATCAAATTTTCTCAAAAATTTCGGCAGAGTCTCCTTTGTAAAAACTGGCCACAAACGGGTACAAAAAAGAATAATATATACAAGAAATAAAAAGGCATCCCCAAGCGGGAGCTAGCTCTATGCCAAAAGGCGGAAACAACCACACAATGCCCTAAAATATACAACGCCGAAGGGCGAGGCTCAAAACTCAAAAGAAAACAAAATCCACCAAAAACCATAATAATACAAGCGCGACTTTAAGGTCGAAATAAAAACAACCGGTCTTCTAAATCTATCAAGTAATACAAGTCTGGTTGATGGAGCTTACTAGATACATATGAAATAATAAAAGTACAACGGCGGTCCTGATACAAGTGAACCAACCTACCAAGCAAATCACCCTGAATGAAATGATGTGCCAGCATGCTGCCAAGGAAACCTGTACATCGAAACCTGTAAGAAAATTTGGCACAACGGGGGTGAGTTGCTAACTCGTGAGTAGAAGACATCTGCGAGTAGAAATCGCATGCACGACGATCTCCTCGGTCATAATAATATACATAACCTAACACTAGACATCTAGTAATGAAAGGGTAAGAACCTATGCATAAGTGCAATACTCAGTGCTCATGTCAGTGCCTCAAGTAGTAACATGTCAAATGTAAGAGTATGTATACATCATGAATGTAAAACAATCAACCATGAAATTTGGATATATCTGTATAACAGATATTTACTTTTATCATAGTAAAATTTGTAAGGTAATCTGAAACATCATCAATGAAATCCATGGAAATCCGTGTCAAGTATCGACACAAAACATGTAAATCTCAAAGTCTCCATACCTCATATTCTCAATATCTCATAGTCTCAATATATCAGGCTCCATCAGTCCGGATCGGCCCATATCATCAAATCTCACGACAACGGTCGGTATCCTCCGGATATCCGCCGCGCCAGACATCACCGGTAGGTAGTCGTCCCCTGCCAGGCTCATCGTCTACAACTCGAGCTTCCTGCCCCGGGGTACCATACCGGGCCCACCATGTACCCGAGCCGGTTCATCCACTCCTCGAATCGGGTCTCGAAATCCAACAATAAACATGAAATCTCATGGTGGACGACCCATACATCACGAGAAAACCGCAACTTGTATTTTAAAATGAGAGGGAGAGAGAGAGAAGTTATATATATATATATATATACAAAATCCAGAAATCTCATAGAAATCTAAAATCCCAAAATCAAGAGTAAGTAAGTAATGAGTATCGGCATAAGCCCCACAATACTGCATGATAATATAAAAATGTGAATGAATGAAGTGTCTAAGTAATAAATGAAATGTCTAAACTAGCACATAAGAGTAATCACACAATATTATATCGGACTAGCATTTAGCTGATTATATCAATAAAAAAATAATATGTTCTAAAGTGTACGTGACATGGCAATTACCGATGATGATGTGTGTGAGCCGATAATTAAGTGTACGTGGAACATGCACATCATTGGTAATGGTGTTGTTGTCCTAACATGCAGAGTTTCATATTAGCTAAAGAAACATATGTATGAATATGCAATGTGATGAATACAACATGAATATCACGGTGAATATGTAGTAAACGCACAACTAGAAAATACATACTAATCACGAGTCATATAGTTTGTTGTTTGAAAAAGCACGAATCATAGTTTTTAGAAAATTAGGGGCTACGTGGTTTTTAAGAAAGATATGTCCTTTAAAAATATCCGTAGTATCCCTCAGGCTGTCTTCAAAAATGCGCACGATTCATTAGTTTTGAAAATAAGTATGATTCAAGCCTAAACTAAGATCTATATAACCAACTAAGGAACTAACTAAAGACACTAGTCGAAAGTTATGAAGAATCCTCCTAAAGTCTGAGTCGACATTTCTAATAGTCGGCGATCCAGCCTCAATAGCGTCATGTATATAATACGACTTCCTCGAGTCAAGAGTGCGGATCAATCATCATATCTATGCCTCGTACGGTAAAATCCATCGTATGACAACCCAAAATCACAGTACGAGTCAACTATCACATATATACATCTTCATTCGTATAGGATCATCATCAAACAATATCATGATCAAGGGTACTGTACTATAATCGCATACATCCCAATATCATCAAAAATATATCATTTTCTGTGTAAATATACATCGTCAAATGATCCACTAAAATATCATGTCATATATCATATCATGATTAAGTGACATATTACAATCCGGGTTCTATTCTAGAGTCTCGTATATTTCAATGTCTTCATCAACTATTATCGTTTACGTATAAATATACATTTTCTCATTTCCTAACGATCCGCTAATATCATAATACATCTCAAATCATAATTCGATCGTATATCTAATATCTCACGGCATCATACCTAGTGATACCGACTCATCCCCAGGTATCATATAGCATCCTCATATCACGTGTATATGTTATATATATATATATAGATATATATATATATATATACATATAGAAAGCTACACACATTCATAGATATATATATACATATACACCAAGTCAAGTGTATGTGTGTGTGCGTGTGTGTGTGTCTACATGAAACCTACGAATTCCCTCCAAGCCAATCATCCTCTGGTTAAGCCTTTCTAAATCAATCTAATCCAACTTAAAGTCTTCAATAGTACCCTACTCGCCAAGAATCTAGGGTCACGTCCGACTTCCTAATAATTGTATGTAATATCCTTATTATACGTTTGCGTGGGTGCTATACGCCATCCACCCGACTTCCCCCGTAGATATACATCTACTCACCTGGTCCTTGTCTGCCGAAGTCGATGCCACTATCCTCTTCTTCATCATCTGAAGTCCACATGAGGGGTACCTATACGCAAACAAATATAATATCGTAAACCAAAATCGCGGACAAAACCAAAACGGCGCACGAAACGCGCATAGGTTAAAACCTATGACCCGCTCATGCAAAATAGCCAAATAACCTTCGACATCGGCGTACAAAAACCGATCGATCGAGAAAAACCCAAACACACCAATCGTGGTTTCACAAATCACTAATTATAATATGAAATAGATTGCAACTCATTAAAACCTCAAAATAAATCAAATCGATTTATTTCCGAAAAACTAGAAAGCACTTAATTATCGTTTTAAATCGAAACTTGATGTTTTGACAAAACTAATGACCATAATATTCACTAAATATCATAACTAACTCATACAAACCATCACCATAATTTAATATCATCAATTTGTATTAAACCCAAAATTCTTTATCGAATTTTAACAATTTCAAAGTAAAAATGCACAAACAACAATTAAGCTTGGTTTTGCATGATCTAAAGTATTAAACTATAACTTATAATGTTAATAATGTCATGAATAACCTAATTAGATTTTTCTCTCAATTATTTAATCAATTTCTAAAAACCTAGTTAGCAAAATAGTATAATTATCACAATTTTTAAACTAACAATTAGCAACTAGCAACTAGATTAGGTTTTGCATTCCATTAACGTGTTAATCTCCTCATTAAAACCATGAATAATTGATAAAAATTCTCACTAGAATTTTATCTCACCTATATGTATATTTTACAAAACCTAGTTTGCAACAATTATGCAAGTTGGACAAATTAATTGTAACAATTAGTAATGTAGCAACTAGTTTAGATTTATCATTTCTTAAAATGTTAATCTACACGTTACAACCATGAGCAAGTTATAAAAACCCTAACTTTATTTTTAAACCCTCTCTTAAAATTTCGATTTAGCAATTAGAACAATAATTAAATATCAAAATTTGCTAAATTGAAGTAATTAAATATCAAGTAACAATTGGTTTAAGATTATACCTCAAAATCATGAGATCAAACATGCAACCTTGTCTCCAAAATGATCTCTTGCACCAAGGATTCAAGCAAGATTTGAACAAGAATAATGGGTGGAGATTAAACTATGAGTTAATGAGGTTTTATTTTGGAGAATTTTTTTTTGATGAATTTGGAGAATTTTGTGAAGAGAATGCGGTGGGGAAAATTTTGGGCAGCCAAGGGGATAGGCTCGGCCACATGATGATGGGAGAGAGGAGAGAGAGAGAAGTGTGTGGGTTTGTCTAAAAACCTCCTTAATTAATACATCTTTTCACTTCTTTTGTTTATTTGTTATATTTTCCCTTTTAAACCTAGAATTCTCTAGTGTTTTGAAGACAAATTAAGAAGAGAAGAGCATGCTACAAACATAATTATAATATGTCATGGCTCACTTTTATAAAATTAACTCACACCAATTTATAATTTGCACTAATTTAATGTATAATTAAAAGCTTATATTAATATTAGAAATAATTAATTAAGGAAAAATATTTAAGTAAACTAATAATTTATGAGTGACTAAATAAACACCATTTACTAGTAATTACATAGTTAAAATAGGCGTATTTCAATTTATATTGAAAAATAACTATAGTTTAGTTTTACAAAAAATACGGTTTATATTACCGATTATCACAAAATTCACCTAAAGGATTTAATTAATTAATTAATTTATTTTTAAAACGTTACAATCTTCCCACCTTAAAGAAATTCGGTCCCCGAATTTAAATTAAAACTCTCCCAATTACAAAAAGATTTAGCAAAACAATCAATTCGTCGGGGCTCAGAAATCATCAATATAGAAAACACATCTTAGCGCAATGCATGCGAATGAAAAACAAGTACATATCTCAAAATAAAAACTTGTTAAGCATAACGCAATCATCGGAGTTATGGTGAAAATTCAATGTCAAAGTCCAATACGAAAACCAACATGAAATACATCAAAACCATAACTTGTATATAGTGCGCATCGTAGTAAAATCGTCCAAACATCTGAACAGAGAAACATGCAAAAACACCTAGGTACTGGTCTCAGGAAAGTCCTGCTCGATTATTAAACCAAAATAAATATCATAAAAACGTATTTCTCAAGATGAAATCAACCTCAAATACAGCATACAAAAACACCACGTGCGTCCGGTGCGCAAGAAAATCGAAACCAAATACAGTAGCCACGAATATGCACAGAAACAAAACTAATTGCAACGGGTGTGCACCAAAAACATCTGCCAAGTGCAAAGGGCATGCACGATAACAATATCAGGTGCATCTAGTCTTCACAAACCCCTATTTAGTGCATCTGGTGTGCACAAAATCGCATCAAGTGCACCAAGTGTGCGCAAGAATCTCAATCAAGTGCACATGGTGCACGAAAACATATACCGAATATCAAAATTGAAATCACAGTATGAAAAGTGCATGAAAAATATGTCGAAGCATACATCAAAATCATGTGCAACCAATATGCACGAAATCAAATCAATATCTCAAAATGTACAAAACCAAATCGAGTGCACTGGGTATGCACAAAACATCATCATTACAACTGATATATGAAACTTGAATAGAGTGTAATGAATGCACATAGGAAATATGTAACGTTTTAGAAATCGTTATGTGAATGTTTCCGTTTTTGGGTAAAATTGTCGGTAATTTCTGTTTTAAACCGACTGTGATCAAACAGCCATATAGACTTGCCAGCACATAGTATAGCTAAAATAAAGCTAGTGCTCAAGCTTTGGGGTTATATGGGACGTTTTGGTTCAATTTGAATTTTTCCCAATTTTAATATTTTTTTAATGCGTTATTCATATTTTGGGAAATTTTCTCTTAAGTCTTGTTTTCAACAATTAAGTTTGAGTTAATAAAACCCTTCTCTTCTTGTCTAGATCCTTGTGTTGACCTTGGATTAAAGAAATGGAAAGAGGTGCATGCATGTGTGCAAGTGTGTGTGTGAATGCATTTATGTGCATTAAATACAAGGAAATTGCTAGGAAACTCTACTCACTTCCTCACCCTCTCTTCACTTGGCCGAGCCCTCCCACTCTCTTCTGCCCTTATGCATTTCTTTCTCCATTTTCAACAACTCCTAGCTCAATAATTCTCAAAAATTCCAAATCATATCACAAAAATCTCATTTTTCTTCACTTGTGCCTCTTGGATGCCTAGGTGCATGCAAAGCTTGGCTCTTTGAGTTCTTTTAGCTAGGTAATGATCTCTATCTCTTCTTTAATTAGTTTGTGTGCTTTGTAGCTAGTTATTTTCAGTTTAGATTGGTTAAAGTTAAGTTTTGTGCGTTATATCGTATTTTAGTGTCGGTTTGTGTTATCTATGACCTGCTATGACCTGGAAAGTGTACGAGAACACCAAACAAAATTGTAATGATGTACTAGAGACCCTGGAGCACCACCTAAGACATGAGCCCACACCACCGGCCGGGAGCGGCGACCTCTTTGACAAATTCCTGCGAGATCGGCTAGGGTTTGGTGTTGGGGTGTGGGTTTTTGAGCGTAGGTCCATGCTGGGGTTTGGGTGTATTTAGTTATGTTTGTTTGTTTAGTTTTCTTTGTATGCAAAATCTGGGATCACTTAGGTAGGTTGTAGTGTTTTGTGTTCGCGCGATACGTTATACGACACGGATCGTGCACTTTGTGTGGTTTTGCTCTTAAGTTGTTTTCATCGTGTCGCTACACACGTTAGCCACAATATGAACACTTAAGAGGATGTTTTGTGTTATTGTGTCGGTTAAATGTAGTGTGAGCGTGATTTGAGTCTATTATTAATATATTCTTACATTATTGCCTTACTGTTATAGGTTCGCAGGCGGGGACTACGAACACAGCTATAAAGGGAAAGCAGGTGGTTGGCTACACTTAACCGGGAGTATTGGTGAGTAGATTTAACATCTACAGGGGAATCGCTTGCAAGGAGTTATGCGTCTGGGCAAGAGATGTTATTCTGTCGTATATTCTATGTCATATTTAGAATTGCGCATTCACCCTACTGCTTAGTTAGTGTTGTGCTTGGACTAGTAACCTTAGGACACTGCACCATTATTGACGGCTTATCTTGCACGAGCACTGATTGTATGCTACACAGACCGTCAATAATTGCCATGTCACGCACAACCCACATATACAAAATGCTATTGTTTGGTTAGGGACATTGAGACAATGATTCATATTTCTTATCGCATATGACATTTAGCATACCTGTATATCCACATGCTTACACATATGCCTTGACACACTTACGTGTTAGTTACCTGTATACCTATAGTGTATTGTACCATTAGCGATAGGTACATACACATTTCATGACATAGCTACAGGTATACCTTGCACACATACTTCACTTATACCCAGGGGGTATATTACATCATTACTTATAGGTAGATACATATATCTTGCTATACCTTTATGTTGTACATATATTTGGTTATAGCTACATGTTTACCTTTACTTGATGTCTTTTATAATAGGAGAAATTAGGATCCGCATGTTTTATATATTAACTCGTTACAGTTAATTGCGGCTTTTCCTTTATATGCTCGGATTTCAGATTTATGATGCGTATACTATATTCATGGATTTTCGCATTGAGATATGGATTTTTCATGATGTTTTCTAGATTTTGGGGACCGTGGGAGTTTCATGAAATTATACATTATTTGAAAAACCTGGATTCCCATGGTATGATATTTCAGCAGCCACCATGAGATTTATCGGTTCGGATATATATATATATACCCCATGCGAGGAAAGGAGGGATCCGTGTGCGGGTACATGGTGGGGTCCGGAGGTACCCCGGGGCAAGAATCTCAGTGAAGAGATGAGTTAGTGGGGGAACCATACCATCCGGTGACATTACCAATGACTCGGCGGTTATCATGGGGATACCGACGGGAGTCATGTGTGTATGGATACGTCGAGAGGCGAGGGTCAGAGCTAGGCACTCGAGCTTTCGGGATAGCGTATGATACGTACCTATCAGGGGGCCAGTCATGGAGACAGCACCTGATAGATCAGCATTTCTGTGTCGATGCTTGACACATTGGTTTCATGATATTTCTTCTTACTCCTTTGTATATATAACAGGGGATTATGCCGCTGTTATATATGCCCTTACACCAATATTAGTGGAATGTGACGCTAATATATGTGTATTGACATTAATTATATACATCATCGTTTTTATTCATGCAAATATACCTAGAATGTAAAGGACTCATTGACATTGGATTTATGACATTTGAGAATTCACTTGATATTGATTACAGGATATATGTGAGATCTACTTGATGTTGTACATTCGAGATATGTGAGATATACTTGATATTGTACATACGGGGTATGTGAGAGCTACTTGATGTTGTACATTCGAGATATGTGAGATATACTTGATATTGTACATACGAGATATGTGAGATCTACTTGATGTTGTACATTCGAGATATGTGAGATATACTTAAGGTTGTACATTATGGATATGTGAGACTTACTTGATATGATAGCCAATTTGGGAGCTGATTTGAGGAATTGGGATTTGGATTGTCTTGATGGATTTTAATCCTACCACGATGTTAGGATTCCGTGGAAATGACATTTTTCATTTCATACTCTACATTTACTGTTTATGCACTGCTTCATGCATTAGTGTACCTGTTAGAGTGCCTTCCATGACTGTTGCATTTACATACCTTTATTCATATCATTTCTTGATGTACTTGTGGTATCTGATAGAGTACCTTACATGACTGTTACCTTCATATCGTCATATTATTGCTTCATGTATTAATTGTACCTGCTAGAGTACTTTTCATGATTATTGCATTACATATACCATTCATTGATATTAAATGCTTATGTTAGATTCGCACTGTACGTGCATACTCGTGATTACCTGCATATGTTATTTACTATTCACGAGTTGGCATCTCACCCCCGTTGTGCCACAGTGTTTGCAGGTGTTCCTCAGGATAGTCAGAGGCAGGCTATTTTCATCCTTCGTTTCATCATTTGCTGCGGATACCACTTCGCCTGACAGTGTGCAGTTTTGCCCAGGTGGGTTTTGTGTGGTTATCCGATGTTGTATTGTATATTCGTTGTATCCCTGTACTCTCCATCTACCAGTACTATATTTTATAACTTAGAGACTTGATGTGAGGACGATATTGTATATTATTTTATGACTTGGAGGTTTTTATGCAGTTTTATTTATATCGTCTCTTTCTTCGCTACGGCGTCGTATATCTATCGTGGTGATTGTTTTCCGCCGTTTGGCGTGGATTTTGCTCCCGTTTAGGATGCTTTACTTTATATATATGTTGTACCCATTTTGGGGGCTTGTTTTACAAAGGAGGTGCTGCCAAAATTTTAAGGAATAAAAGTGAGACTTAAAGAATTTGGGTTGTGATTTCAAAGGTTTTGAAAATAATATTATCACTTTCTTATTATTTTTTATTGTTTAGATTTCTGTGTTTTGGCTTTCTTTTACTACGTTACGCCTGTAGACGTTGCGTAGTATTAAGGCCGTCACGTGCCAATTTCGTGTCGTGACAAAGTTGGTATCAGAGCGCTAGGTTTTACCTTTCGGAGTGTAGGATGACCTTGGTATGATGGAGTAGGTAGCTTAAGCAGAGTAACGTAGTGTGTGTATGTCTTCAGCATACTCATGATGCGGTACTCCGTTTAAAGTGACCTAAGTAAAATTGCTTGAAATTCCTTCCTTGATGATACATATTCTTGTGATTCGATTTCCGTGTTCTTATCGATTCTTATATTCTATTTATAGCCTTTGCCGCCGATGACTATGGGGACTCAGAGAGGTGCAGCGAGGGCCGAGGCCAGTATTGGCTCGGGTAGGACGAGGACTGACCTGGATGGCACGCTCGTTGCACAGGAGCAGATGGATCCGCCTTCGACAGATAATCTCGCTAGGCTTGTGGCAGATATGCAGGACTTGCGCCAGACGATGAGTTCATTGGTTGAGGCCATACGAGCGCAGCGACAGGAGGTTGTCACCCTGTTACCCAGTTGTTCCTTGCGGTCAGCACACAGTATTCCGTCACCTACACAGCACCAGTGGATGTAGCCCCAGTTGACGAGACACGTCTTCCGAAGACTTTAAGAGTTTCAGATCAGAGGAGGGCTCATGCAGGTATGCCAGACCATAGACAGAGGTTCAGTCGTCGTGACAAGTTTCATGCACGTCATCGGAGTACAACAGGCTTGAGGCGAGGACAGTCGTCTAGCTCTTATCCCCGAGATGTTCAGCAGTTTTCTTCAGGATGTTATCGGTGCGGGAGTTTGGATCATCGGGTTCGAGTTTGTACTGAGCCACGTAGTCGCGAGGCAGCTATACCGCAGAAAGGAGGATTTCACCCTGTTGCTGGTAGAAGGCAGACTTGGGAGTTTGCTTCTACTCATCGGGACGCGCGGGCGTCCAATGCTGAGTTTGCAGGTACTCTAAATTCACATGTTCTTTGATGTACTGGTTTGTTTTACACACTTTGTGCCGTGGTGGGGATGAGGATCGTATTAGCTAGATCAGCCACTTGTTGTGTTAATTTCTGTCAGCGATTCTTTTGTTGCGCGACACGTATTTCAGTCGTGTGCCAATCGGTTAGGAGATTTTTCGTCACTTGATCCTTCTAAAGATGTTGGATTTGACGTTCTCCTGGGCACGGACTGGTTAGCTACGTGCTAGGCGTCTGTAGACTACCGCGTGAAAATAGTCAGGTCTGTTTTCCCGGCAAGTCAGTTCTTGTTGTGCAGGGGGACAGTGGTGCCGCCTCTCACAGCTTGAATTCAGCCTTTTCGCTAGTCGGCTTTTGAGGAGATGATGTCGTGGATTCTTGGCGTTCATTCGAGATACCGGAGCCACAATGGGTTTGTTGGACCGGTTTCCTTTCGTGCGAGAGTTTTCCGACGTTGTTCTAGATAAGCCGACGAAGCTTACGGAGCTTAAGGTTCAGCTGCAGAGTTGTTGGTTGGGAGGAAGACGAAAGTTTGCGGTTGTGTATTGATGGATCGTTAGTTGAACCGGCTTACGGTGCGGATAGGTATCCTTTACCTCGCATTGACGATTTCTTCGATCATCTTCAGAGTACGAGACATTTTTTTAAGTTGTTCGGGATCAGGTCATCATTGTTGCGGGTTCGGAGTGATGTCATTCCGAAGACTGCTTTTGTGCGTGCTACGGGCTTTGTGTGTTTTGGTGGTGTCATTGGACTCACCAATGCCTTAGCAGCATTCGTAGATAGGATGAACCAGATTTCTTATGTCCGTTCCTCGACCAGTTATTGTTGTGTTGTTGACGACATTTTGGTCTATACAATGTGTCGTGAGGAACAGGAGCAGCACTTGAGGATTTTTTTTGCAGACATTGGGAAAGCCGTAGCAATTTGCTAAATTCTCAAAGTGTTCCTTCAGGCATGGTTGTGTTGACTCCTAGGTCTAGTAGTTACGGGAGACGGTTTTCGTATGGACCAGAGGAGGATCGAGGCCGTACAGCTTGGGCCCATACTTATATCTGGGACAGAGGTCCGCAGATTTGGGCTTAGCAGGTTTTTACCGCAGTTTCAAGCAGGATTGCTAGTGTATTGTTGCACCGTTGACTGGACTGACCTGAAAGGAGGTTCTTTTGTTTGGACTGAGGCATGCGTGCGGAGTTTTCCAGCAGTTGGAGATTCGGTTGGCAACTGCACCAGTTCTTCTTATTTTCTGTTTCGGGCGACTTTGTTGTTTAACTGTAATGTTTCATAAGTGCGGCTCGATTGTGTACTGATGTGACACTATAGAGGTATCGCTTTTGCTTCCCTATAGTTGGAGGAAGTACGAGCAGATATCCCACTCATGATCTGGAGATGGCCGTTGTGGTCGTGCATTGAAGATCTGAGGACACTGCTTGTTCGGAGAGTCGTGTCAGATTTTCACAGACCACCAGAGCTTAATGTACATCTTCCTGCAGCGGGTTTTGATTGTTGAGACAGTCTTCTGCAAATTTACAGTTCTTGTGTGATCATGGAGTACGGCTTAGGTTTGCCTCTTCTGAAGGGACAACTTGCTCATGTCCGCACCCGACCACTTTTCCTTAATCGCTTTCACGAGTCACAGCCCGCCGATGCTCGTTCGTCAGAGATTCTGAGCATACTCGGCCGGGTAAAGATTCGGTGTCCTTGATTTGTGACCAGGGTGTGCTACGTTTAGGGACGCGTTTGTGTGTACCTGTTGCTGATGGGCAGAGACGCGAAATCCTAGCACAGGCACATCAATCAGCTTCGGTGTTCATTCAAGTTCCACCAACATTTGGCGTGACTTGTGAGATAGTTACTGGTGGACCGAGATGAAGAGTGAAGTTTTGGATTTCGTTTCAAGGTGTCTGTCTTGTTATGAGTTTGGGTTGAGCCTCTGAGACCGGATGGAGAGTTGCAACCTTTAACCGTTCCGAAGTGGGAATGAGAGCAGATCTCCACGAATTTCGTTGTGGTGTCTACCCAGGTTTAGTAAGGGTGTGACACCATTCGGGTGTTTGTTGTCCGGTTATTCTCAGTTTGCTCAGTTATTCTTTGTTATGCTTGTGCATACGTACTTGTTGTTGTCGACGGTTGGGATCGTCACTTGCCATTGTTAGAGTTCTCCTTCGATAGCTGTTATCTGGAGACACTGCAAGTGGCAACCTTTAGGTTTAGAGGTTAGGTCGTGTCGATCACCAATCTGTTTTTCTGACTCTGCAAAGTAGGATTTTTGGACCCCTGCTAGTCTAGAGACTTCGGAAATGATCTAGTTATTTCAGGTCAGGATAATGACAGTCTTGTGCGGACAGAGGTCTCATGCCGACCATGGTGGTCGTAGACATGGGTTCGCAGTGGGAGATCATGTATTCCTACGGACTATCCGATGAATGACGTGTTGAGTTTTGGGAATCTTATCCCAGGATCATAGGTCCTTTTGAGATCCTTAAAGCGAGTTGGTTCCGTTGCCTATAACTTGGCACATCCGCCCAGATTCCTTACTATTCATCCCGTTTTCTTTGTGTTGATACTTTGCAATTATCTTCATGACTTTCTCACATGATTCAGCACCAGACCATTATGCTTTGACGCGATCTTTTCGTTCACCGGTAGCCATTGGAGTAAATGGCTCGGCAGGTGGAGAAACTTCGGTCAAGCATCTTGCTATCTGTGGAGAGTTTTCTTGTACGTAGCCGCTTAGTGAGATGGTCACTTGGGAGGCTGCGAGGGAGATTTGGGAATGTTGTACTCTTCTCTTTGAAGGTACGCTTAGTGAGAATTTTAAATTCGGGGACGAATTTTTATAAGGGGGGAGATTGTAACGTTTTTGAAATCGTTATGTGAATGTTTACATTTTTGGGTAAAATTGTCGGTATTTTCTGTTTTAAACCGACTGTGATCAAACGGTCATATAGACTTTCCAGCACCTAGTGTAGCAAAAATAAAGCTAGTGCGCAAGCTTTGGGGTTATATGGGACGTTTTGGTTCAATTTGAATTTTTTCCCAATTTTAATATTTTTTTAATGCGGTATTCATATTTTAGGAAATTTTCTCTTAAGTCATCTTTTCAACAATTAAGTTTGAGTTAATAAAACCCTTCTCTTCTTATCTAGATCCTTGTGTTGTCCTTGGATTAAAGAAAAGAAAAGAAAAGAAATGGAAAGAGGTGAATGCATGTGTGCAAGTGTGTGTGTGAATGCATTTATGTGCATTAAATACAAGGAAATTGCTAGGAATCTCTACTCACTTCCTCACCCTCTCTTCACTTGGCCGATCCCTCCCTCTCTCTTCTGCCCTTGTGCATTTCTTTCTCCATTTGCAACAACTCCTAGCTCAATAATTCTCAAAAATTCCAAATCATAGCACAAAAATCTCATTTTTCTTCACTTGTGCCTCTTGGATGCCTAGGTGCATGCAAAGCTTGGATCTTTGAATTCTTTTAGCTAGGTAATGATTTCTATCTCTTCTTTAATTAGTTTGTGTGCTTTGTAGCTAGCTATTTTCAGTTTAGATTGGTTAAAGTTATGTTTTATGCGTTATATCGTATTTTAGTGTCGGTTTGTGTTATCTGTGACCTACTATGACCTGGAAAGTGTACAAGAAAACCAAACAAAATTGTAGTGATGTACTAGTGACCCTGGAGCACCACCTGAGACACGAGACCCACCCCACCGGCCGGGGCCGGCGACCTCCTTGTGTTAGTTATATGTATACCTTAGAGGCCATTACAGTACATACGATGTATATTGTAATGGATGCTTGGACATATATAGGGAGGACTTTCTTGCTCGACATGATAGTATGCTATCTGGTTGTACTTTATCTTAACATGTACTCTAATTGTCTCTATGTTACATGTTGATAAAGCCCTTAGGATGTGTACTCGACTACTGGGACTATGATGAGATCATACTAGTGGGGCCACGGTAGTCGACGAGTACATCCTATAACTGTTCCTAGTCGAGGGTGTATCGAGATAGGGCATCGATACACCAGAGTAGACTAGCGTATACGCATCTTGACCTATATGATGGGCGATGGATGATCCCATATCCATCGGTGTTTGACATCAAGGATGGTGTAAGGGTGCTCAGTGGAGACTGGGTACACTGGACGGACTCGCCGAGAACTCCCAGATGGTATTATACCTCACGTCAGATGGCAGTTCTTCGGTGACACTGGTACAGAGTAGTCAGTTGACCCGAGATCGTCATAGAGTCTTGTGTGATTCCCACTGTGCTTTGATTTCCATCATACTACGTCCAAGAGGGCGTGCAAAAAGGTGGCTTTTGGGTACAGTCCCGAATCACATGGAGGCAATGAGCGATAGTAGGGGATTCGTCTCTCCCGGTATAGGGAGTAGATGTTGTGCTGTGTTCGATTGGCTATAACCGGAAATCCCTGGCCAGGGTTGCTAGATTTACTGGTAAGTGTTATCAGTAGTTTCTCGAACTGTTATAGACCTCATATCGACACGACTTATCGAGCTACTGGGGTCTGACGTTTACCACCCCTAGGCGAGATATGCAAAATATCAGACGACGAGACCGGACTGTACGGGAGTGTTACTGTTTGGATTCACAGGAGAATGTACAGGCTTGCTTGTTGATCTTCTGAGCGCTCAATACCTGGGTAGCTGTCACGTTTAGCTGACCGCTTGCAGCTTGTGGGTGTTTGATATGATCATCACCTACTGCCGGCGTATTGACGATTCTTTAGAGTCCTACACAGAGGTTTCTTGGCTCAGGCAAAACCGAGTAGGGGCACATATGTGATATGTGCGGGACCGAGGATAATACGATATGAGATACCGTATTCTTTTCTCGCGATATTTGATATCAGCCGGGTCATCGGATCAAGTGTTGATTCGATGAATCGGTACGGATAAATATTAGTCGGTTACATGCGATATAGCCGGATTATCGGATCAAGTGTTGATTCGATAATTTAATGTATAATAATATATATGATATATTAAATTACATTAACTAATATTAGCTCACTAAAAGATTCTTTTTCTCACTCGGGTAATACATTGATATATATGCGATATATGTTAATTGTATTATTTTATATTGTTACGATAAATATTATATATGTGATATATAATATTGTAACATGATATGATAACTAATGCAACATGTTTAGTGGAGTTTAAACATGATTAGGGTTTGGATTAGGGTTAAGTTTTCTAGATGATTCTAGAAGGTTTTGGTTTTGTTTTGTGAAAGATATTTTCAAGTGACTCATGCTTTAACCCAACCCAAACCCTAACCCTAGTTAATTCTCTACATGAGTTTAGTTGACCATGGTTGCATTATTTATCATATTAATTCTTTCTATTCATCACAAAAGAAATCTATCATTATTCATCATCTTCTTCCTTCTTCTTTCTTCATGGAAAAAGCTTACTTGCTTTTTCCAAGTGATGAATAAATGTGAGAAAAAGATAAATAAAGAGAGCAAAAATCCTACTTCATCATCCTCATCTTCCCTTGCCATTTAGATGAGGGTGTTCACATCATTTCATGAGTGTTAGCTTGTGTTAACGAAACTTCAAGGTAGATCATCTTTGTATCGAAGATTGGAAGCAAATGTTGCATCTTTCTCTTCGTGGAACCTCTCGAGAGTCCGGAACCCGATGATCGCAGCGAAGGGACCACAACACGGAGCATATGAAGTGAAGGACCGGATCTACAAAGGTTGTAATCCCTCTCACTTAGTGTTAAAGTTGTTAACATCTTATTTTTCGCCTAATCTCTAGTTTAAAGATCCGTATTCGGGTTGTTCGGCATGGCTAATTTTTTAATCGGGCATGGTTGATGCCTCGTAGACCCTTGTGCGCGTGCATAGCAACCCTACACCTTTAAAAATTCCGGCGAGATCGGCTAGGGTTTGGAGTTGGGGTGTGGGTTTTTGAGGGTAGTTCTATGCTGGGGTTTGGGTGTATTTTGTTCTGTTTGTTTGTTTAGTTTTCTCTGTATGCAAAATATGGGATCACTTAGGTAGGTTGTAGTGCTTTGTGTTCGCGCGATACGTTATACGACACGGATCGTGCACATTGTGTGGTTTTGCTCTTAAGTTGTTTTCGTCGTGTCGCTACGCACGTTAGCCACAATACGAACACTTAAGAGGATGTTTTGTGTTATTGTGTCGGTTAAATGTAGTGTGTGCGTGATTTGAGTCTATTATTAATATATGCTTGCTTTATTGCCTTACTGTTATAGGTTCGCAGGCGGGCACTACGGACACAGCTACAAAGGGAAAGCAGGTGGTTGGCTACAATTAGTCTGGAGTATTGGTGAGTAGATTTAACATCTACAGGGGAATCGCCCGCATGGCGTTTTGCGTCTGGGCTAGAGATGTTATTCTGTCGTATATTCTATGTCATATTTAGAATTGCGCATTCACCCTACTGCTTAGTTAGTGTTGTTCTTGGACAAGTATCCTTAGGATACTGCACCATTATCGACGGCTTATGTTGCACAAGAACTGATTGTATGCGACACACACCGTCAATAATTGCCATGTCACACACAACCCACATATAGAATAGCTATTGTTTGGTAAGGGACATTAAGACAATGATTCATATTTCTTATCGCATATGACATTTAGCATACCTGTATATCAACATGCTTACACATATGCCTTGACACACTTACGTGTTAGTTACCTGTATACCTATAGAGTATTGTACCATTAGCGATAGGTACATACACATTTCATGACATAGCTACAGGTATACCTTGCACACATACTTTACTTATACCCAGGGGGTATATTACATCATTACTTATAGGTAGATACATATATCTTTCTATACCTTTATGTTGCACATATATCTGGTTATAGCTACATGTTTACCTTTACTTGATGTCTTTTAGAATTGGAGAAATTAGAAACCGCATGTTTTATATATTAACTCCGTACAGTTAATTGCGGCTTTTCCTTTATATGCTCGCATTTCAGATTTATGATGTGTATACTATATTCATGGATTTTCGAATTGAGATATGGATTTTTCATGATGTTTTCTGGATTTTGGGGACCGTGGGAATTTCATGAAATTATGCATTATTTGAAAAACCCGGTTTTCCTTGATATGATATTTCAACACCCACCATGAGATTTATCGGTTCGGATATATATATACCCCACGCGAGGAAAGGAAGAATCCGTGTGCGGTTACATGGTGGGGCCCGAAGGTACCCTGGGGCAAGAATCTCAGTGAGGAGATGAGTTAGTGGGGGAACCATACCATCCGGTGACATTACCAATGACTCGGCGGTTATCATGGGGATACCGACTGTGCGTATGGATACGTCGAGAGGTGAGGGTCAGAGCTAGGCACTCGAGCTTTCGGGATAGCGTATGATACGTACCTATCAGGGGGCTAGTCATGGAGACAGCACCTGATAGATCAGCATTTCTGTATCGATGCTTGACATATTGGTTTCATGATATTTCTTCTTACTCATTTGTATATATAACAGAGGATTAGGCCGTTGTTATATATACCCTTACACCAATATTAGTGGAATGGGACGCTAATATATGTGTATTGACATTAATTATATAAATCATCATTTTTATTCATGCAAATATACCTAGAATGTAAAGGACTCATTGAGATTGGATTTAGGACATTTGAGAATTCACTTGATATTTATTACATGATATATGTGAGATCTACTTGATGTTGTACATTCGAGATATATGAGATATACTTGATATTGTACATACGGGATATGTGAGAGCTACTTGATGTTGTACATTCGAGATATGTGAGATATACTTGATATTGTACATACGGGATATGTGAGATCTCCTTGATATTGTACATTCAAGATATGTGAGATATACATGAGGTTGTACATTATGGATATGTGAGACTTACTTGATATGATAGCCAAATTGGGGGCTGATTTGAGAAATTGGGATTTGGATCGTCTTGATGGATTTTAATCCTACCACGATGTTAGGATTCCGTGGAAATGACATGTTTCATTCCATACTCTACATTTACTGTTTATGGACTGCTTCATGCTGTAGGGTTGCTAGGCACACGCACAAGGGTCTACGAGGCATCAATCATGCCCGAATAAAAATTTAGCCGTGCCGAACAACCCGAATACGGAACTTTAAACTAGAGATTAGGCGATAACTTGCATGCTAAACACTTTAACACTAAGTGAGAGGGATTACAACCTTTGTAGATCCGGTCCTTCACTTCATATGCTCGGTGTTGTGGTCCCTTCGCTGCGATCATCGGGTTCCGGGCTCTCGAGAGGTTCCACGAAGAGAAAGTCGCAACCTTTGCTACCGATCTTCGATACTATGATGATCTACCTCGAAGTTTCTTTAACACAAGCTAACACTCATCAAATGATGTGAACACCCTCATCTAAATGGCAAGTGAAGATGAGGATGATGAAGTAGGAATTTTGCTCTATTTATTTATATTTTTCTCACATATATCCATCACAAAATCAAAGCTAGAAACCATTTCAAGCTTTTTCATGGAAGAAATGAAGGAGGAAGAAGAAGATTAATTCATTTGTGATGAATAGGAAATAATAAATATGATAGATAAAGCAACCATGGTTCACTTAACCTATGTAGAGAATTGACTAGGTTTAGGGTTTTGGGTAATTAAAAGAATGAGTCATTTGTAAATATCTTACACATGACAAAACAAATCCTTCTAGAAACTTCTAGAAAGATTAACCCTAATTCGAACCCTAATCAAGTTTAAACTCCACTAAACGAGTTGCATTAGTTATCATATCATGTTACAATATTATATATCACATATATAATATTTACCGTAACAAAATAAAATAATACAATTAACATATATCGCATATATATCAATGTATTACCCGAGTGAGAAAAAGAATCTTTTAGTGAGCAAATATTAGTTAATGCAATTTAATATATCACATATATTATTATACATTAAATTATCGAATCAACACTTGATCCGACAATCCGGATATATCGCATATAACCGGCTAATATTCATCCGTACCGATTCATCGAATCAACACTTGATCCGATGACCCGGCTGATATCAAATATCGCGAGAATACAATACGATATCACATACCGCATTATCCTCGGTCCCGCACATATCACATATGTGCTCCTACTCCGTTTTGCCTGAGTCAAGAAACCTCTGTGTAGGACTCTAAAGAATCGTCAATACGCCGGCAGTAGGTGATGATCATATCAAACACCCACAAGCTGCAAGCGGTCAGCTAAACGTAACAGCTACCCAGGTATTGAGCGCTCAGAAGATCAACAAGCAAGCCTGTACATTCTCCTGTGGATCCAAACAGTAACACTCCCGTACAGTCCGGTCTCGTCGTCTGATATGTCGCATATCTCGCCTAGGGGTGGTAAACGTCAGACCCCAGTAGCTCGATAAGTCGGGTCGATATGAGGTCTATAACAGTTCGAGAAACTACTGATAACACTTACCAGTAAATCTCAGCAACCCTGGCCAGGGATTTCCGGTTATAGCCAATCGAACACAGCACAACATCAACTCCCTATACCGGGAGAGACGAATCCCCTCCTATCGCTCATTGCCTCCATATGATTCGGGACTGTACCCAAAAGCCACCTTTTTGCATGCCCTCTTGGACGTGGTATGATGGAAATCAAAGCACAGTGGGAATCACACAAGACTCTATGACGATCTCGGGTCGACAGACTACTCTGTACCAGTGTCACCGGAGAACTGCCATCTGACGTATGGTATAATACCATCTGGGAGTTCTCGGCGAGTCCGTCCAGTGTACCCAGTCTCCACTGAGCACCCGTACACCATCCTTGATGTCAAACACCGATGGATATGGGATCATCCATCGCCCATCATATGGGTCAAGATGCGTATACGCTAGTCCACTCTGGTGCATCGATGCCCTGTCTCGATACACCCTCAACTAGGAACAGTTATAGGATCTACTCGTCGACTACAGTGGCCCCACTAGTATGATCTCATCATAGTCCCAGTAGTCGAGTACATATCCTAAGGGCTTTATCAACATGTAACATAGAGACAATCTGAGTACACGTTAAGATAAAGTACAACCAGATAGCATACTATCATGTCGAGCAAGAAAGTCCTCCCTATATATGTCCTAGCATCCACTACAATATACATCGTATGTACAGTAATGGCCTCTAGGGCATACATATAACTAACAATCTCCTACTTGCACTAGGGCCATTTGTTATGGTATCGCATACCCAACAATTAGCTGCGGTTGAAGTATCTCATACTCAACCATCCCATAAAAGTCTCTACTGGGAAAAAGGCCTTCGTGAGTGGATCCGCGCTGTTGTCCTCTGTGTCTACTCTCCTAACCTCGACCTCCCTGGAGATCAACCATCTCCATGATCAGGTGATACAGCCTAAGAATTATATCTGGATTTCTGATGGGACGGTAGTTCCTTGGCCAAAGCCACAACTCCATTGTCATACAATGGTAGGAACAAAGTTCATCTTATGAACTTATATATATCCAGACTGCCTCTTTGGTAGTATCCTTGGTAACGATGCATCTTGCCTTTAATCGTCTAGTATGTCACGTTATCTAGCTTGGAACTCTTCCAACATACCGTCCCTCCACTGAGGGTATAGACAAGCCTGCGACTGACATTCAGTCATCCTTATCACTCTGGAACCCTTCCAGTGATTCTCCTCAGGATCGATTGATACCATCTCACTACAACTAGTGAGTATCCTAACATCCAATTAGATCTATCTCATAGATCTAAAACCCAGGATTTAGGAGGTATCACTTTGATCCTATATGGAGAATCCTTATGATAAGCGGAGATTGACCGAGCGTAGCATAGGAAACTCTTTCCCTATCAAGAGTATGTCATCCACGTACTCTATGAAGATTACCACCATACTCTCTACTACCTTTTTGTATATACAAGGTTCATCTACCATTCTGATGAAGTCAAAATCTTTGACTACCACATCAAAACAGATGTTCCAACTCCGCGATGCCTGTTTTATCATATAAAACATCTTGCACACGTTTCCGCTGCTCCCACTATCTACGAAGCCCTCTGGCTGTGTACTTATAGACGCTCTTTAAAACATCATTTAGAAAAGCAGTCATGACACCCAACCACCAGATATCGTAGTCATGGTATGTAGCCGTGGCAAGTAGGATCTGAATGGACTTAAGCATAGCTTTGAAAGTCTCAACTTTTCCATGTACACCAAGTAATCTTCTCAAGATATACTCGCTCCTGATGGGGATCTAACCCTTCAGATAAAGCAACCAAAGTCCATACTTTGTTGGTGTATAAGGATTCCATCTCAGATCGATAAGCACCCAGCCATTCTTACAGAGTCCCACTCCTGATGGCCAGCTCGAAACTAGTTAGGTCATCATCTCATGATGCAATCCTCGCTCCCACTGTCATAGAGAAAACGAAGTATCTCTCAGGTGGGTGAGAAACCGTACTAGATCGGCGGAGAGGCTGAGGTTCGTTGGAAACTATTGAATCCTTTGGTTCTACCAAATCATTAGCTGCAGTTTGTATAGCTGGAACATTTCCAGTTCTACATAACAGACCTTGCCTCGAGCTTGTCCGGATTTTGCTTTTAGACATAGGCCGTACAACCCCAAATCTTAACAAACTTAAGATATGGGCTCTTCCCATTCCATATCACATATGAAGTGTTAGGTAACTGATTTGATTTGAACCCTATTCAATAGGTATGCAGCTTCTCAAGTGCATAACTACCAAAAGGAAATAGGAAACTCAGTAGTACTCATCATAGAGCACACCGTATCACATAGGGTGCTATTGCTCCGCCCCGATATACCATCGTGCTATGGTGTATACGGAGGAGTAATGCTGCGAGAGAATCTCATTCTCCTTTAGAATTGTCCAGGAATCCCGTGCTCAAGTATTCTCCTCCTTGATCTCATCAAAGGACATAATACTTTTACCCGTATTTTGGTTCTCTACTTCTAACTTATATTCTGTGAATATCTCAAAAGGTTCGGACTTGTGTTTCAATAGGAACATATGTCTGAATCTTAAGAGATTATCAGAGAATGTAATGATGTACTAAGAACCAATCTTGGCATGTGTAGACAGGGGACTTTCATACATCAACATGTATCAATCCCAAAAGTTCACTAACTCTTTCTCTGTTTCCAATAAACAGAGCTATGGTCATCTTATCTTTGTGACATGACTGGCAAGTTTCACAAGATGTAAATTCAAACTAATTTAAATATGCATCTTTATGTAACTTCAGCCAGTCGGGTCGCATTGATATGACCTAGTCTACAATGCCTCAAGAAGGATTCGTTCATTTCTGAACTATTCCTCTTGTGCGTGTTCTGTATACTAAGAACTGTGGTTTGATTTAGAACGTCAATGCTTTTAGATAACGTGCCTGAACCGATCAACTCTTGATATAGGAAATGTTCAAAACATTATCCAACAATACAAAATTATATCCTTCTTTACTAATAAAGAGACTGATATGATTTTGTATATCAGGTTCGGTATCTAATAACATTTGTTCAGAATCAATGTATTCTGGTAATACAGGGTGATAGTGACCAACAGACTTGGCTGCAACACTTGCCCCGTTTTCTGTCTCATGAAACTAATCACCCGTTCTCAGTTCTCTACCTGTCTGTAGCCCATGTAACAGATTACATATACGGGATCCTGATCCGGTATCACATACCCAGGACGTAAAGGATACTGAGAAACAGTTCTATGTAATGAACACACCCGAAGATGATGCATCAGCATGCACTTTCTTCGTTTGGGCGGCTCGGGAAATCTGGTATTCCCCAATTTCCTGCTCTGTCTTATAACAATTATAAGTTGGAGCGGGACCAACGTTCCCCAGCTCAGTATAACAAGCGGGTTCGGTCAATATATCCGTTTTATTATCTTGATTAAGGCGTGATATGGTCGCTATCTGGAGAGAGAGAGAAGAAAACACTCAGCGTATGCTCTTGCAAGATTAGATTGGTTATCTAATATATCTAATCAGGATGTCTCCCACTGTTTTAATCAAATCTTCCTTCAAACCCTAAAGGGAAAGACTAGCCGGGATTAATTACATGCTACAAGTTCGCCAATCTTTCAGCCAGGCCAGTGTCGGTACTTTGAGGGAGGTCCCCCGTGCTTTCGCACGAACCTAATTACTGTAAACCTCGCTTTCCCAGAGGCGTAACCCCGTTAACACCTTTCTAGACACCTACTTGATCGGCTAATTGTAATGTGTAAAACTCTCCCAGGAGTAACTCTTACTCGCAGTGGGTATCGGGATCCAACTATCTCATAGAAGGTATGCAATCTCATTGCAAATTTCAACACTTGAAATTCCCAATAATATTTTGCCCCAAGCGATCTATGACCTTGACAAGGTCAACAAACAATAGACCGCAAGTCAAGTTCAACCCGTCATTTCCTGATTGAATTAAACCCACCCGCACGACCCTTGACAAGGTCAACAAAGTCGCACGACTACCCTAATCCAATCGCATCATATGCTTATGCAGATAAGCACTAATCAGCTACCGCACACTACGCCTTGACTAAGGTCAACAAACGTACCACGAATACTAACCAGTACTTATCTGAAATGACGGAGGGCTACGACGGGTTTTTCAGAAAACCCTTTGCGTAATGAACTTGATATCGTTGTAGAATCGAGTGATTTTTAAATGGAATGCTTTTGAGGCTTTTCTAGTTTTGCTAAAGGGGTCACTCCCGGTGAAGGGATCGTCGGCCCTTTCCTCATCGAATAAGGTGCAGGATATATCACATATACCGCTGTGCAAAGCAAGAACTATAGAAGCAATCAAAAGACAAACCGAGTTTGTAGCGTATGCCAGTTATTGCTAAAGGAGTCACTCCCGGTGAAGGGATCTCGGTCCTTTCCTTATCGAATAAGGTGCTGGATGTTCTACAAGGAACACCGCTATGCAAAGCAACAACTAGAGCTACCAGTTTTTATAAACAAGTTTCTACAACATCTTAGGTTTCTTTTATTTCATTAATCTCATTAATGAAGTCCCATTTTATTTATGCTTCTCAAGCATCTCTTTTTGAAACGAAATCTGCAATATAACATATATCTCATATATATAATATATAAACATTCGTCTCAGGCAGTAATATGATCTCATCACAGAACAATGCAGCAGAAGAACATATATGAAATATTGGATATACTAGGACGTCCGTGTTTTCAATACGAGCCTGTATAAAACACGGATTCCACGGTCGCGATGAATAACCAAACCCACATCCCTAGACCCCTACGAGAGCGGCAAGTAACACTGCCAATTATAGGGTTAGGAGACCCGGTCTCGACTCCTCGAGATGGTCTCCTACTGGACCCTAGAACCCGGTTACTTGTGCTCCCCGCCTTGGGTCTACCTAATGCGGAAAAATAAATAATATACAACGGTGACATCTTCCGCTACCTGGAAGTGCCCCAATAAAAGAATATTACATACAAATGAATTTTACATGAATGAAAAAGAAAAACTCTCATCTCACATAAAACCCCCGGCTATTCAAACGCGACGATCCAATAGAACATATCACAGCAACACATAATATCTCATATCATCAACGTAAGCAAGTATGTGTATCCCGATTGTCGTTGATGTATAGCAACGAAGCCGGCGATACACCACATACTACGCTTACGGTCACAGAAAAGAAAGTGTAAAACTACAACAGTTGGAATCCGCAACCTCCTTAGACATCGCATGCCTAACCAAATGAATTCCTTAGACATCACATGCCTAACAATTATAAACCCCGCATTTTAGTCTCATTTATCGAAAACTCTTTTCAATATCAAGTCGGCCAATTCATCAAGATTCCCGACGTCCTGATCGAATGCTCGTCGCAAACTTTAGTAGACGGCCGCACCCCTGATACCGTCGACGAAGTGCACCAAGGCGGAACACCGCTACCGCGAGCACCCGAACGGATGCTTTCGGCGACAGGGTTCTCCTACAGTCACTTGGTCGGGGCTAAGAGGTGTAGCTGTCTATTAAGTTTACCCGGCGAGTATCCGCGTACGCTACGTGATTGCGACGGACTTTTGATCACATCAAAATTCCGTGGCAACCGATCAACTGAGACTAAACCGCTAGATTTATAACATTCATTTTAGTTATCTCATAACTACTTGTGAATTCCAATTATTGTATCACATTCCAGATAAATAGAAAAAGTTAAACTTTCCGATCGAATCATCAAGCACCCAAGATTTCCCCAATATATTTCAACACTTGAAAACAGTTTAAAAACATCCATTACATGCCACAGTACCAATGATCCAGCCGTAGAAGGGTCAAGCCAACGCCTCACATGCTTACTGCCCCAAACCCTAAGGTTCAAAGGGCAGTTCAAGACGGTCACATAATCGAGTTAAGGTTTGTTGTCTTCTAGAGGGTCCACCGAGTTACTTGCATGACTTAGAACATTCTTAAACAGTAGAAAAAATCCAACTTTTGAAAAATTTTCCGACAGGGGAAAAAGGGAGTTATTGATATCCGTTCGAACTTTTTAACAGTTTCTATAAGATATCCGGAAAGCCACATAGACAAAATCTAATACTCCGATCGAAACATCGAATCCCCAAAACAACTCCAGAAAACTCAACTGTAGAATAAAAATTAAAACATTCCAGAGAACTCAGCACTGTGTAATTGGAATTACTGTGCCAAATAGGAGGGATCACGTCATCAAGTGGCCGCGGAAGCGCCGCAGAAGCCAGGCTTCTGCCGCCCTTCCGCCGCACTTTTGACGAATTACCCCCTCGAATTTCACAGTAATTCTAATTAGACCCTGCTGAATTTTTTAGAAACTTTTAATTGACAAAAATCCAAATTTTCAGATAATTTCCAGAGAGCATTTTGGAGTTTTGGGTTTCGGGTTTTCCGGGTTCGATCGGACTTTAAACTTCGTCTAGACTTCGCCTAAAGCTCTAGCCTGGCTCTGATACCACTGTAGGGTTGCTAGGCACACGCACAAGGGTCTACGAGGCATCAACCATGCCCGAATAAAAATTTAGCCGTGCCGAACAACCCGAATACGGAACTTTAAACTAGAGATTAGGCGATAACTTGCATGCTAAACACTTTAACACTAAGTGAGAGGGATTACAACCTTTGTAGATCCGGTCCTTCACTTCATATGCTCGGTGTTGTGGTCCCTTCGCTGCGATCATCGGGTTCCGGGCTCTCGAGAGGTTCCACGAAGAGAAAGTCGCAACCTTTGCTACCGATCTTCGATACTACGATGATCTACCTCGAAGTTTCTTTAAGACAAGCTAACACTCATCAAATGATGTGAACACCCTCATCTAAATGGCAAGTGAAGATGAGGATGATGAAGTAGGAATTTTGCTCTATTTATTTATATTTTTCTCACATATATCCATCACAAAATCAAAGCTAGAAACCATTTCAAGCTTTTTCATGGAAGAAATGAAGGAGGAAGAAGAAGAAGATTAATTCATTTGTGATGAATAGGAAATAATAAATATGATAGATAAAGCAACCATGGTTCACTTAACCTATGTAGATAATTGACTAGGGTTAGGGTTTTGGGTAATTAAAAGAATGAGTCATTTGTAAATATCTTACACATGACAAAACAAATCCTTCTAGAAACTTCTAGAAAGATTAACCCTAATCCGAACCCTAATCAAGTTTAAACTCCACTAAACGAGTTGCATTAGTTATCATATCATGTTACAATATTATATATCACATATATAATATTTACCGTAACAAAATAAAATAATACAATTAACATATATCGCATATATATCAATGTATTACCCGAGTGAGAAAAAGAATCTTTTAGTGAGCAAATATTAGTTAATGCAATTTAATATATCACATATATTATTATACATTAAATTATCGAATCAATACTTGATCCGACAATCCGGCTATATCGCATATAACCGGCTAATATTCATCCGTACCGATTCATCGAATCAACACTTGATCCGATGACCCGGCTGATATCAAATATCGCGAGAATACAATACGATATCACATACCGCATTATCCTCGGTCCCGCACATATCACATATGTGCTCCTACTCCGTTTTGCCTGAGTCAAGAAACCTCTGTGTAGGACTCTAAAGAATCGTCAATACGCCGGCAGTAGGTGATGATCATATCAAACACCCACAAGCTGCAAGCGGTCAGCTAAACGTAACAGCTACCCAGGTATTGAGCGCTTAGAAGATCAACAAGCAAGCCTGTACATTCTCCTGTGGATCCAAACAGTAAAACTCCCGTAAAGTCCGGTCTCGTCGTCTGATATGTCGCATATCTCGCCTAGGGGTGGTAAACTTCAGACCCCAGTAGCTCGATAAGTCGTGTCGATATGAGGTCTATAACAGTTCGAGAAACTACTGATAACACTTACCAGTAAATCTCAGCAACCCTGGCCAGGGATTTCCGGTTATAGCCAATCGAACACAGCACAACATCAACTCCCTATACCGGGAGAGACGAATCCCCTCCTATCGCTCATTGCCTCCATATGATTCGGGAATGTACCCAAAAGCCACCTTTTTGCATGCCCTCTTGGACGTGGTATGATGGAAATCAAAGCATAGTGGGAATCACACAAGACTCTATGACGATCTCGGGTCGACAGACTACTCTGTACCAGTGTCACCGGAGAACTGCCATCTGACGTATGGTATAATACCATCTGGGAGTTCTCGGCGAGTCCGTCCAGTGTACCCAGTCTCCACTGAGCACCCGTACACCATCCTTGATGTCAAACACCGATGGATATGGGATCATCCATCGCCCATCATATGGGTCAAGATGCGTATACACTAGTCTACTCTGGTGCATCGATGCCCTGTCTCGATACACCCTCGACTAGGAACAGTTATAGGATGTACTCGTCGACTACCGTGGCCCCACTAGTATGATCTCATCATAGTCCCAGTAGTCGAGTACATATCCTAAGGGCTTTATCAACATGTAACATAGAGACAATATGAGTACACGTTAAGATAAAGTACAACCAGATAGCATACTATCATGTCGAGCAAGAAAGTCCTCCCTATATATGTCCTAGCATCCACTACAATATACATCGTATGTACAGTAATGGCCTCTAGGGCATACATATAACTAACACATGCATTAGTGTACCTGTTAGAGTACCTTCCATGACTGTTGCATTTACATACCTTTATTCATATCAATTCTTCATGTACTTGTGGTATCTGATAGAGTACCTTCATATCGTCATATTATTTCTTCATGTATTAATTGTACCTGCTAGAGTACTTTTCATGATTATTGCATTACATATGACCATTCATTTATATTAAATGCTTATGTTAGATTCGCGCTGTACGTGCATACTCGCGATTACCTGCATATGTTATTTACTATTCACGAGTTGGCAACTCACCCCCGTTGTGCCACAGTGTTTGCAGGTGTTCCTCATGATATTCAGAGGCAGGCTATTTTCATCCTTCGTATCATCCTTTGCTTCGGATACCACTTCGCCTGACAGTGTGCAGTTTTGCTCAGGTGGGTTTTGTATGGTTATCCGATGTTGTATTGTATATTCGTTGTATCACTGTACTCTGCATCTACCAGTACTATATTGTATGACTTAGAGACTTGATGTAAGGACGATATTGTTTATTAATTTGTGACTTGGAGGTTTTTATGCAGTTTTATTTTTATCGTCTCTTTCTTCGCTACGACGTCGTATATCTGTTGTGGTGATTGTTTTCCGCCGTTGGGCGTGGATTTTGCTCCCGTTTGGGATGCTTTACTTTATATTTATGTTGTACCCATTTGGGGGGCTTGTTTTACAAAGGAGGTGCTGCTAAAATTTTAAGGAATAAAAGTGAGACTTCAAAGAATTTGGGTTGTGATTTCAAAGGTTTTGAAAATACTATTATCACTTTCTTATTATTTTTGATGGTTTAGATTTCTGGGTTTTGGATTTCTTTTACTACGTTACGTCTGTAGACGTTGCGTAGTATTAGGGCCGTCACGTACCAATTTCGGGTCGTGCAAAAAATACCAATCATAGAACAAAATCCTCAAAATACCAAAATCCAAGCAACGGAAATATGAAATTCAAATCACCAAATCGCAATCGTAAACACTATCGTCAATGTGCGCCTTTTCTAATGTCGACTGATTCGGACTCGTCTCCTCATAGCTGTGCTGACCGCGCTACAAACGGCTATTCTCATATCTAGAGTCTCTCACGTAATCTATCCCTTCACTTGATATCTGGACTACGTTAAACTTTTCGATCGATTCATCAAAGTCACAAATCCCCCGAGAGCTCAACACTCGAGTATAGTTTAAAAATATCCAATACATGCCCCAGCATCTGCGGCCCAGCCGTAGAAGGGCAAACCCAAGCCTTACTAATGGCACTGCGGAACTGCCGCAAACCCTAAGGTTCACCAGCATTCTCATGGTCATTATGTCGAGTTAGGGTTTCATTCATCTAGATGGTCCATAGAAATACCTGTATGTTCTTCTGAATACCTTAAACTTGGGAAAACGGGTTTTTGACATTCATTCGAACCTTTTAACTTTGTCTGGACGACATGTGAATACCCTTCATCCTCACACTAAACAATGCTTCAACCTTCTGGAATAGACAATAACCTAACGGTCATCGCATTCTAGCCGCAGCTCTCTCTACTCGTGCGACCGCGGTAACAGAAACCACCATACGATATCGACGAAGATAGATCTAAGGAACGAATAGAATACGGTGCAAAGAAATATACATCCTAAGGCTTCTTAAGCAGAATAGCGTATCGTAAGTATGCCGCGGATCGTACCCACTGTACGTCACTCTACCTAAGTCACCTACTCCATCAACCAAGGTCAACCTAGACTTAGACAAGGGTTAAATCTAACGCTCTGATACCAACTTTGTCAGGACCCGAAGGTACAGAACGTGACCGGCACTTAAATTACGAAACGTCTAAAGGCGTAACGTGATCTAAGCAAGCCAAAGCTGAGAAATCTAAACCCTTTGAAAGAAGAAGTGTAAGAAAAAAAGTTTTAAAAGAAACATCAAATTTTCTCAAAAATTTCGGCAGAGTCTCCTTTATAAAAACTGGCCCCAAACGGGTACAAACAAGAATAATATATACAATCAATAAAAAAGGCATCCCCAAGCGGGAGCTAGCTCTATGCCAAAAGGCGGAAACAACCACACAATGCACTAAAATATACAACGCCGAAGGGCGAGGCTCAAAACTCAAAAGGAAACCAAATCCACCAAAAACCATAATAATACAAGCGCTACTCTAAGGTCGAAATAAAAACAACCGGTCTTCTAAATCTATCAAGTAATAGAAGTCTGGTTGATGGAGCTTACTAGATACATATGAAATAATAAAAGTACAACGGCAGTCCTGATACAAGTGAACCAACCAACAAAGCAAATCACCGTAAATGAAATGATGTGCCAGCAAGATGCCAAGGAAACCTGTACATCGTCGAAACCTGTAAGAAAATTTGGCACAACGGGGTTGAGTTGCCAACTCGTGAGTAGACGACATCTGCGAGTAGAAATCTCATGCACGACGATCTCCTAGGTCATAATAATATACTTAAACTAACACTAGACATCTAGTAGTGATAGGGTAAGAACCTATGCATAAGTGCAATACTCAGTGCTCGTGTCAGTGCCTCAAGTAGTAACATGTCAAATGTATGAGTTTGCACGCATCATGAATGTAAATAATCAACCATGAAATCTGGATATATCTGTATAAGAGATCTTTACTTTTATCACAGTAAATTTTTTATGGTAATCTAAAACATTATCAATGAAATTCATGGAAATCCGTGTCAAGCATCGACATAAAACTTGTAAATCTCAAAGTCTCAATATCTCATAGTCTCAATATCTTAGGCTCCGTCAGTCCGGATCGGACCATATCATCAAATCTCACGACAACGGTCTGTATCCTCCGGATATCCGCCGTGCCAGACATCACCGGTAGGTAGTCTTCCCCTGCCTGGCTCATCGTCTACAACTCGAGCTTCTTGCCTCGGGGTACCATACCGGGCCCACCATGTAACCGAGACGGTTCATCCACTCCTCGAATCGGGTCTCGAAATCCAACAGAAAACAAGAAATCTCATGGTGGACGACCCATACATCACGAGAAAACCGCAACTTGTATTTTAAAATGAGAGGGAGAGAGAGAGAAGTTATATATATATATATATATTCTTGCGTTTTTCTCCAAAATCCAGAAATCTCATAGAAGTCCAAAATCCCAAAATCATGAGTAAGTAAGTAATGAGCATCGGCATAAGCCCTACAATACTGCATGATAATATGAAAATATGAATGCATGAAGTGTCTAAGTAATAAATGCAATGTCTAAACTAGCACATGAGAGTAATCACACAATATTATATCGGACTAGCATTTAGCTCATTATATCAATAAAATGATAATATGTTCTAAAGTGTACGTGACATGGCAATTACCGATGATGATGTATGTGAACCGGCAATTTAGTGTATGTGGAACATGCGCATCATCGGTAATGGTGCTGGTGTCTGATTAAGAGATTTTTATCGATCAAAAATATTTTACCGCAATCAGAAACGGCGTCGCTTTGCAGCTAGCCGGTGAATACGGGTCGATCCACAGGGATGGTGTTAATTTTCCTAAGTGTTCTTACGAGCTAATTCCAATGGGTGTTTGGTCCTTTAATTGAATCAAAAAAAAACTAAGTTGTACGATGGTTAAGAAACTTGCTAGGATTAGGTCTAAGGTGGAGTTTGGTAAGATTAAATTTCAGACTTCTTTCAATGCCCTCAATTAAATCTCTTAGGAGTTATAGCAATTATTAGTAAAGGGGATTAGGATGACTGGGAAGAAACGAAGTTTCTTCGTCTAGATCCTTGTTCGTCCTTTCCTGATACTTGCTCTAACCTTCATGGAAGACATGCATGTCCGGTCCTTTATATTACGGTTTCACCGTTACCTCGTGGGTAGGGTGCCGTAGGGAGCGGATCAAGCATGCATGCATGAAGTTCTGGTTATTAAAAATGATTGGGCACAAAAGAGATGAGAGATATTCATCTCTCAAACTCCTCCCTATTCCTAACCCTAACAAGCGAGGAAATTACTCACTCATTAAGGGATCTGTTAAAAATGTCATTTTGTTGTATGTATTTTTTTTTAGATCTAATAGATGAGTTACCCACTGCAGGTTAAGCGATTCTACGCTAGATTAAACTAGGGAAAAGGATTGATTTATCTAAGGCAAAAATTAAATTAGAAAACTAAGGCAGAAAAAAAATACAACTTACAAGAATGATGCTCTTAAATCTTCAAAAGAATCAGAACTTTTATTTATCAAAAAGAGGCATCCCTCATACAATCTTTTGAATACATACTTATAGGAAATAGGAAAATTAGGGTTACAATTTCCCGCACATGTGCTATTACAGATATACCCCCGAAAAATCCCAACAAAAGCACCGACGCACCTCCACCAGACTTTTGCACCGACATGTGCAGCAGATGGCCGCGGAACCGCGGCATGGGTGGGGGTAGGGTCGCGGTTCCGCGGCCCTTTGATGAGTTCGTCAGGTGAATTTTTCTGGGATCTTTCCTGATGCTTTGGGCTTTTTATTTCTCTAGTTCTTTTCTCCATTTGGCTTCTGGGTCTTCTCCAGATCTTTCAGTGAAACTTGTAGTGGTCTTTTAACTTGTTCATTTTGACATTTTGGACCTTGCGTTTCCTTGTACAATTGTGAACTGTTCTTCGTCTAGGCTTGACTAGGATCCTTCTATATGTTGGTCAAAAGTCCCACTTTTGTATCATCTTTTGTTGTTTTCACTGTTTTCGCTCCAAGAACCTGTATCCTGTAATATGCAGCAGACATGCGTCAAAAGCACATGTTTATTTCTAAAACGACTAAGAATGGGTAATATAATAATGCAATATTATGATATGAACAAATACCCCCAAACTTATCTTTTGATCGTCCTCGAGCAAACTTATTTTTTTATTCTCAACAAAAAGAACTTAATCGCACTTTCGCAGGGAAACGCGATTGCACTGAGCACGTGCAACAAGCCGTTAAACCTCTAGGTGTCCCTACTAGGAGGAGTGTTGTCTCCTGAGGGTTTTCAGCGGATACTACCCACAAAATCCTATCAATTTGGCTCATTAACTTTAATTCTCCAATTAGGTTTTCTAACGAGGAACTCTATTATCTTCGAATTGCAAATTATCCACCCATATTCTTCACACTTCCTCATCATCTAACTTAAGATTATATGTTCTATAGACTTACTTAGCTTTCGGCATTTCTTAAATTTTCCTTCTAGGGTTTCATCTCCACTTAGGAATTTTATCAATTCTACTAAAGATACAAGTTCTATTCTTCATTCCTTTCTCTTATCTAAACTCAAATCACATATCCCCACGTGTGTGTATAAATCACCCCTACACTTGGAAAATCAAATCAAGCAATCATACTCTTGTCCTTTTCGTCCAAAGTACTTATTAATTGGTGAATATTTAAATGAATTTTTGCTTACACATCCTTCATGCGACCGTTAATACTTCTTGCGGTACCAACGACCGATTACAAGATGTGTTTGCACATTAAAGCGTACTTCCTAGTCTTGCAACACGCAAAGCTTTAGCAGTGACTCCCAAACCAGTTGGTCTAAGGCACTAGGTGATGAAACACCCTCGCTAATATTTTTCTATTTTTGCAGCCTTGAGTAATCACAAAAACCAGTGTCCTTTTTTCTTTATTAACCTTTTTTCTTTTATTTTCTTCGAACTAAAAACTTTTAGACAAGAGCATTTCAAGGTTTCCTCTACTATTCCAAGTTTCAAGGTGTGTGTTAGTGCAACTTGTAGGGTATACATTTTCAGAATCCATACTTAAGCTAGGAATTATTTTTCAAACTTATGCTCTAATAAAAATCAATACTTTTCCTTTATTTCGACTTAGCCCAGGAAGTGAACCCAAAATTTGTCTATTTCTAAATAAACTACGAGGACATATACTTTCTACCGTTAAACTTTAAGGAATGTTATTTTTAGGGTTTTTAATTTACTAAGTCTAAGATTTAGTTGTTCCTAGCCAGTTAACCTATATGTCCAACTCTAGTCAACTAAGCCAAAATTGAGTACAATAATTTTTATAATTTTTTGAAATTCTTCAATTTTTTATGTTTTTTTTTCTAATTTTTTTTATATTCAATTTTTTCAGATTTTTATGAAATATGATTTTTTTATAAAGATTCAATGTAGAAATCAAATATGCAAAAGGAAAAAAAATTATATACAAAAATTAAAATATTCAATGCAATGCAACAGATAACTATATACACCACCATCTCCTCCAAACTTGAGCAAAGCAGTGCCCTCACTGCCCGGCCCCGCGTCGCGCCCTCGAGCGGTGAACGTGATCGCTCCTCTCTAGCTAATAGGGTCTGAATACCCCTCTCAATCTCTGTCAAACGACGGTCGTGCTCTCGTGCCGTCGTCCTAAACTCTTCCCTCCACGTATCAATTCCCCTCACAGCTCTCCTCATTAAGCGTGCATGCTCTTGAGGGGTCAGCTCAGCCTTACTCGAAGTCGAACTAGAGCTAGGGGTGCGAGCGGGGACATTTTCGGCCGGTTCGGTTCGCGACCATATATCCGTCAGTCTAGAATAGGAAGAAGTAACGCCCTCAACGAGTGGTCGAACCGGGACTCCTCCCATCATGTAAAAGTTAAATTCCTCGATGGGGAGGAAATAACGGCAGAGCTGGGTGACTAGCATAGGACAAGGGTAGTTTGTAGCCCTTTCCCCGCACCTATTGAATGAAGTAAAACAGTGCACATGTCGAACCGTGGGTTCTTCGTCAGTAGTGTGTGCACGACATGTAATGAGGGGGTGAAAAAAGTCGTGTTGTGAGAACTACCAAAGATGTTGTTTTGTGCCCACCGGCACACAGTAAAAACATTCGCGAAGAGGGATCGTGCTTGGATACCCTTTCGCGGCTCTCACGCGCAGTCATTGCCCATCAAGGGCATGTAATCCTCCAACTGTAGGTGGTGGTCATGCGCGGGCAAACGAGGTATAAGTGTGACCTTGTGGATTATATCCCGATCAATGTTAATAACGCGATCCCCCCAATTCAACTTGATATACCCTAAGTCCGCTAGACAATTTTCTTCCATGGATTCATAAAAATAGGTAACTAGATCTGGTAGAGCAAATGCAGAGGGGTGATTGTAGATCAGAAAATTCCAGCCCCTCCACTCTATTTCGTGTGCAAAGTAGCTACCGTAAAGTTCATGCGAGAAAACTGGGGAGAATTCCCTCTCAAATTGCATTCTGTGTGCCATAGTAATTTTACAGAAATTAAAATGATGAAAACAGTGAGTCTTGGAACCGATTTACCTCCCCAAGAATTTCCAGGGGGTGACGAGGCAGAACGGCAGCGGAAGGGCGGTCGGAGCTTGCTGGCGCGGCGGAACCGCGGTCTCGTGGCGGCGGCGTTCCGAGAAAATTCGGCAGAAGTAAGTTGAGGCAGCTAGGGTTCTAAATGGGTAGAAAGTTTTAGGGTTATGAGAACATGGGGCTTGGGTCCTTTAAATAGGAGGGGTGAAATGGAATTTTGTATAAAAAAAACTCCAGAATGGGGAATTTATTTGTAAATAAATAATTGTATTTATTAATTACTCAGCAATTTTACAATTAGGTCCAAAAATATATTTTTATTTTTTTTTCAAAAAGTTTTATTTTTTATGGTGTTTTTGAATTATGTAATTACAAATGATACATACTCCCAAACTTATTTGAAATTAAGTTATTGGAATAATTGGAGATTCGGGGGGAAAATGAGGAGAATTAATCGGTGTAGATCGGCTCCTGCAAAAACAGGAGCTCCTCCGATGGGTCCGCTGTAAGGAACGGTTTTCAATCGATGTCCATTCACTTTGAATAAAGTACCGTCCTCAGAATTATCAAGATCAACCGCACCATGCGGATATATGGTGCGAACAACATATGGCCCTTTCCATCTAGAACGGAGCTTTGCCTGGGTGATAATGTAACCGAGTGTCATAGAGTAAAACCTGTTGACCAGGTTCAAAGTTTTTCGCAAAAGGTGTTTATCGTGGAACACCTTAGTTCGGTTTTTGACAATTACGGCATTATCAAATGCCTCATCCCGCAGCTCTTCTAGTTCATTTAATTGCAGCTTTCGGTTGCTGCCTGCATCTCCTAAAGATAAATTCAACTCTTTGATAGCTCAAAATGCCTTATGCTCAATTTCTACCGGGAGGTGGCAAGCCTTCCCGTAAACAAGCCGGTATGGAGACATACCAAGATCGGTCTTGCATGCAGTACGGAAAGCCCATAGTGCATCGATCAGTTTGAGGGACCAATCTTTACGGTTTTTAGACACCGTTTTCTCCAAGATTTGCTTGATTAGCCGATTTGAAACCTCGGCTTGCCCACACGTTTCGGGATGGTATGGCGTTGACAGCTTGTGGGTTATAGAATATTTGCGCATTAAGGACTCAAATGTCCTATTGCAAAAGTGAAAACCATTATCACTTATGATCGCTCGAGGGTGCCCAAATCTAGAAAAGTTGTTTTCTTTAAGAAATCGAACGACAACCTTATTGTCATTCGTTCGGCTAGGCACAGCCTCGACCCACTTTGAAACGTAGTCAACAGCCAACAGAATATAAACATTCCCAAAAGAATTGGGAAATGGTCCCACGAAATCTATACCCCAAATATCAAAAACATCGACAACCAAAATTGGTTGGAGCGGCATTTCGTTTCTCTGCGATATCGGGCCCAAGTGTTGGCACCGGGAGCATGTCTTGCAGTATTCATATGCATCCTTAAAGTGTCGTGGCCAATAGAAACCACACTGCAAGATTTTTTCGGCCGTCTTCTTTGGGCCAAAGTGCCCGCCACATGCTTGATCGTGGCAATAGGACAACACACTCTTAAACTCGTTTTCTGGTACACACCGACGAATGATTTGGTCGGAACAGTATTTAAAAGATAAGGTTCATCCCAGTAAAAATGCTTTGCTTGGGACAAGAATCGAAGTTTATCCTGTTTCGACCAATAGTTAGGTATCAAGCCGGTGGCTAAGTAGTTTACTATATCAGCGAACCATGGTTCGCAAGAAACGGTCAAGAGTTGCTCATCGGGAAAAGCATCAGTGATTGGAAGTTCAAGTGTGGGGGAAGAAGGAAGTCGAGAAAGGTGATCGGCCACTACGTTTTCATATCCTTTTTTGTCCCTTATGACAAGGTCAAACTCTTGTAGCAGGAGGATCCAACGTATTAGCCTCGATTTAGCATCCTTCTTCGCAAAAAGGTGGCGAAGAGCTGAATGATTCGTATACACAATGACTGGAGAGCCGATTAAATAAGGCCGAAATTTTTCAAGTGCAAACACAACTGCGAGAAACTCTTTTTCTGTTGTTGTGTAGTTTAGTTGGGCCTCATTTAATGTACGGCTAGCGTAATAAATCACGTGCGGCATCTTGTTAATGTGTTGTCCAAGGACAACACTAATGGCAAAATCTGATGCGTCGCACATAATTTCGAAAGGTTGCGTCCAGTCTGGAGATGAAAGAATAGGCGCAGAAATGAGAGAGTGTTTCAAAGACTCGAATGCTTCCATGCAAATTGAGTCGAAATCAAATGTTGTATCCTTGGCCAATAAGAGAGTCAAGGGTCTAGCAATCTTGCTAAAATCCTTGATGAACCGTCTATAAAATCTGGCATGGCCATGGTAAGCTCGGATGTCTTTAACGCATTTAGGAGGAGGAAGATTAGATATGACTTCAAGTTTGGCTCTATCAACCTCTATGCCATTTTGCGAGATGACATGTCCTAAGACGATGCCTTCTCGTACCATAAAGTGGCACTTCTCCCAATTCAAAGTTAGGTTCTTATCCCTACAGCGGGTAAGAACTGCATCAAGATGTCGTAAACACTCTTCGAAGGAGTCACCAATAATGGAGAAATCATCCATAAAGATCTCCAAGAACTTTTCAACCTTGTCTAAAAAGATCCCCATCATACACCGCTGAAATGTAGCGGGTGCATTGCATAACCCAAAGGGCATGCGACGATAAGCAAAAGTGCCAAAGGGACAAGTAAATATGGTCTTGTCTTGATCCTCATTGGCTATGGGGACTTGGTTATAACTGAAATAGCCATCTAAAAAGCAGTAGAACTCGTGCCCAGCCAATCATTCTAGCATTTGGTCAATGAATGGTAAAGGAAAGTGGTCCTTTCTTGTCGCGGCATTGAGTTTTCTATAGTCGATACAAACTCGCCACCCCGTTTGGGTGCGAGTGGGAATTAATTCATTTGCCTCATTGGTAATGACCGTGATGCCCGATTTCTTTGGAACGACATGAATAGGGCTAACCCATTGGCTATCCGAGATAGGGTAGATGATACCACTATCAAGACATTTAACAATCTCCTTCTTGACAGCCTCTTTCATAATGGGGTTGAGGCGTCTTTGTGGATCCCTTGCCGGCTTGGCATCATCCATCAAGTGTATATGATGTTCAACTATGATGGGACTAATCCCCTTGATGTCCGCCATAGACCAGCCAAAAGCTTGCCGATTATTTTCTAAGACCATTAAAAGGGCCATCTCTTGCTCAAGAGCTAGAGAGGCCTATATGATAACGGGTAAGGTCTCATTATCACCTAGATAAGCATATTTTAGGTGCGACGGCAAAAGCTTTTGTTCTAGTTTAGGAGGTGAAACAATAGATGGTAACAATGGAGTAACTGTTTCAAACTCGAAGGATTCTATCAAAGGTTCAAATCGAGTGTACGCAACCGAGTCGGATGGTTCAACTAACTCATTCGAAAAAGCAAAAGACTCAAGCTCGGGTGGTGAGTCTTCAAAATCGTCTACAAAGGTGAAACACTCATAATCGTTGTCCGCCGTGAAAGCTGTGTCGGATTCTAGGAGGAACGCACTAGTGGCGTCAACACTGCTGTGATCGAACATGAAATTTTCGAACTCACAGTCATCCTCCGCGATCTCATTGATCGAGAAAACATCAAGTACGCTAGAATTAGGCTCGGCAGGCTGATTTCCCAACTTAAAGATGTTGAGTTCAATTGTCATATTGCCAAAAGATAGATTCATTGAACCGTTACGACAATTGATCACTGCGTTAGAAGTCACCTGGAATGGTCGACCAAGTATCACCGGAATTTGACTCCGGGGGTTAGCGACAGGTTTTGTATCCATAACAATAAAGTCTACGGGGAAAATGAAATCCCCAACTCTAATTAACACATCCTCCAACTCTCCCCTAGGATGGGTGATTGATCGGTCGGCCATTTGGAGAGTGCAGTGAGTGGGCTTAAGCTCTCCAACGCCTAATTGCTCGTACACAGAATAAGGTAGCAAATTGACACTAGCACCAAGATCTAATAGTGCTCTATTGATGTTCTTGTCCCCAATTGTTATCGAAATAGTAGGAAAACCGGGGTCCTTTTTCTTTGGGGGTAAAGAATTTACAATAGCATCACTAATAGCACTAGCCACGAAAACTTTCTTTGGTACTTGTGACTTCCTCTTTTTGGTGCATAAGTCCTTTAAGCTTTTTGCATATGAAGGAACTTGTTGGATTGCATAAAAAAGAGGGATATTTATGCTGACCTGTTTGAACAACTCGACAATCTTCTCCATTTATGGAGTTGGTTTATTGGATCTCAACCGGTTTGGAAAAGGTACATTTTGAAAGGTTGTTGAGTCCAATTTTTGGGGATCAGATTGTTGAGTTGGAACGGAACCCCGTGTAGATGTGTTCGTGTTGTGAGAAGTGGGTCCGTTCAAGCTAGAAGAAGTAGAGCCGTGTGAAGGATGGAAATAGGCTCTAACGAAGAAGAAGAAGGTGAAAAAGAACCACCGGCGGGGGTGTCATGGTTAATACCCACATTGTTTTGCAACACTTTTCCGTATCTCAACGTGGTCACAGCATTTACGTTATGATTTTTCTGTTGATATGCAGCATGTGCGTGACCGGGATTGGGCAGTGGTTGAGATGGGAGCTTTCCTTTCTCTCGCTCGCTCAATGCTGCATTGAGTTGCGCAATTTGTGCCTCAATAGATTTGATGCTTTGATCGTGTGAGGCACTGTTTTGCACCAAAGATTGAATAGAAGTCTCTAATCTTGCTGTAGATTGTGTAGATTTCTTTAGGAACGCATCTAGACTTTTTTCGAGCGAAGTAACATTGTCATTATTAGGTTGAACAAATTGTTTGGCGGGTAAGAATTGTTGGGCACAAAATTGTTCACTTGATTAGGGTAAGGTTGCTGTTGAAATGGTTGCTGTTGAAATTGAGTTTGTAGAGGTGCTTGTTGTTGTTGTGGAGGAGGAGGAGGCCTTTGAAAATTGTTATTTCCTTGGAATTGTTAATTTTGGTTCCAAGCGAAATTTGGGTGACTCCTCCACCCCGGATTGTATGTCGAAGAGTATGGATCGTTTCTCTGTCGTTGCTGGTAGGCAGCATTGACTTGATCATGTCCTTGAGTAGATGCATTGTAAGGACACTCTTCGGTGAGATGTGATGGATCCGAACAACAAGCACAAACAGTTCGTGGAGGCACAACAGGGGCAGGAGAAGACGATGAGATTTTGGTTTCAATCACTTCTAGCTTTTTCGTAAGAGCGGTCATCTCGGCCTTCATAGCAATCGACATATCTAATTGATGTATGCATGCCCTAGATTGACCACTAGAAGAAGATGATGTGGTCTTGGTGCTCTCCCACTGAATTGTTTGTTCACTAAGGTCCTCAAGAAACTGCCATGCTTCCTCACTAGATTTCGTTAGAAAGTGACCTTGACAAATTGTTTCTAGCAACTGCTTCGTTGCCGGGTTCAATCCCTCGTATAATGTTTGGCAGAGTTTCTAACTTTCGATCCCATGATGAGGGCAATGAACGAGTAGGTCTTTAAATCTTTCAAAACACTTCCAAAATGGTTCGTGAGAAAGCTGGGAAAATTGTATAATCTCATTACGGATTCTAGCAGTTTTGTGGTGAGGATAGAACTTTTTAAGAAAAGCTTTCACAAACTAATCCCAATTTCTAATTGAATGTGATGCTGTGCTATATAGCCACTTCTCGGCTAAGTCACATAAGGTGAAAGGAATGACCCTTAGCCTTATAGCGTCATCACTTAATTGGGTCGTTTTCATCATAGCGCACACGTTTTGGAATTTATTGATAAAGATATAAGCATCTTCAGATTCCAAACCATGAAATTTTGGCAGCATATTGATGAAATGGGGTTTTATTTCAAAACTGTCCCCATTTGCCGGTGGGGGTGAAAGACAGGTAGGTAAAGAAGTGCGGACAGGGTAGAAGAGATCCTGGAGCGCAATTCGTGTGGGCGCTTCAACAGGCGGTTGATTCGGGTTATTCGCACCTAACGGAGGTGGAATCATTCCCGTCGGTAAGGTATCGTTAGGATTGTATCCCGACATGCCTTCGGAAGAAGAATTTGAAGGTGGAGGTAAGAAAGTGGACGGAGTTTCGACTTCGGTGTCGAAAAGTTCGTCGGTCGGTACCGACGAAACACGTACTAATCGGGCGTTAGTGTCCCTAGTCCAAAGTGACATACACTAAAGGGGTAGTGTAGTCAGAAAAGTGAAAGACAGAATGTGGAGGTAAGATAACGTCAATGAGAAGAAGTGGTGTAAGTGAGTTGCAAGATTTCTTTAGCGACAAGTTGCAAGTTTTGAAAAATTTATTTTTTCTTTTTTTTTATGTGAAATTTTTGCAAAAGATTTTTTAAAAGAGACTTGTGACACAAATGCGATCAACCACACATGCACAATCAGGCCTAGATCTAGGGTCACCTAGGTCAGCTAGACAACTCATAACTAGGATTAGAAATAGGACCTCAAATCGCCTCTTCACCGCCAATTGCGGCCAGGTAAGTGCCAGGTAAGTTGGAGGCTCACCTCTACAAGTAGCGGTTCTAATTAAATAACCACTTGCCTTAGACACACTTGCCTAGACACCCCAAAGTCAGGTTAGGATAAACGGTCGATGCCTATGACTAGTCCTTTGTCCTATTAAGCTCGAAGTCCTTAGGGCTGAGTCTAGTATTTTTTAACTAAGAGTGGTCAATTCAAATGCTTTAAGTGCTTTCTGGGGTTCTTGGAAGGGTGATGAAATCGCCACCCAATCTGAGTTTGGTCAATTGCCCCATAAAGTCCGATTAAATTATGCAAAACAGTAAATTCACTTGCAATTAATTATTTTTAAGCACGGCGCAAAGAAACCTGCAGAAAATCTGTTATTGAGAAGGGGAGAGATATTCTTATTTTTATGCGCGAAGAATCCTGCAGAAAATTTAGGAAAAAATATATCGGGAGATTTCAGAGGGAAGAAATAGGAAACAAACAGTGTAATTTCCACGAGATGATGTCAGATTCCTGCCGCATTTTCGCGGTCCAAGCGCCTTAATGCCGCGTTTTCGCGGTCAACTAGCCGGCACGGTTCCCCAGAAAAAATTCCAGATGATGAAGTCGCTATGTCACCGCCCTTACGCGGTCTGTGGTAGGTTTCGGCCGCGTTTTCGTGGTTGAATGGAGGGTCAGGTCTCCGGAAAATTTGTACAGTTCTGTTGTGGAATTTCCCCTCTGTTCTGATGTAGCGTTTTCTGTTTCTCACACTGGAATTTTCCAGATCTGATATTCTTCGCTGTTTCTGCAAAATTCAAACGATAAACCCTTCAAACGGATAAAAATTGATAAAATTTTTTGTACTTTTTTTCTATTTTCAGATTTTTATAATTTTTTTAATTTTATTAACCCGAAATTACACAAATGAAATTTTACGCCATCCCCGGCAACGGCGCCATTTGATTAAGAGATTTTTATCGATCAAAAATATTTTACCGCAATCAAAAACGGCGTCGCTTTGGAGCTAGCTGGTGAATACGGGTCGATCCACAGGGATGGTGTTAATTTTCCTAAGTTTTCTTACGAGCTAATTCCAATCGGTGTTTGGTCATTTAATTGAATAAAAAAAAACTAAGTTGTACGATGGTTAAGAAACTTGCTAGGATTAGATCTAAGGTGGAGTTTGGTAAGATTAAATTTCACACCTCTTTCAATGCCCTCAATTAAATCTCTTAGGAGTTATAGCAATTATTAGTAAAGGGGATTAGGATGATTGGGAAGAAACGAAGTTTCTTCCTCTAGATCCTTGTCCGTCCTTTCCTGATACTTTCTCTAACCTTCATGGAAGATATGCATGTCCGGTCTTTTATACTACGGTTTCACCGTTACCTCGTGGGTAGGGTGCCGTAGGGAGCGGATCATGCATGCATGCATGAAGTTCTAGTTATTAAAAATGATTGGGCACAAAAGAGATGAAAGATATTCATCTCTCAAACTCCTCCCTATTCCTAACCCTAACAAGCGAGGAAATTACTCGCTCATTAAGAGATCTGTTAAAAATGTCATTTTATTGTATGTATTTTTTTTTAGATCTAATAGATTAGTTACCTACTGCAGGTTAAGAGATTCTACGCTAGATTAAACTAGGGCAAAGGATTGATTTATCTAAGGCAAGAATTAAATTAGAAAACTAAGGCAGAAAAAAAAATATAACTTACAAGAATGATGCTCTTAAATCATCAAAAGAATCTGAACTTTTATTTATCAAAAAGTGGCATCCCTCATACAATCTTTTGAATACATACTTATAGGAAATAGAAAAATTAAGGTTACAATTTCCCGCACATTTGCTATTACAGATATACCCCCGAAAAATCCCAACAAAAGCACCGACGCACCGCCACCAGACTTTTGCACCGACATGTGCAGCAGATGGCCGCGGAACCGCGGCATGGGTGGGGGTAGGGCCGCGGTTCCGCGGCCCCTTGGTGAGTTCGTTAGGTGAATTTTTCTGGGATCTTTCCTGATGCTTTGGGCTTTTTATTTCTCTAGTTCTTTTCTCCATTTGGCTTCTGGGTCTTCTCCAGTTCTTTCAGTGAAACTTGTAGTGGTCTTTTAACTTGTTCATTTTGACATTTTGGACCTTGCGTTGCCTTGTACAATTGTGAATTGTTCTTCGTCTAGGCTTGACTAGGATCCTTCTACATGTTGGTCAAAAGTCCCACTTTTGTATCATCTTTTGTTGTTTTCACTGTTTTCGCTCCAAGAACCTGTATCCTGTAATATGCCGCAGACATGCGTCAAAAACACCTGTTTATTTATAAAACGACTAAGAATGGGTAATATAATAATGCAATATTATGATATGAACAGTCTCCTCACAAGCAGAGTTTCATATTAGCTAAAGAAACATATGTATGAATTTGCAATGCGATGAATACAACATGAATATCATGGTGAATATGTAGCAAACGTACAACTAGAAAATACATACTAATTACGAGTCATACAGTTTGTTGTTTGAAAAAGCACGAATCGTGGTTTTTAGAAAATTAGGGGCTATAGGGTTTTTAAGAAAGATATGTCCTTTAAAAAAATCCGTAGTATCCCTGAGGCTGTCTTTAAAAATGCGTACGATTCGTTAGTTTTGAAAATAAGTATGAGTGGAGCCTAAACTAAGATCTACATAACCAACTAAGCAACTAACTAAATACACTAGTCGAATGGTAAGAAGAATCCTCCTAAAGTCTGAGTCGACATCTCTAGTAGTCGGCGATCCAGCCTCAATAGCGTCATGTACATAGTACGACTTCCTCGATTCAAGAGTGCGGATCAATCATCATATCTATGCCTCGTACGGTAAAATCCATCGTACGGCATCCCAAAATCGGGGTACGGGTCAACTATCACATATATACATCATCATTCGTATAGGATCATCATCAAACAATATCATGATCAAGAGTACTGTACTATAATCGCATACATCCCAATATCATCAAACATATATCATTGTCAGTGTAAATATACATCGTCAAATGATCCACTAAAATATCATGTCATATATCATATCGTGATTAAGTCACATATTACAATCCGGGTTATATTCTAGTGTCTCGTATATTTCAATGTCATCATCACCTATTATCGTTTATGTATAGATATACATTTTCTCATTTTCCAACGATCCGCTAATATCATAATACATCTCATATCATAATTCGATCGTATATCTAATATCTCATGGCATCATGCCCAGTCATACCGACTCAACCCCGGGTATCATATAACATCCTCATATCATGTGTATATATATACACACACACACATATAGAAACCTACACACATTCATATATATATATATATATATATATATACATACATACATACATACATATACACCAAGTCAAGTGTATGTGTGTGTGCGTGTGTGTGTCTACATGAAACCTATGAATTGCCTCCAAGGCCATCATCCTCTAGCTAAGTCTTTCTAAATCAGTGTAATCCAACTTAAAGTCTTCAATAGTAACCTACTCGTCAAAAATCTAGGGTCACGTCCGACTTCCTAATAATAGTATGTAATATCCTTATTCTACGTTTGCGGGGGTGCTATAGGCCATCCACCCGACTTCCCCCGTAGATATACATCTACTCACCTGGTCCTTGTCTGCCGAAGTCGATGCCGCCATCGTCTTCTTCATCGTCCGAAGCCCACGTGAGGGGTACCTATACGCAAACATATATAATATCGTAAACCAAAATCGCGGATAAAACCAAAACTGCGCACGAAACGCGCATAGGTTAAAACCTATGACCCGCTCATGCAAAATAACCAAATAACCCTCGACATCGGCGTACAAACGCCGATTGATCGAGAAAAACCCAAACATAGCAATCGTGGTTTCACAAATCACTAATTATAATATGAAATAGATTGCAACTCATTAAAACCTCAAAATAAATCAAATTGATTTATTTCCGAAAACCTAGAAAGCACTTAATTATCATTTTAAATCGAAACTTGACGTTTTAACAAAACTAATAACCATAATATTCACTAAATATCATAACTAAGTCATACAAACCATCCCCATAATTTAATCTCATCAATTTGTTTTAAACCCAAAATTCTTTATCCAATTTTAACAATTTCAAAGTAAAAATGCACAAACAACAATTAAGCCTGATTTTGCATGATCTAAAGTATTAAACTATAATTTAAATTGTTAATAATGTCATGAATACCCTAATTAGATTTTTCTCTCAATTATTTAATCAATTTCTAAAAACCTAGTTAGCAAAATAGCATAATTATCACAATTTTTAAACTAAAAATTAGCAACTAGTAACTAGATTAGATTTTGCATTCCATTAACATGTTAATCTCCTCATTAAACCATGAATAATTGATAAAAATTCTCACTAGAATTTTATCTCGCCTATATGTATATTTTACAAAAACCTAGTTTGCAACAATTAAGCAATTTGGACAAATTAATTGTAACAATTAGTAATATAGCAACTAGTTTAGATTTTTCATTTCTTAAGATGTTAATCTACACATTACAACCATAAACAAGTTATAAAAACCATAACTTTATTTTTAAACCCTCTCTTGAAATTTCGATTTAGCAATTAGAACCATAATTAAATATCAAAATTTGCTAAATTGAATTAATTAAACATCAAGTAACAGTTGGTTTAAGATTATACCTCAATCATGAGATAAAACATGCAACCTTGTCTCCAAAATGATCTCTTGCACCAAGGATTCAAGCAAGATTTGAACAAGAATAATGGGTGGAGATTAAACTATGAGTTAATGAGGTTTTATTTTGGATTTTTTTCTGATGAATTTGGAGAATTTTGTGAAGAGAATGAGGTGGGGAAAATTTTGGGCAGCCAAGAGGATATGCTCGGCCACATGATGATGGGAGAGAGGAGGGAGAGAGAGAGAAGTGTGTGGGTTTGTCTAGAAACCTCCTTAATTAATACATCTTTTCACTTCTTTTCTTTATTTGTTAAATTTTCCCTTTTAAACCTAGAATTCTCTTGAGTTTTGAAGACAAATCAAGAAGAAACGAGCATGCTACAAACTTAATTCTAATATGCCATGGCTCACTTTTGTAAAATTAACCCACTCCAATTTATAATTTGCATTAATTTAATGTATAATTACAAGTTTATATTAATATTAGAAATAATTAATTAAGGAAAAATATTTAAGTAAACTAATAATTTATAAGTGAGCAAATAAACACCATTTACTAGTAATTACATAGTTAAAATAGGCGTACTTAAATTTATATTGAAAAATAACCATAGTTGAGTTTTACGGAAAATACGGTTTATTTTACCGATTATCAGAAAATTCACCTAAAGGATTTTATTTATTTAATTATTTATTTATTTATTTTTAAAACGTTACAGGATCCTACTGTTTTTGTCAAATCTTTCTTCAAACGTTAACAGGTAAGGTTAGCCGGGATTAATTACACCCTACAAGTTCGCTAATCTTTCGGCCAGGCCAATGTCGGTACTTTGAGAGAGGTTCCCCGTGCTTTCGCACGGACCTTATTAAAATAAACCTCGTTTTCCCATGGGTGTAACCCCGTTGACACCTTTCTAGACACCTACTTGATCGGCTAATTGTAATGTACAAAACTCTCCCAGGAGTAACCCTTACTCCTATTGGGTATCGGGATCCAACTATCTCATAGAAGGTATGCAATCTCATTGCGAATTTCAACACATGAAATTCCTGATAATATTTTTCCCCAAGCGATCTATGACCTTGACAAGGTCAATAAACCATCGACCACACGTCAAGTTCAACCCGTCATTTCATGATTGAATTAAGCCCACCTGAACGACCCTTGACAAGGTCAACAAGGCCGCACGACTATCCTAATCCAATCGCATCATATGCTAGCAGATAAGCACTAATCAGCTACCGCACACTACGTCTTGACAAAGTCAACAAACGCAGCACGAATACTAAATACTACTTATCAGAAATGATGGAGGGCTATGACAGGTTTTTATGAAAACCTTTTGCATAATGAACCTGATATCGTTGTAGAATCGAGTGATTTTGAAAAAGAGTGTTTTTGAGGGTTTTACTAGTTTCGCTAAAGAGGTCACTCCCGGTGAAGGGATCTCGGCTCTTTCCTTACCGAATAAGGTGCAGGATATTTCATAAATACCACTATGCAAAGAAAAAACTATAGAAGCAATCAGAAGACAAACCTAGTGGGTTGTAGCATCTGCTAGTTTCGCTAAAGAAGTCACTCCCGGTGAAGGGATCTCTATTGGATATGTATGCCCTAGAGGCCATTATTGTATAGTACTAGTTTGAATAATACATTTTGGAAGCTTGGGATATATATACGGGTTTACGACAGTCTTGATCAATATAGTAGTATGCTACTTGGTTTGTTTCTATCTTAATATGTGTATATGTTTATTTTAACATATCGCTAATACATATTAATGGAGCCCTTAGGATGTTTGCTTGACTACCGGCGTTGTGATGGCGATCACACTAGTGGGGGCTGGGTAGTCTATAAGCACATCCTTATACAGGTCCATAGTCGTAGGATTATCGAGACAGGGCATCGATACTCCAGAGTAGACTGGTGCATACGCTTTTAGTCCCAGTAGGGGAGATGGTCTGTCCCACAGCCATCAGTACGTCATACTGGAGATAGTATGCAGGTGCTCATTAGGTTACGAATACAGTGGATAGGACTCGTCGGGAACAGTTGGTTCGTATTATACATATTGTCAGTTAACAGTTCCCAGGTGACATGAGTACAGCTTAGTCTGTTGACTTCATACTGTCACTTCGCCTCGAGTGTGTTCCCACTGTTCTTAGATTACTACCCTACCACGGCTCTATTGAGTCGTGCAAACAGGTAATAGTTTGGTGCAGTCCCGAAGCACTTGGAGGCATTGACGGTTAGACAGGATTCATCTCTCCCAGTATTGGGAGTTGATATCGTGCTGTGTCTAGGAGAGCCATTACACAAAGTCCTTGGCCAGGACAAGAGAGATTTACTGGTAGTGTTTCCAGAAGTTTCTCAGGGTGCTCTGGGCTACACTCCGACATGACTTGTACCGCTTTTAGGGGTCTGACGTTTACCTCCCCCCTAGGCCCAACATGCGATACTCATAGACGAACAGGCCGAACTGTACGTAGATTGTCGTATTCAGGCTCAATAGGAGATCAGATGGGTTCACCTCATCGGTCTTCTTATCGGCATCTACCAGGGGACCGTTACGTACAGCTTGTACCGCTTGCGGCCTATGGTTAAACCCACTGCCAGCGTAGTGTCAAGTCTTTAGAGTCCCACACAAAGGGTTGTTCACCTTTGGGCGAAACGAGTAGAGGTCGTATGGTTTTACGACAGGGTTCGTTCACATATGCGTTCTTGTGCGCGTTTGGTGCTCGGATAGTTGACACTAGTGGGCTTTAGTTTAAGCCGGATCCTAGTATTTGATTTTCGCTTGGTTCAGTCTCATTGCATTCGTGTTCTTCGGAACGCGGAAGCGGGTATGTATATAAAGTTGACAGAGACAAATGAAGGAGACATCTCATTAGGGTTTTTGACCATTGACTTGATTAAGATTTTAATGAGATGAAGGTAATTGATTAATAGTTTTATTTAGTGATAATTGTGTTATGGTTATTTGGATTGACAATTTGACTTGTTGACCAAAGTTGACTAAGATATTTTTCTTAAGCAAAAGATTCTTTGCTTAGCATTAATGGTGACATGATAATGGTCAAATCAAATGAACCATCACAATTTTTTTGCTAATTAAAATTATTATTCTTTTATGCTAATATGAGAGCTATCTCTTCATTCTATGATATTCATTCTCTCTCCTAGCTCTCTCTCCTTCATCCTCTCTCTCAAACCTTAACCTCTCATGTGTTGAGAACCAAGGGAAATTGAGATCAAACCTTAAAATCACTCTCTACTCACTTTAGGGTTCTTAGTCTAGCAAGTAAAGCACTCTAGTTACTTCATGGTTGAGTTAGGAGCTCAAGGTAGATGCCTTCGGGTGGATCTTCTTCGATATAGAGAAGCCGGTGAGGAGGAGCCATCTTGATCATTCCAAGGAGCTCACAACAAGGAGAAGAAGGAGTTCAAGTTTAAGGTATAACTTTCTACCTTAGTAGATAAAACTCTATTCTTTTGCTAGTTAGGTTTATGGTAAAGATCCGGGTTTTAGTGTTATTCTAGCGCCAAGTTTATGTTCGTCGTAAAATTTTTGTTCCGCATTTGTCCACGGAAGTTGGCCGGGGCGCTAGTATAACCCTTCATGGTATCAGAGCCTACCCTTAAACCCTACTAGCTAGTTTTCACAAGGTTAAAATCTCGATTGACAAATTTTTCCGAATCACGAATCTATGTTCATGATCTTGCTGTCGATTTTCGAAGTTGTCCTAAAATTTTTCTGAGTATCTTAGAATTACATGCAGGCGAAACTATAGCTACAGAAACAATTTGGGGGCCTAACTCCAAAATTCCGCCGCGGAAAGTGAGCAAAATGGAGCATTTTGCGGCCCTTCCGCGGCACTTTTTGGGCTAAAGTACCCAATTTTTTTTCTGGGGCTCTAGTTCATGAAAATATGATATATAGTTTTGGTCCAGATTTATTTGAGTGCTGGATTTGCTTTTGGGGCCTATTTGGAAAAGTTTAGTCGATCGAAATTTTAAATGTGTATTTTTACAGTACATTCACTTTTATCTGCGACCGGGAATGTCACTCGATCGGTAAAACTCGTCTGATTGCTAAATATTCTTTTAGACGGGTTTTGCGAATGTGACATTCGCGTTGATGTTGTGTGCTTGTTCTGTGGTTGTGGTTGGATAGTCGTGTTGGATAGCATGTGATGAAATGTTAGTGGTGCAGTTTAAATTCTTTTGTACATTTGTTATTGCGGGGCGAGCGTCCGACATGTGGACCGCCGTCTTTGCCGGGTTGTATATTATTTTGGGGTACGGCCGGGTTGAGGTCGATGTCACCGTTTGTACATATTATTTTCTTTTTCTGTACTAGGATTACCCCGCGGTGGAGTGCATGAATAGCCGGGTTATAGAAAGGCAGCAAGCCCGCATCTCATGGCGTTGAGACGGAGGGGATTCTTTCTCATGGTGTTGAGACGGAGGGGATTCTTTCTCATGGTGTTGAGACGGACGGTGCATCATTCTAGAATTGGCGGGCTATTCGCCGCACACGTAGGGTGTACTGGTTTTCATTGCATAGGCTATCCACACGACCGGGAACGTCGGGTTTTATTTGTGGCTTAAATGAAACCAGGGGCTCCAAGATTATCCACCATTCTGTATTGTTGGCTGTGTTTCTGTGATGTTGTTTACTATCATGCCTGAGACGAATGTTGTATATACTTTTATATATATATATACTAGTAGATGTTGTATATGTCTTGCACCCGCGCTAGTCCAGCCGCCTCTCTGTCGTTAGTTAAGTGACCTAACGGGGCCCAGTGGCGAATGCGGATGGCATATACGTACATTGTATTTTCGTTCTTTTCTGGTGTGGTAGGTTACATTGATGGGACATCTTTAATTATGATTAATGCAAGAAAAACAAACCTAAAAGATGTTGTTGGAACCAAGTTTTAAAAAAATACATTACAGACGTTCTCTTTTGCTTTGCACGGTGGTATTCAGTTTGGAATATCCAGCACCTCATTCGACGAGACAAGGGCCGAGATCCCTTCATCGGGAGTTACCCCATGAGTAAAAGTTTGCGTCAACGTAATAACTTCACTATAGTCAATTATTTTTTCTTTGCATCGTGGTATTCAGTTTGGAATATCCTGCACCTCATTCGACGAGGAAAGAGTCGAGATCCCTTCACAAGGAGTGACCTCTTTAGCAAAATTTTTCGCCACTATATATTTTAAAAGGCAATCAGGTTCCTTCAACGATATCAAGTTCATTACGTTAACGGGTTTTTCGCCAAAAACCCAGCCATAGCCCTCCGTCGTTTCCTACAAGTACTACTTAGTATTCGAGCTACGTATTTTTGCATTGTTAAGGCGTAGTGATCGGTAGCTTAGTATTGCTTGTTTGCAGCTTTATTTTCAGATTATTTAGGACAGAAAAATAGCTATGTTGGCATTGTCAAGGGATATGCGGGTGGGTCTAAGTTAATCAAGATAATAACGGGCCGAACTTGACTAGAGGTTTATGATATGTTGGCATATCAAGGTCATAAACCGTTAGGGGCAAAAACCACATCGGGAGTTTCAAACATACAGGAAACTTGCAGATTTAGCATACCTTCTTGAGTGTAGTGACTACAGTGGATTCCATCTAGGTCATTACACAATAATAGTTGGATCCCGATCCCACTAATGAGTTGGATTACTCTCGGGAGATTATTTCACTTAACAATCAATGTTATAAACCGAGTAGGTGTCTAGAACGGTGTTAGCGGGGCTACGCCTCTAGGGAAAAGAGGTTATATAATTAAGTAACTTCGCGAAAGCATTGGAAATCCTCCCTCGAAGTACCAACACTAGCCTGGTTGAAAGGTTAAGCAAGTATTGTGACGTGTGATTAAATCCTGACTAGTTCTTCTTTTATGGTTTTGAAGAAGAATTTGAGGAAACAGTGGGAGCCATCCCGGTTAGATAAATTAATAAAAAATATAATCTTGCAAGAGTCACGCTGAGTGCTTCTTTTCTCTCTCTCCAGGTAGCAACCATTTCATGCCCTGATCAAAATAATAAAATGTATCGCTTGACCGATCCAAATTCTTATTCAGGGCTGGGGAACATCGGTTCAGCTCTAACATACGACAAAAGTCATAAGTGTGAGTAAGGGAAAGAGGATTGTATGGATTCCAAGGAGACCCAGTTGAAGAAGAAGCATACTATTGCATCTACTTCAGGTGTTCTTGTAATTGAGAACTGCTTTTCGGTCAGTCCTACCTCCTGGGCACTAGATACCGGATCAGGATCTCATATCTGTAATTTATTGCAAGGACTGAGAAAAAGTAGGAAAGTTGCACCTGGTGATATGTCCCTCAGGGTAGAGAATGGAGCACAAGTTAATGCTGCAGCCGTCGGTGAATATCACCCAGTGTTTCCAAATGGCAAAACTATGATTTTGAACAATTGCTACTATGTACCTTCCATGGTTTGCAATATCATATCAGTTTCATTACTTGATAAAGATGGATATAACTTTTTTCTTGATAGAAATATCATGAAAATTTACCTTGATAAGGTACTGGTTGCAGAAGGTGCACTGTGTAATGTTATCTATGTTCTAAATCAGAATACAGTTCTCAATATACAAAACACACGCAAGAGGAAGAGTTCAGATACGAACGAATTCTACTTGTGGCATTGTAGACTTGGTCATATCGGAGAGAAAAGACTAAGTAAATTGCATAAAGATGGACTCTTGAATACGTTCGAATTTTCATCTTATGAAACTTGTCAGTCTTGTCTCAAAGGAAATATGACCAAATCTCCATTCACCGGACATGGAGAAAGGGAAGCAGAGCTCTTGGTACTCATACACAGTGATGTGTGTGGTCCAATGTCTATACATGCAAGGGGAGGGTTCTCGTACTTCATCACATTCACTGACGATCTCTCTAGGTTCGGATATGTGTATCTCATGAAACACAAATCTGAAACTTTTGAGAAATTCAAAGAATTCAGAAACGAAGTAGAGAACTAGATTGGAAAAAGTATCAAGATCCTCCGGTCTGATAGAGGAGGGGAGTACTTAAGAACGGAATTCCTAGATTACTTAAAAGAGAATGGAATTCTCTCTCAGCTTACTCCTCCACAGCACAACGACGTATCGGAGCGGTGGAACCGTACCCTATTGGACATGGTTCGCTCCATGATGAGTAATGCTGAGTTTCCTCTTTCATTCTGGGGACTTGCGCTAGAAACAGCCACGTACTTGCTGAATCAAGTTCCGTCTAAATCTGTGCCTAAGACTTCATATGAAATATGGAGTGGTAAAAGACTATATCTTGAACGTATTAAGATATGGGGTTGTCCGGCCTATGTAAAGGTACAAAATCTGGACAAGCTTAAGGCACGATCGGTTTTGTGCAAGTTTGTGGGATATCCTAGAAATTCTCTGGGATATCTGTTCTACCACACTGAGGAACAGAAGGTGTTCGTTGCTCGTCGTGCCACCTTTTTAGAGTGGCAATTTCTTGCAAAAGAAATAAGTGGGAACACGGTAGAACTGGATGAAATATCAGATCCACAAACTCAAACTGAGGATTTAGTAAAACCAGAAAATTCAATAGTCCCAGACGAACCTTATCCACTCCGCAGATCTGGTAGGATTTCTCATCCGCCGAGAGATACTACGGTTTTCTCATAGACGGGGATCGAGAGGATTGCATCCTGGAAGAAGATGACCCTACCAATTTCAGGCAGGCCATTATCAGTAGGGACTCTGATAAGTGGCTGGATGCTCCGCGATCCAAAATAGAGTCCATGTACACCAATAAAGTGTGGACCTTGGATATTGCTCCACCTGGGGTAAAACCCGTTAGATGCAAATGGATCTACAAAAGAAAACTTGGTGTAGATGGGCAGGTGGAAACCTATAAGGCTAGATTTGTTGCAAAAGGTTTTCGTCGACGACCTGGTGTGGACTATGACGAAACTTTTTCTCCAGTGGCTATGCTCAGATCCATTCGGAACCTACTTGCCATTGCTGCCTTCCATGACTATAAGATCTGGCAGATGGACATAAAAACGGCTTTTCTAAACGGCAGTTTGGAAGTGTGCGTTTATATGGATCAGCTAGAAGGTTTTGTAAACAGTGGGAGCAGCGGGAAGGTGTGCAGGTTGCTTAAATCCATTTATGGATTAAAGCAGGCATCGCGGAGCTAGAACATCTGTTTTGATGAAGCAATCAAAGAATCTGACTTCATCAAAAACTAAGATGAGCCTTGTATTTATAAGAAGATTGTAGGACGAACTGTCGTATTCCTAGTCTTGTACGTGGACGACAATCTTTTGATAGGAAATGACATTCCTATGCTACAATCGGTCAAGCTATTCTTGTCACAAAGGTTCTCCATGAAAGACCTGGGTGATGCCTCGTGCATTCTGGGAATCATGATCTACAGAGATAGATCCAAGAAATTACTGGGACTTTCGCAGTCCAGGTACATAGAGACCGTACTAAAGAGATTTAGCATGGAAGATTCCAAGCGCGGTAATATACCCGTATTGCACGGAATCACCCGCTCTAAGAAGATGTCTCCCAAGACTGACGAGGAGAGGGTTCGCATGAGCACTATACCATACGCTTCGGCGGTAGGATCTATAATGTATTCGATGCTATGTACAAGACCAGATGTAGCTTATGTGCTAAGCGTGGTGAGCCGGTATCAGTCAGACCCAAGTGAGAACCACTGGACAGCAGTGAAGAACATTCTCAAGTACTTGAGAAGGACTATGGAGATGTTCCTGGTTTACGGTAATGGAGACATCAGGGTCGAGTCCTTTACCGATTCAAGATTCTAGAGTGACGAGGATGACAGCAAGTCTGTCTCAGATTTTGTGTTTACCCTCAACGGAGGGGCGGTATGTTGGAGGGGTTCCAAACAGGATACCGTCGCAGACTCGACGATGGAGGCTGAATACATTGCTGCAAGCGATGCCGAAGAAGAGGTGGTCTGGATGAAGAAGTTCATTAGTGAACTTCAGGTGGTTCCGTCCATTGTTGACCCAATACGTTTGTATTGCGATAACAATGGGGCTATAGCTTTAGTGAAGGAACCACGGTCCAATCAGAAATCCGGACACATCTTAAGGCGGTATCACCTGATCAGGGAGATCATTGATCGCCAGGAGATCGAGGTACGGAGAGTGGACACTAAAGACAACATGGCGGATCCATTCACAAAGGCCCTCCCTCAAACACAGTTCGAGCGACTTTTTGAGCTATTGGGTATGCGGTACGCCAGCAGCTGGCCTTAGTGCATGCGTTGGGTATGCGATACACCAATTACTGGCCTTTAGTGCAAGTTGGAGATTGTTGGATATGTATGCCATAGAGGCCATTATTGTATAGTACTAGTTTGTATGATATATTTTGGAAGCTTATGATATATATACGGGTTTACGACAGTTTTTCTCAATACAGCAGTATGCTACTTAGTTTGTTTCTATCTTAATATGTGAATATGTTTCTTTTAACATATCGCTAATACATATTGATGGAGCCCTTAGGATTTTTGCTTGACTACCGGCGTTGTGATGGCGACCACATTAGTGGGGGCTGGGTAGTCTATAAGCACATCCTTATACATGTCCGTAGTCGTAGGATTATCGAGACAGGGCATCGATACTCCAGAGTAGACTGGTGCATACGCTTCTCGTCCCAGCTGGGGAGATGGTCTTTCCAACAGCCATTAGTACGTTGTACTGGAGATAGTATGCATGTGCTCGTTAGGTTACGAGTACACTGGACAGGACTCATCGAGAACTAGTGGTTGGTATTATACCTATTGTCAGTTAACAGTTCCCAGGTGACATGAGTACAGCTTAGTCCGTTGACTTGACACTGTCACTTCTCCTCGAGTGTGTTCTCATTGTTCTTAGATTACTACCCTACCATGGCTCTACTGAGTCGTGCAAACAGGTAATAGTTTGGTGCAGTCCCGAAGCACTTGGAGGCAGTAACGGTTTGACAGGATTCTTCTCTCCCGGTATTGGGAGTTGATATCGTGTTGTGTCTAGGAGAGCCATTACACAAAGTCCCTGGCCAGGGCAAGCGAGATTTACCAGTAGTGTTTCCAGAAGTTTCTCAGGGTGTTCTCGGCTACACAGCGACACGACTTGTACCGCTATTAGGGGTCTGACGTTTACCGCCCCCTAGGCCCGACATGCGATACTCTTAGATGAACAGACCGGACTGTATGGAGATTTTCACATTCAGGCTCAGTAGGAGTTCAAATGAGTTCACCTCATCGGTCTTCTTATCGGCATCTACCTGGGGACCATTACGTACATCTAGTACCGCTTGCGGCCTGTGGTTAAACCCATTGCTAGCGTAGTGTCAAGTCTTTAGAGTCCCACACAGAGGGTTGTTCACCTTTGGGCGAAACGAGTAGAGGTCGTATGGTTTTACGACGGGGTTCGTTCACATATGCGTACTTGTGCGCGTTTGGTGTTCGGATAGTTGATACTAGTGGGCTTTGGTTTTAGCCGGATCCTAGTATTTGATTTTGTCTTGGTTCAGTCTCATTGCATTCGTGTTCCTCGGAACGCGGAAGTGAGTATGTATATACAGTTGACAGAGACAAATGAAGGAGACATCTCATTAGGGTTTTTGACCATTGGCTTGATTAAGATCTTAACGAGAAAACGGTAATTGATTAATAGTTTTAATTAGTGATAATTGTGTTATGGTTATTTGGATTGACCATTTGACTTGTTGACCAAAGTTGACTAAGATATTTTTCTTAAGCAAAAGATTCTTTGCTTAGCATTAATGGTGACATGATAATGATCAAAACAAATGAACCATCACAATTTTTTTGCTAATTAAAATTATTATTCTTGTATGCTAATATGAGAGCTATCTCTTTATTCTATGATATTCATTCTCTCTCTCAAACCCTAACCTCTCATGTGTTGAGAACCAAGGGAAATTGAGATCAAACCATAAAATCACTCTCTACTCACTTTAGGGTTCTTAGTCTAGCAAGTAAACCAATTTAGTTACTTCATGGTTGAGTTAGGAGCTCAAGGTAGAGGCCTTCGGGTGGAACTTCTTCGATATAGAGAAGCCGGTGAGGAGGAGCCATCTAGATCATTCCAAGGAGCTCACAACAAGGAGAAGAAGGAGTTCAAGTTTAAGGTATAACTTTCTATCATAGTAGATGGAACTCTATTCTTTTGCTAGTTAGGTTTATGGTAAAGATCCGGGTTTTAGTGTTATTCTAGCGCCGAGTTTATGTTCGTCGTAAAATTTTTGTTCCGCATTTGGCAACGAAAGTTGGCCGGGCCACTAGTGTAACCTTTCAATCTCGGCTCTTTCCTTATCGAATAAGCTGCTGAATATTCTACACGGAATACCGTTATTCAAAGCAAGAACTAGATCTACCAGTTTTTAAAACAAGTTTCTACAACATCTTTAGTTATAACATTTCAGAAAAAATAAAATATCATTTTTGGGGATTTTTATAATTTAATAATAAATATTGTGAATATTTTAATAATGCGGTATAATTAAATAGCGATAAAGTTGAAAATAGTTGGAAAATTATGGAAATTTCTGAAATGAGAGCGTTTTATATGATTTAATCAAATTAAGAAATTTTATAATTATTATATTCCATTTTAATGCTAATCGCGATTAAATATCGCTAATCGTGCATTAAGCTTCTTTTGTGCACATGACATGCACCATGTCATTTTTCACTTTTGTTACATTTTGTAACCATGGCTTCATTTGGTTTTTATTTTTGCTTGGTTCAAATGAGTGGAGAAAACAAAAGAAAAGATAAGAAAAGAAAAAGAAAAAGAGAATATAAAGAAAGAAGTATGGGCAAGAGAGAGAAAGAGAGAGTGAGGGGTCTTGGTTGACTTCCGCCATTCTCTTCCCTCTTCTTTATTTTCTTCATCTTTCTTTTCCCTTCCTCTCCCATGGCAGCACCCCTTCCTCCCTCCACAAGCACCCCTCACTTTACCATCCAAACCAACTCAAAACATCATCTCCATTACACAAAAAACATGCACAAGCTCATTAGATGCATCTTGGACCAAGAAAAATTTGATTTTGAAGACTTGGGGCAATTCAAGAATATTCTTGAGTTGCCAAATGAGATAATTTCTGCACCATTAGAATAGAATTTCAATTCATTAAGCATCCATACAAGTTTAGAATCGATATTGGGTAGTTTAGCGAACTTTGAAAATTCCAAGTTAAGCTTAGGATTTTGATTTGAATCCAAAGGTGAAATTGTGGCTTATTAATGACTTTAGACCCCTGTAGGGATTGCATAATGGGCTAAACCATGGACTAGAGCCCTGCAACATGAAACCAGAAACCCCGATACCGTATTCTTCTGGAATTACTGAAGGGAATTTGATATCTGCTAACACCCGGGGACCCTAAAAATTATTTAGCGATTTCTATGAGTCATGCAGACAACCTAGAATCTACCCTGAAGACCAGATCCCCAAACCCCCTACCCAGGCCGCAGATTTAATCACTTATTCCGTAAATTGCAGCCTTGGTACTTCCAAATTGGTTCGTGCTTGGTCCAGGGCTTTATCTTCAGTAAATTAGACCATCCATATGTGCAAAATTGGCAAATTTCACCTAGGGTAAAATCTGGGACAATTTTCTTGAGTTGCTGCAGTGTTTCGCGACATCGTTTAATTTGGGATTTGGTATTTGTTTTTGTCTTCCGTCGTCTTGTGTTTGTACGTCAGCGACGGGGGTCGTTTGATTGTTTTGCAGGCGTAGGCTATAGGTTCTAACCTATAAGCGATTCGCATGCCGTTTTGGTTTTCATGTTCGATTCTTGACACTATAGGACGCATTGGAAATTATAGGTACCCCCACATGGACTTCATGACGACGAGGATGAGAGTAGCGTCATCGACTCCAGCAAGCGAGGATCGAGGTGAGTAGATTATATCTACGGGGGAAGTTGGGTGGATGGCGTATAGCACCCCCGCAGTTCGTAGTGTAGTATATGGTATATATTATATGGATATATTTATTTGTTATCGTGAGATTATGATTATCTAGATAGACTTTGGGAGTCATGGATAATTTTAGTATAATTGGATGATTTTGTCGTTAGTTAGATTAGTCGCGAACCCTAGAATAAGGTTTACACCCTCACGCACACACATGCTTACATTGTTTTACTTGTGCGTATATAAGGATATGTGTATATATATATATATATACACACACACACATAGGTATGGGACTATGTATATATATATACGTATACCCATACATGGATGATGAGGATTGTACATGGTACTTGGAGATCAGTCGATGAGATTAGGCATGATGCCATGAGATCGGTGATATGTTTTGATTCGAATTATGATATACGACATGAGTTTATTAGCGGGCCTTAGGCATTGTTTTTTCATAACACACGCATATATATGCAGGTGGTATCAGTTTGTACTAGACTTTGATCAGTACCCCAAGTCCATGAGATATGATGGTAAGGATACCAGATAATTGATGAGATAAATATGATATTCGACCCGTAACCAGATTGGGATGCCGTACGATGGATTTACCGTACGAGCTTTATATTGATGATAGATCCGCACTCTTGACTCGAGGATGTCTTGTTATATATTGTATCGTACGTGATACTATTGAGGTGGGATCACCGGCTATTATATTTTATATGTATGGACTTAGATTTAGGTGGTTTTCGTACCATCTCATTTAGCCTGTTAGTTTAGTCCGTTAGTTACTTATATATGTTAGACTAGACTCGAGTCATACCTATTTCAAAACTAACGAATCGTGAGTATTTTTAAAGATAGGACAAAGGATCCTAGGGATATTTCAAAGGACGTACTTTTTATTAAAAACACCGTAGCCCCTATCTTTCCCAAACACCACGATCCGTGTGATTTCAAATGGCAAAACTGTATGACTCATATATATTTTAGTGTAGATTCCTCACTGTTGCGTTTATTATTCATTTTCCGCATATTCTTGTTATTCGCATCGCATTGCGTGCTTAACTACGTTTTATTGTTATATTGAAACCCATGCTGTCAGGACACCAGCACCATTACCGATGATGCATATGCTCCACGTACACCTGCTTGTCGGCTCACATACTTCATCATCGATAATTGCCATGTCACTAAACAGTAAGATTATTGCATCAAGATATGACTCCTTGCATAACATACTTGCGTATATACTACTTGTACATCCATATTGGCGCACATGCATATTGTACACTCATACTTGTGTATATACCTACTTGTACATCCATATTGGCGCACAGGCATATTGTACACTCATACTTGCGTATATATACCTACATGTAAATCCATATTGGCGCACATGCGTATTGTACACTCATACTTGCGTATATACCTACTTGTACATACATATTGGCGCACAGGCATATTGTACACTCATACTTGCGTATATATACCTACTTGTACATCCATATTGCTGCACATGCATATTGTACACTCATACTTGCGATATACCTACTTGTATATCCATATTGGCGCACAGGCATTTTGTACACTCATACTTGCGTATATATACATACTTGTACATCCATATTGGCGCACAGGAATATTGTACATTCATACATGCGTATATATATCTACTTGTACATCTATATTGGTGCACATGCATATTGTACACTCATACTTGCGTATATACTGCTTGTACATCTATATTGGCGCACATGCATATTGTACACTCATACTTGAGTATATATACCTACTTGTACATCCATATTAGCGTACAGGCATATTTTACACTCATACTTTCGTATATGCCACTTGTACATACATAGATGATGCTGGATTGATTTTGGAGAATTAGGGACCGCATGTTATATTTTCAATACTGGATCCACTTAAAAGAGCGCTTTTCCCTTGTTTCTCATAGTACGACTTTATGCTGCATACTTCACATTACCTGGATTTACGCATTGAGTTTTGGATTTTATGTGATTTCTGGATTTGAGAACCGAGGTATTATTTAAAGAAAGCATGCATTTTTTGAAAACCCGGTTTTTCTTGATATGATATTTCAATACGTCCACCATGCGTTTTCTCGGTTCTGAGACGTATGATAGAAACCCGATTTGAGATGGAGGATGATCCATTTACGGTGGACCCGGTATGATACCCCGGGGCGAGAGAGAGATTTAGTGGGGATGACGATTAGCCCGACAGATGGATTACTACCTACCGGTGATAGTATTTTGGGCTCGGAGGATATCCGGAGGATACCGACCGGAGTTGAGAGATGATATGGGCCGATCCGGACTGACGGACCCCGTGGCCCGCTCCGGATTGACGGAGCCCGAGATATGAGGATTTACGTGTCGATGCTGGACACGGGTTTCATGATGTTTTCGAGTGTCGATGTTGGACACTTAGGTTCCATGATTTTGATGTATCACGAGGGACACACATTGATTTATATCCTCATACTTTCATGCATTTGCTTTTATGACATTTACATGAATGATGTTGTTGTGCCATTGGTTGACACGTGGACGAGATCCACATGCATATAGGTATTGATTACATAGTTGGATGATTATCCACATACTTATAGACTTGAGTATAGTCCATACTGTTTCATGCTGATTACATTGATCATACCTTATATATATGATATGTTGCTACCTGAGGCACTGGCACGAGCACTTGGTATTACACTTATGTATAGATGTTTATCCTTGCCACCTTATCATTCTTCAGACGTTATCATTCTGAGGATATATCTTAATGATCGTATTGACCTAGGATTGAGTCATACATACGATTTCTGCCCTGTGATGTTTTCTACTCATGAGTTGGCAACTCACCCCCGTTGTGCCACAGTTTCTTGCAGGTTTTGCCGTACATGTTTCATTGCGTCTTTGCTGGCACACTGCTTTCTTTCTGGGTGATTGCTTTGGTAGGTGGGTTCACTTGCATCGTGACCACCATTGTACATGTATTTATTTCAGTTGTAACAAGTAAACTCCATCAACCATACTTGTATTATTTTTAGGCTTAGAAGGCCAGTTGTATATTATTTCGACCGTAGAGTCGCGCTTGTATTAATATGGTTTTCTTGTTGTTTTGAGTTTACTTTTGTGTTTTGATCATCGCCCTTGGCGTTGTATATTATATTGCTTGCGTGGTTGTGACCGTCAATGGATGAAGTGCTAGCTTCCGCTTGGGGTGCCTTTATTAATATTATTCATGTTGTACCCCGTTCGGGGCCAGTATTTACAAAGGAAACTCTGCCGAAATTTTCTGAAATGATTTGATGTTTTAAAACGCATAATTCGGCTTATGTTATTGAAACCACTTGGTTTTAAACAAGTTTTCCTTATTTATTATTTAAAATGGTTTTAGATTTCTTGGCTTTTGGTTTACTTGAATTAGATAGGGTCCTATAGACTTCATATGATTCAAGGGCCAGTCACGTGTCATTTCGGATCGTGACAAAGTTGGTATCAGAGCCCTATGTTAACCTTAGTTCAAGTCTAGGTTTGACTATGCGGAGCCTAGGGTGTTTGTATATATACGGAATCTAGGCTTGACCTTACAGAACTTAGACTTAGTCGAGGGGTAGTAGACCCGAACTTTCGTCGAGTAGGTTGACCTTGGTTGATAGAGTAGGTGACTTAAGGAGAGTGATGTACCGTGTGTATATTCCGCGGCATACTTACGATATGCTACTCAGCTTAAGAAGCCTTAGGATGTACATTTCCTTGCATAGCATTATATTCATTCATGATCTATCCTCATCGATATCGGTTTATGGTTTTGCTGCTACGATTATACGGGCATAGAGAGATACGGATTGAGTTGGGGTCAACACGAGCTCGTTATGGACGAGAACTGATCAGGGCGTGATTCCAGGGACACACGATTGCATAGAGGTGTCATTTTATTGTGTTTTCGAGCCATGAGCATTTGATGGATCGCTTTTACGAGATTTCTCGGACGTGCAGATCAGCACCAGAGGATCAGGCTAATGCTAGAGGCCATCAAGAATGTGATGATCGTAGATACACCGATTATTTGATGATTGAGGCGATGTTCAGCGTGCGGAAAAATGAGCAAGTTGTTGCTGCGAATGACGAGATATCGCCCCGGATGTTTGGAGCTATTTCCGCACGAGTTGTACTTAGAGATATGACAGAAGATCTTTAGTCACCCATGGAGGAAGGACTAGGACATGTGATTCGTTGCCTACCCTGATGCGAGGTCATCGGGTTAATTGATTCCAGCAAGAGACGACTTCATGCAGGTATGTTGAGAGTCGATAGAAGACGATCGAATGTTAGAAACCCATTTTTCATGTTTAAAATTTTCAGAGACAAATGCAAGTAATGTTATGGACCCTCTAGAAGAATGAAACCCTAACTCAACATAATGACCATGAGAACGCTTTGAAACCTTAGGATTTGCGGCAGTTCAGCGGTGCCATTAGTGAGGCTTGGATTTGCCCTTCTACGGTTGGTCCACAGGTACTGTGGCATGTACTGGAATACTATTAAACTGTACCCAAGATGTTGAGCTCTTGGGGGATTATGGAAGTTGACAAATCGATCGAAAGGTTCGACGTCATTCGGATATCATGTGATGGGATACATTGCTTGGGAGACTCCAGATACGAGTATAGCCGTTGGAGCGCAGTCCATGTAGCCACGAAGAGACGAGTCTGAAGCAGTCGACATTAGAGAAAAGTGGAGTAAGAGGTTCGTACAAGATCTTGATGGGATGGCGTTCCACTCCGCCAACATCAGAGATGTGATACGCATGCAGAGGAGTTGTATAGGGATATATCTTCAAGAAGGAGTCGCGATGAGTATGCAGCCATTCCGGAACAAGAAACAGATATAGTAAAGGGTGATAACCTCCGAGCAGTTCGGCAGAAACGAGGTTTGGGAGAGACCTCGACAGAACCTTTCTGGAATATTATACGAGAAGACTTGGACCCAGAAGAGGTTATATTGTACACACCCAGCAGGCCAGAGTTCAGCATCGTCGACGAGATAGTTGGCCAGAGTTCTTTAGAGGATGTGCCAGAGTGGGGCTGTTTCCGTCATCATTCCATATTGGGCCGTTGAGCCGAGGAGCTATATATCTAGAAATTCGCAGTGAGAGACAAGAGCCTAAAAGCACCAGGCGCCAGACCATTTATAGGAGGCAAGTAGATATCTTGCTCTGCTAGCTTTGGATGCACCGGCACCTTCTCGACTGCGAGAGAAGGACATATCGACAACAGTGTTTACGATCTGGGAATTGGTGATCCGAATATCACGCATCCGTCATTTTTGGATTTCGGTATTTTGGACGATTTGTTTGCATGATTGAGATTTTGTACACTACAGTTGCACTGGACTTCGATTTAATGTCGTTTGAGATATTGATTTTGATTTCATGCCTAGGGCATGCCTATGATTTGACTTATACTTTTGGCATAGTTTTCATGCACTTTTAGTATTTTGATTTGCTTTTGTGCACGCTGATGCACATGGTTGTGAGAGTATATACCACGGTATACCTGATTTGGATTTGGATCTAAATGTGTTGTATACCGTCGATTTCGATTGTGATACTCGATATTTATTTTGTGCGCCTTGTGCACCTGATTGGATTCTTGCGCATATTTGAAGCGCTTAGATTGGATTTTGCGCATGTTCGGCGCTTGATATTGGATTTCGTGATTTCGTGCATGTTGGATGCATACGATTTAGATTTTATTCGTGCATGATGGATGCACATGATTTGGATTTTCACGCATGTTGGGCGCATGATATGAGATGCGATTTTGGTGCACACCAGATGCACTAAATCGGGATTCTTGGTGCATATCAGATGCACCTGATATTGTTGTCAGGAACACCCGTTGCCTATGACAGGTGTTTCGTGCACACCCGTTGCACTTAGATTTTTTTTTTCTGTTCACATGTATGGAATATTTATGGATTTCAATTTTCTGTGCGCACCAGACGCACGCGGCATTCTTATGCACATTTTGGGATTGATTTCTTATGGAGCAGTACGTTTTTATGATATTTACTATTTGTTTTCGTACTGAGTAGGAATAGTCAAAGGACAGTACCTGGATATATTTTGCATGCATTGATAGATATCGAAAGGGTTTCCAAAAAGGGAGATATAGTCTCAGTATTTACCTACGTGTCTTAGATTACACGACACATTTTATAAAGAAAAGCCTTCTAAATTATTTTCAAAAACAGCAGGACGTACATATTAGAAAAAGGATAAGTATATATATCGTTATTTTCTTATAATAGACGTCCGCCACTGTACCGCGATACACGCGTCGCACAGCAACAAGAAAGGTTTGGCATGCATTTCCTTCAGATGTTTACATGTATAGTTTTGATGTATATAATATTGGTTTTCGTATTGGATTTGACATTGATGTCATCACCATGACTCCGATGATTGCGAGATGCTTGACGGAGTTTTGATTTAGAGTCATCTGCTCATTGTTCATGCGCATGCATTGCGCTATGATGTGTTTTATGTATTGATGATTTCGGGGCCCCGACGACTTGGACTTTTTACTAAAATGTTTTACTATTTGAGTGGTTTAAATTTATATTCGGGGACCGAATTTCTTTAAGGGGGGAAGATTGTAACATTTCAGAAAAAATAAAATATTATTTTTGGGGAATTTTATAATTTAATAATAAATATTGTGAATATATTAATAATGCGGTATAATTAAATACCGATAAAGTGAAAAATAGTTCGAAATTTATGGAAATTTCTGAAATGAGAGCGTTATTTATGATTTAAGCAAATTATGAAATTTTATAATTATTATATTCCATTTTAATACGAATCGCATTTAAATATCGCTAATCGTGCATTAAACTTGTTTTGTGCACATGACATGTACCATGTCATTTTCCTCATTTGTTACATTTTCTAACCATGGCTTCATTTGGTTATTATTTATGCTTGGTTTAAATGAGTGGAGAAAACAAAAGAAAAGATAAGAAAAGAAAAGAAAAAGAAAATATAAAGAAAGAAGTATGGGCAAGAGAGAGAAAGAGAGGGTGGAGGGTCTTGGTTGAGTTGGGCCATTCTCTTCCCTCTTCATTATATTCTTCATCTTTCATCTCCCTTCCTCTCCAATGGAAGCACCCCCTCCTCCCTCCTCAAGCACCCCTCACTTCACTATCCAAACCAACTCAAAACATCATCTCCATTTCACAAAAAAACATGCACAAGCTCATTAGATGCACCATGGACCAAGAGATATTTGATTTTGAAGACTTGGGGCAACTCAAGAATATTATTGAGTTGCCAAATGAGCTAATTTCTGCACCATTAGAATAGTATTTCAATTCCTTAAGAATCCATAAAAGTTTAGAATCGATATTGTGTAGTTTACCGAACTTTGAAAATTCCAAGTTAAGCTTAGGGTTTTGATTTGAATCCAAAGGTGAAATTGTGGCTTTGTAATGACTTTAGACCCATGTAGGAATTGCATAGTGGGCTAAACCATAGAATATAACCCTGCAACACGAAACCAGAAACCCCGATACTGTATTTTTCTGGAATTTTTGAAGGGAATTTGATATCTGCTAACACCCGGGTACCCTAAAAATTATTTAGCGATTTCTGTGAGTCATGCAGACAACATAGAAGCTACCCTGAAGACCAGAGCCGCAAACCCCCTACCAGACCGCATATTTAATCATTTAGGCCACAAATTGCAGCCTTGGTACTTCCAAATTGGTTCGTGCTTGGTCCAGGGCTTTATCTTCAGTAAATTAGACCCTCCATATGTGCAAAATAGGCTAATTTCACCTAGGGTAAAATCTGGGACCATTTTCTTGAGTTGTTGCATAGTTTCTGTTAGTTGTATGTATGCCCTAGAGACCAGTATTGTACAGATGATGTATATTATATTGGATGCTTGGACATATATAGAGATGACTTTCTTGCTCGATATGATAGTATGCTATCTGGTTGCTCTTTATCTTAACATGTATACTAGTCTCTTTAAACTGTCTTATAGTTACATGTTGGTAAAGCCCTTAGGATGTGTACTTGACTACCTGGACTATGATGCAGATCATACTAGTGGGGACATGGTAGTCCATAAGTACATCCTTCAAGGTCCCTAGTCGTAGGTGTATCGAGACGGGGCATCGATATACCAGTGTAGACTAGCGTATACGCTTCTCGGCCCATGAAATGGGCGATGGATGATCCCATATCCATTGGTGTTTGACATCAGAGATAGTATACGGGTGCTCAGTGGAGACTGGGTACACTGGACGGACTCGCCGAGAACTCCCAGATGGTATTATACCTCACGTCAGATGGCAGTTCTCAGGTGACACTTGTGCAGGTTAGTCTGTGGACCCGAGATAGTCATAGAGTCTTGTGTGATTCCCACTGTGCTTTGATTTCCACCTTACCACGTCCATGAGGGCGTGCAAAACGGTGGTTTTTCGGTACAGTCCCGAGTCACATGGAGGCAATGAGCGATAGGAGGGGTTTCGCCTCTCCCAGTATTGGGGGTTGATGTTGCGCTGTGCTCGATTGGCCGTAACAGGGAAGTCCCTGGCCAGGGCTGATTCAGAGGTTTGCTGGTAAGTGTTACCAGTAGTTTCTCGACCCGTTATGAGCCTCACATCGGCATAACTTATCGGTTATTAGGGTCTGACGTTTACCACCCCTAGACTTGATATGCGACATATCAGACGAGGAGACCGGACTGTACGGGAAGTGTTGCCGATCGGCTCGACGGGAGTTAAAGCAGGTTTGCTTGTTCTCTTCTGATCGCTTAATACCCGGATGGCCGTTACGTTTAGCTGACCGCTTGCGGCTTGGGGGTGCTTGATATGATCATCACCCACTGCCGGCGTATTGACGAGTCTCAGAGTCCCACAATGGAGTTTTCTAGTCCAGGCGAAACGTTGTGGTGCGCGTATGCGATATGCGCATGGACCCGATTAAAATGCGCGTATAGGATACCGTATATTGGTCGGGCGGCTTGCTTTTGGTAAGGGTCATATGTGATATGGACGGATTGGTAAATCAAGTGTTGATTTATCATTTAACCATTAGCTTCTCACTTGAAATTCTTTCTTGAGTATATTGGATGTATGCATGCATGTATAGTTTCTTTATTGATTCATGCACATATGGATGTACATATACACATACATACATACATACATCCTTCCTGGTTGTACATACATGGAAATGGTGGCAATATAAGACTCACACCATGGTTTTATTTATGGATTAAATTGCATTTGATTTAAAACAAAAAGGAAAAAGGAAAATGGTCATTATTGATATGTTTCTACATTCTTCTCTTGACCTAACCATTCTCACCCACCATTTGACCATGGGTTACTTTTCCTTTTGTGTTTTTAACTCAAGTTCAATAATATCCTAACAATGGTTTGATATGAGAAGAGGAAAATATATATTGATATATTTTCCATTTTCTTTTAAGAGTTGAACTTATCATCTTCTAAAAAGCCATCATCTTCATCAACCTCTCTCATTTTGCTCTCTAGTTCTTTGTAGTGAGCAATATACTCATCAAGATTGGATTTTGAAGTGAGAAAGAGAACCACAACACCATTCTACACAAGTCTAGCCCACTTGTTTAGAGTGTTAGCTTGATTTCGTTCACTTGATCGGATAAAGTTGCAAGCTTGGACAAAGCGGACTCTGGATGGATCATCGGTGAGCTCGAGGAGTTCAAGCGGAGCTTTTTCAAACTCTATGTAGCCGAGGAGTCTAGCGTAGGGAGCTACAAAGGTTGTACTCTCTAAACCCTAGCTTTTCTTTTCATATGTTGATGTGAATTTTTTGAAACCCTAATTTTTCTAGGAACGATTCTATGTTCGTTAACTTAGCACCCTAAAAATTCATTCTTTGGTTCATGTGATGCTTCCAAACCCTTCATGAGGTGCTAGGCTAACCCAACATTGGTATCAGAGCCGACCTAGAATATTAGGCGATGCTTTAGCGAAGTGAAAACCCCGATCGAACCGAAATACGATTTTACGGGACACTCTCTGGAAATTTTTTAAAATCTGACATTTTTCAGAATTAAAAATATGTAAAAAATTCAGCAGGTAAATGTAAGAATTACGGTATAAATATTATTCGATGAAAAGTTATTCGTGCCGCGGAAACACGGCCTAAGCTTGCTTTGGCCGCGGTTCCGCGGCCGTAAACATCAATCACTGAATAAATTTTATACAGTAATCCTGGAATCTTCTTGTATATTTTTTAGGGTATTTTTAATCTGAATTTAGTGCTGAAACTTCTGGAGATGGTTTTGAACTAGTAGATTCGATCGGAATTTTCATTTCGTTGCTTTTCCGGGTAAATTAGAAAGTATTGAAGTGTTTGAACGAGTATCATTTGCTCACTATTCACGGTGTTTAAATACTTTGGAGATACGTGCAAGTCTTTTTGTGGTGGACCCTCTAGAAGACAACAAACCTTAACTCGATTATGTGACCATCTTGAACTGCCCTTTGAACCTTAGGGTTTGGGGCAGTACGGCGTGCCATATGTGAGGCGTTGGCTTGACCCTTCTACGGCTGGACCGCTACTACTGTGTCACACTCCGGGTTTTTGAACTCCGCTCAAGTGTTGAGCTTTAGGGAATCTTGGGTATTTGATCTTTCGTTCGAAAACTTTAATACTGTCTATTTATCTGGAATGTGACGCAATATGTGGAATTCATATAGTTGGACATGAAATACGAAGTATGTGATATTTCGCATTTACGATGTCTAAAGAGAATGTGGATTCCAAATATTGCAGTTTTACACTTTCTTTTCTGTGACCGTAAGTGTAGTATGTCGATATCGCCGGTTTCGTTGCTATACATCAACGACAATTGGGGTATGCATACTTACTTACGTTGATGATATGAGATATTATGTGTTGCTGAGATATGATGTGCAGGATTGTCGCAATTGAATAGCCGGGGTGTTTTATGTGAGATGAGAGTTTTATATTTTCATTCATGTAAATTCAAATGTAATGTAATATTCTTTTATTTGGGGAACTTCCGGGTTGAGGTTGTGTCACCAGTGTTGTATATTATTTACTTTTCCGCATTAGGATGGACCTAAGGAGGGGAGCACAGGTGACCGGGTTCTGGGGTTCAGTGGGAGGCCATCTCGAGGAGTCGAGACCGGGTCTCCTAAACTCCAGAATTGGTAGGGTCGCCTGCCGTTCTCGTAGGGGTCCAGGGTGTGGTCTTGGCTATTCATCGCGACTGTGGAATCCGTATTTTCTATTGAAGGCTAGATACTAAATACGGACGTCCTAGTATATCCTACATTATATCTATATTTCTTCTGCGATATCTGTGATGTGATCAATAGATATGTTCTGTGTTGGATACAGTATATAGTATATATGATATATTATATAGACGTTACTTATGTTTTCCACCCGCACTAGCCCTGCCCTGCTCTGTCATTAGTTACCTAACCTAACGGTGCACGAGGGGACATCGAGGCGAATGCGGATGGCATAAGTGTACGTCGTATTTATCTGTGATGTTTAGGTGACTTAAATGATGGGACTTCATTAATGTGATTAATGAAAGAAAAGAAACCTAAAAGATGTTGTAGAATCCAATTTTTTAAAATAAAAAGGGTAGCTACAGTTTTTCTTTGCATAGCGGTATATATGATATACCCTGCACCTTATTCGATGAGGAAAGGGCCGAGATCCCTTCACCCGGAGTGACCCCTTTAGCAATAACTGGCAGATGCTACACACTTGGTTTGTCTTTTGATTGCTTCTATAGTTTCTGCTTTGCACAGTGATATATATGATATATCCCGCACCTCATTCGACGAGGAAAGGGCCGATGATCCCTTCGCCGGGAGTGACCCCTTTAGCAAAACTAGAAAAGCCTCAAAATCACTCCATTTTAAAACTTCACTTGATTCTACAACGATATCAAGTTCATTACGCAATAGGTTTTCAGAAAAACCTGTCGTAGCCCTCCGTCATTTCAGATAAGTTGTATATAGTATTCGTGCTACATTTGTTGGCTTTCGTCAAGGTGTAGTGTGCGGTAGCTATATGCTGCTTATCTGTTGCATATGATGCGACTGGATTAGGGTAGTCGTACGGCTTTGTTGGCTTTCGTCAAGGGTCGTGCGGGTGGGTTTAATTCAGTCAAGAAATGTACGGGTTGAACTTGACTAGCGGGCTGTGGTTTGCTGGCTTTCGTCAAGGTCATAGCACGTTAGGGGCAAAATCTTATCGGGAATTCAAGTGTTGAAATTTGCAATGAGATTGCATACCTTCTATGAGATAGTTGGATCCCGATACCCACTGCGAGTAATTGTTACTCCTGGGAGAGTTTTACACAGGAAAATTAGCCGATCAAGTAGGTGTCTAGAAAGGTGTCAACGGGGTTACGCCTCTAGGAAAACGAGGTTTACTTTAATTTGGTCCGTGCGAAAGCACGGGGAACCTCCCTCAAAGTACCGACACTAGCTTGGCTGAAAGATCGACGAAGTTGTAAGGTGTAATTAATCCCGGCTAGTCTTTCCTTTTAGGGTTTGAAGGAAGATTTGATAAAAACCAGTGGGAGCCATCCTGATTAGATAAGATAATAACCAATCTGATCTTGCAAGAGCATACACTAAAGTGTTTTCTTCTCTCTCTCTCCAGGTAGCGACCATGTCATGCCTTAATCAAGATAATAATATGGATGTATTGACCGAACCCGCATGTTATTCTGTGCTGGGGAACGTTGGTTCCGTTCTTTCTTATAAGAGTTATAGGACTGAACAAGATATAGGGGAATACCAGGATTCCCATGCCACCCGAATGAAGAAAGTACATGTTGATGCATTTTCTTCGGGTGTGTTCATTACAGAGAATTGTTTCTTTATTTGCCCTACATCCTGGGCATTAGATACCAGGTCAGGATCCCATATATGTAATCAGTTACATGGGCTCAGGAAAGGTAGAGAACTTAGAGAAGGTGATAAAGACATAAGAGTTGGAAATGGTGCAATTGTTGCAGCTAAGATTGTCGGAGAATATCACCTTACATTACCAACTGGTAATACATTGATTCTGAACGAATGCTATTACATGCCGAACCTGATATGCAACATTATATCGGTTTCTTTGTTGAGTAAAGAGGGATATAATTTTGTATTACAGGATAATGTTATGAACATTTTCCGTAACCAAAAGTTGGTTGGATCAGGCACGCTGTGCAATGGCATTTATGTTCTAAATCAATCAACAGTTCTGAGTATAACAAACAAACACAAGAGGAAGAGTTCAGATTTGAACGAATCCTTCTTGTGGCATTGTAGACTAGGTCACATCAATGCGACACGGCTTGCTAAGTTGCATAAAGATGGATATTTGAAACTGTTCAATTTTTCATCTTATGACACTTGCCAGTCATGTCTCAAAGGCAAGATGACCAAAACTCTGTTTACGGGACACGGAGAAAGAGTTACCGAACTCTTGGGACTGATACATAGTGATGTATGCGGTCCCATGTCTACACATGCCAGGGATGGTTCTTCGTACTTCATTACATTCACTGACGATCTCTCAAGATACGGACATGTGTTCTTAATAAGACATAAATCTGAAGCTTTTGAGAAATTTAGAGAATATAAACAAGAAGTCGAGAACCAAACCGGAAAAAGTATTAAAATCCTTCGATCTGATCGAGGAGGTGAATACTTGAGCTGTGAATTCCTGGACTTCCTAAAAGAGAATGGGATTCTCTCTCAGCTGACTCCTCCATATACACCACAGCACAACGGTGTATCAGAACGGAGGAACCGCACCCTATTAGATATGGTGCGCTCCATGATGAGCACAGCTGAGTTGCCTATTTCCTTCTGGGGGTATGCGCTTGAAACAGCCATGCATCTATTGAATATGGTCCCCACCAAATCTATGCCTACCACTCCATATGAGATATGGAAAGGGAAGAGACCATGTCTTAACTTTGTTAAGATATGGGGTTGTCCAGCCTATGTCAAACGACAAAATCCGGACAAACTCGAGGCACGGTCTGTTCTATGCAAATTTATAGGATATCCCAAGAATTCACAAGGGTATATCTTCTACCACCCTGAGGAACAAAGAGTGTTTGTTTCTCGGCATGCCACCTTTTTAGAAAAGGAATTTCTTGAAAAAGAGATTAGTGGTCATGAGGTAGAACTGGAAGAGGTTCCAGCTACAAAAGCTGCAACAGAAGATCTGGTGGAACCAGAGGATTCCGTAGTTCCCAATGAACCCCAGCCACTCCGCCGATCTAGCAGGGTTTCTCGTCCACCTGAGAGATACTATGGTTTTCTCATTGACGGTGGGAGCGAGGATTGCATCATGGAGGATGATGACCCAACTAGCTTCGAGCAGCCCATCATGAGTGGGGACTCAGTGAAATGGCTGGATGCTATGCGGTCCGAGATGGAATCCATGTACACCAACAAAGTATGGACTTTGGAAGATGCTCCTGAAGGGGTAAAATCCATTGGGAGCAAGTGGATCTTCAAGAAAAAACTTGGTGTAGATAAGAAAGTGGAGACTTTCAAAGCTAGACTTATAGCAAAGGGTTTTCGTCAAAGACCAGGTATGGACTATGACGAGACCTTTGCTCCAGTAGCTATGCTTAAATCCATCTGGATCATGCTTGCCATCGCTGCATATCATGATTACGAAATCTGGCAAATGGATGTTAAGACCGCCTTTCTAAACGGTGATTTAGAAGAGTGCGTGTACATGACTCAGCCAGAAGGCTTCGTAGACAGTGGGAGCAGCGGAAAGGTGTGCAAGCTGCTTAAGTCCATTTATGGATTAAAGAAAGCATCACGGAGTTGGAACATCTGCTTTGACGTCGTTATCGAAGAGTTTGATTTCGTCAAAAACCCAGATGAACCTTGTATCTACAAGAAGGTGGCAGAGAGTAAGGTTGTCTTCCTCGTATTGTACGTGGACGACATACTCTTGATAGGAAATGATATTCCTATGCTGCAATCGGTCAAGCTCTTCTTATCACAAAGATTCTCAATGAAAGATCTTGGTGATGCCTCCTGCATATTGGGAATTAGGATCTATAGAGATAGATCCAAACGAATATTGGGATTGTCCCAATCCAGGTACATTGACACCATACTAAAGTGGTTTAGTATGGAAGAATCCAAGCGTGGGAATTTGCCCACGATCTCTGGAGTCACTCTCTCCAAAGAGATGTCTCCTAAGACTGATTTGGAGAGAGCTCGCATGCAAGGGATACCCTAAGCTTCGGCTGTAGGTTCTATCATGTACGCGATGTTATGTACCAGACCCGATGTAGCATATTCACTAAGTGTAGTGAGCAGGTATCAAGCTGATCCTGGAGAGAGTCACTAGACAGCTGTAAAGAGCATTCTCAAGTACTTACAAAGGACTAAAGAGATGCTCTTGGTGTATGGTAACGGAGAACTCCAAGTGGAGTCCTTTACCGATTCGAGCTTCCAGGGTGATAAGGACGACTCGAAGTCGCAGTCGGGATTTGTCTTTACCCTTTACGGAGGGGCGGTTAGCTGGAAGAGTTCCAAGTAGGAAACCGTAGCAGACTCGACGATGGAGGCTGAATACATCGCTGCTAATGATGCTGCCAAAGAGGCTGTCTGGATCAAGAAGTTCATTACTGAACTTGGAGTGGTTCCATCCATTGAACATCCAATACCTTTGTATTGCGATAACAATGGAGCGGTGGCTTTGGCCAAGGAACCCAGGTCCCATCAGCGATCTAGGCATATTCTGAGGCGGTATCACCTGATCCGGGAGATAGTTGATCGCCGGGAGATCGAGGTCAGGATGGTTGACACGAAGAATAACACAACGGATCTACTCACGAAGGCCATTCCCCAGATACAGTTTGAAAGACTCTTCGGGATGCTCGGTATGCGTTACTACAGCAGCTGGCCCTAGTGCAAGTGGGAAGTTGTTAGTTGTATGTATGCCCTAGAGGCCAGTATTGTTAAGATGATGTATATTATATTGGATGCTTGGACATATATAGAGATTACTTTCTTGCTCGATATGATAGTATGTTATATGGTTGCTCTTTATCTTAACATGTATACTAGTCTCTTTAAACTGTCTTATAGTTACATGTTGGTAAAGCCCTTAGGATGTGTACTTGACTACCTGGACTATGATGCAGATCATACTAGTGGGTACATGGTAGTCCATAAGTACATCCTTCAAGGTCCCTAGTCATAGGTGTACTGAGACGGGGCATCGATATACCAGTGTAGACTAGCGTATACGCTTCTCGACCCATGAAATGGCGATGGATGATCCCATATCCATTGGTGTTTGACATCAGAGATGGTATACGGGTGCTCAGTGGAGACTGGGTACACTGGACGGACTCGCCGAGAACTCCCAGATGGTATTATACTTCACGTCAGATGGCAGTTCTCATGTGACACTTGTGCAGGTTAGTCTGTGGACCCGAGATCGTCATAGAGTCTTGTGTCATTCCCACTGTGCTTTGATTTCCACCTTACCACGTCCATGAGGGCGTGCAAAACGGTGGTTTTTGGGTACAGTCCCGAGTCACATGGAGGCAATGAGCGATAGGAGGGGTTTCGTCTCTCCCGGTATTGGGGGTTGATGTTGCGCTGTGCTCGATTGGCCGTAACAGGGAAGTCCCTGGCCAGGGCTGATTCAGAGATTTGCTGGTAAGTGTTACCAGTAGTTTCTCGACCCGTTATGAGCCTCACATTGGCACGACTTATCGGTTATTAGGGTCTGACGTTTACCACCCCTAGACTTGATATGCGACATATCAGACGAGGAGACCGGACTGTACGGGAAGTGTTGCCGATCGGCTCGACGGGAGTTGAAGCAGGTTCGCTTGTTCTCTTCTGATCGCTCAATACCCGGGTGGCCGTTACGTTTAGCTGACCTCTTGCGGCTTGGGGGTGCTTGATATGATCATCACCCACTGCCGGCGTATTGACGAGTCTCAGAGTCCCACAATGGAGTTTCCTAGTCCAGGCGAAACGTTGTGGTGCACGTATGCGATATGCGCATGGACCCGATTAAAATGCGCGTATAGGATACCGTATATTGGTCGGGCGGCTTGCTTTTGGTAGGGGTCTATGTGATATGGCCGGATTGGTAAATCAAGTGTTGATTTATCATTTAACCATTAGCTTCTCACTTGAAATCCTTTCTTGAGTATGTTGGATGTATGCATGCATGTATAGTTGCTTTATTGATTCATGCACATATGGATGTACATATACACATACATACATACATACATCTTTCATGGTTGTACATACATGGAAATGGTGGCAATATAAGACTCACACCATGGTTTTATTTATGGATTAAATTGCATTTGATTTAAAACAAAAAGGAAAAAGGAAAAAGGAAAATGGTCATTATTGATTTGTTTCTACACTCTTCTCTTGACCTAACCATTCTCACCCACCATTTGACCATGGGTTACTTTTCCTTTTGTGTTTTTAACTCAAATTTAATAATATCCTAACCATGGTTTGATATGAGAAGAGGGAAATATATATTGATATATTTTCCATTTTCTTTTAAGAGTTGAACTTATCATCTTCTAAAAAGCCATCATCTTCATCAACCTCTCTCATTTTGCTCTCTAGTTCTTTGTAGCGAGCAATATACTCATCAAGGTTGGATTTTGAAGTGAGAAAGAGAACCACAACACCATTCTACAAAAGTCTATCCCACTTGTTTAGAGTGTTAGCTTGATTTCGTTCACTTGGTCGGATAAAGTTGCAAGCTTGGACAAAGCGCACTCCGGGTGGATCATCGGCGACCTCGAGGAGTTCAAGCGGAGCTTTTTCAAACCCTAAGTAGCCGAGGAGTCTAGCGTAGGAAGATACAAAGGTTGTACTCTCTAAACCCTATCTTTTCTTTTCATATGTTGATGTGAATTTTTTGAAACCCTAATTTTTCTAGGAACGATTCTATGTTCGTTAACTTAGCACCCTAAAAATTCATTCTTTGGTTCATGTGATGCTTCCAAACCCTTCATAAGGTGCTAGGCTAACCCAACATTTTCGCGATTTCATTTAATTTGGGATTTGGTATTTGTTTTCGTGTTCCATCGTCTGGTGTTTGTACGTCAGCGACGGGGGTTGTTTGATGGTTTTGTAGGCGTAGGCTATATGTTCTAACCTATAAGCGATTCGCATGCCGTTTTGGTTTTCATGTTCGATTCTTGACACTATAAGACGCATTGGAAATTGTAGGTACCCCCAAGTGAACTTCTAGACGATGAGGATGAGCATAGCGTCATCGACTCCAGCAAGCGAGGATCGAGGTGAGTAGTTTATAACTACGGGTGAAGTCGGGTGGATGGCGTATAGCACCCCCGCAGTTCGTAGTGTAGTATATGGTATGTATTATATGGATATATTTATATGTTATCGTAAGATTTTTATTATCTAGATAGACTTTGAGAGTCATGGATAATTTTAGTATAATTGGATGAATTTGTCATTAGTTAGTTTAGTCGCGAACCCTAGAATAAAGTTTACACCCTCACGCGCATACATGCTTACATTGTTTTACTTGTGCGTATATAAGGATATGTATATATATACACACACACATAGGTATGGGACTATGTATATATATACGTATACATATACATGGATGATAAGGATTGTACATCGTACTTGGAGATGAGTCGATGAGATTAGGCATGATGCCATGAGATCGGTGATATGTTTTGATTCGTATTATGATATACGACATGAGTTTATTAGCGGGCCTAAGTCGTTGTGTTTTCATAACACACGCATATATATATCCAGGTTGTATCAGTTTGTACGAGACTTAGATCAGTACCCCCAGTTCATGAGATATGATGGTAAGGATACCAGATAATTGATGAGATAAATATGATATTCGACCCGTACCCAGATTGCGATGCTGTACGATGGATTTACCGTACGAGCTTTATATTGATGATAGATCCGCACTCTTGACTCGAGGATGTCATGTTATATATTGTATCGTATGTGATACTATTGAGGTGGGATCACCGACTATTATATTTTATATGCAACGACTCAGATTTAGGTGGTTTTCATACCTTCTTGTTTAGCCTGTTAGTTTAGTCCGGTAGTTACTTGTAGATGTTAGACTAGACGTGAGTCATACCAATTTCAAAACTAACGAATCGTGAGTATTTTTAAAGACAGGACAATGGATCTTACAGATATTTCAAAGGACGTACTTTTTCTTAAAAACACCGTAGCCCCTATCTTTCCCAAACACCACGATTCGTGTGATTTCAAATGGAAAAACTGTATGACTCATATATATTTTAGTGTAGATTCTTCGTTGTTGCGTTTATTATTCATTTTCTGCATATTCTTGTTATTCGCATCGCATTGCGTGTTTAACTGCGTTATATTATTATATTGAAACCCATGCTGTCAGGACACCAGCACCATTACCGATGATGCATATGCTCCACGTACACCTTCTTGCCGGCTCACACACTTCATCATCGATAATTTCCATGTCACTACACAGTAGGATTGTTGCATCAGGAAATGACTCCTTGCATGCCATACTTGCGTATATACTACTTGTTTATCCATATTGACGCACATGCATATTGTACACTCATACTTGCGTGTATACCTACTTGTACATCCATATTGGCGCACAGGCATATTGTACACTCATACTTGCGTATATATACCTACTTGTACATCCATATTAGCGCACAGGCATATTGAACACTCATACTTGCGTATATACCTATTTGTACATCCATATTGGCGCACAGACATATTGTACATTCATACTTGCGTGTATATACCTACTTGTACATCCATATTGGCGCACAGGCATATTGTACACTCATACTTGCGTATATACCTACCTGTACATCCATATTGGCGCACAGGCATATTGTACACTTATACTTACATATATATATCTACTTGTACATCCATATTAGCGCAGAGGCATATTGTACACTCATACTTGCGTATATATACCTACTTGTACATCTATATTGGCGCACAGGCATATTGTACACTCATACTTGCGTATATACTACCTGTACATCAATATTGGCACACATTCATATTGTACACTCATACTTGCGTATATATACCTACTTGTACATCTATATTGGCACACATGCATATTGTCCACTCATACTTGTGTATATACCACTTGTACATATGTAGATGATGCTGGCTTGATTTTGGAGAATTGGGGACCGCATGTTATATTTTCAAAACTTGATCCACTTAACAGCGCGGTTTTCCCTTGTTGCTCATAGTACAACTTTATGCTGCATACATCACATTACATGGATTTACGCATTGAGTTTTGGATTTTATGTGATTTCTGGATTTGAGAACCGAGATATAATTTAAAGAATGTATGCAATGTTTGAATACCCGGTTTCTCTTGATATGATATTTCAGTACGTCCACCATGCGTTTTCTCGGTTCTGAGACGTATGATAGAAACCCGATTCGAGGAGGAGGTTGATCCGTTTGCGGGTTCGTGGTGGACCCGGTATGGTACCCGGGGCGAGAGAGAGATTTCGTGGGGATGACGATGAGCCAGACAGAGGGACTACTACCTACCGGTGACAGTATTTTGGGCTCGGAGGATATCCCGAGGATACCGACCGGAGTCGATAGATGATATGGGCCGATCCGGACTGACGGAGCCCGTGGGCCGATCCGGACTGACGGAGCCCGAGATATGAGGATTTACGTGTAGATGCTGGACACGGGTTTCATGATGTTTTCGAGTGTCGATGTTAGACACCTAGGATCCATGATTTTGATGTGTCACGAGGGACACACATTGATTTAAATCCTCATACTTTCATGCATTAGCTTTTATGACATTTACATGGATGATGTTGTTGTGTCATTGGTTGACACGTGGACGAGATCCACATGCATACATGCATTGATTACATTGTTGGATGATTATCCACATACTTATAGACTTGAGTATAGTCGACACTGTTTCATGCTGATTACATTGATCGTACCTTATATATATATGATATGTTGCTACATGAGGCACTGGCATGAGAACTTGGAATACACTTATGTATAGATGTTTATCCTTGCCACCTTATCATGCTTCAGACTTATCATTTCGATGATATATCTTACTGATCATATTGACCTAGGATTGTGTCATACATACGATTTCTCCACTGTGATGTTTTCTACTCAAGAGTTGGCAAGTCACCCCCGTTGTGCCACAGTTTCTTACAGGTTTTGTCGCACAGGTTTCATTGCGGCTTTGCTGGCACACTGCTTTCTTTCCGGGTGATTGCTTTGGTAGGTGGGTTCACTTGCATCGTGACCACCATTGTACATGTATTTATTTCAGTTGTATCTAGTAAACTCCATCAAACAGACTTGTATTATTTTTAGGCTTAGAAGACTAGTTGTATATTATTTCGACCGTAGAGTCGCGCATGTATTACTATGGTTTTCTTGTTGTTTTGAGTTTCCTTTTGAGTTTTGATCCCCACCTTTGGCATTGTATATTATATTGCTTGCGTAGTTGTGACCGTCAATGGACGAAGAGCTAGCTCCCGCTTGGGGATGCCTTTATTCATATTATTCATGTTGTACCCCGTTCGGGGCCAGTATTTAGAAAGGAAACTCTGCCGAAATTTTCAGAAATGACTTGATGTTTTAAAAACACATAATTTGGCTTATGCTATTAAAACCACTTGCTTTTAAACAAGTTTTCCTTATTTATTATTTAAAATGGTTTTAGATTTCTGGGCTTTTGGCTTACTTGAATTAGATGGGGTCCTATAGACTTCATATGATTCAAGGGCCAGTCACGTGCCATTTCGGGTCGTGACATTAGGTTTCTTTTATTTCATTAATCTCATTAATGAATTACCTTCAATTATGCTTCCTAAGCATCACCGAAGAAACGGAAGCATCACTATTCACTATATATCATCATATATATAATATAAGCATTCGTCTCAGAACATACCAAGTGATCACATCACAAAATATCAGCAGCAGAAGAACATATATGAAATATTGGATATACTAAGAATTCCGTGTTTTAAATTAAGCCAGTATAAAATACGGATTCCCCGGTCGCGATGAATAGCCAAACCCACATACCTAGACTCCTGTGAGAGCGGCAAGCAACCCTACCAATTCTAAAGTTAGGAGACCCGTTCTCGACTCCTCGAGATGGTCTCCCACTGGACCTTAGAACCCGGTTACTTGTGCTCTCCTCCTTGGGTCTAACCTAATGCGGAAAAGTAAATAATATATATCATCCTCAACCCGAAAGTGCCCTGATAAAAGAATATTACACACAATGAATTTTACATGAATGAAAATAAAAACCTCCATGTCACATAAAAACCCCGGCTATTCAAAACACGACGATCCAATATAACATATCACAGCAACACATAACATCACATGTCATCAACGCAAGTAAATATGTGTATCTCAATTGTCATTGACATATAGCAACGAAACCGGCGATACACCACATATTATACTTACGGTCGTAGAAAAGAAAGTGAAAAACTACAACAGTTGGAATCCGCAACCACCTTAGACATCATAAACCCAATGTATCGCATACTTTGGATTTCAAGCCTAACCAAATGAATTCCTTAGACATCACATGCCTAACAATTATAAACCCCGCATTTTAGTCTCAATATTGAAAACACTTTCCAATAACCTGTCGGGTAATTCAACAAGATTCCCGATAAGCTGATTGAATGCTCATCCGATGCCGTCGACGAAGTACACTAAGGCGGAACACCGCGGCTGCGAGCACCCGAACGGATGCTTTTGGCGACGGGGTTCTCCTACAGTCACTTGGTCGGGGCTATGGGGCGTGGCTATCTAGAAAGGTTACCCGGCGAGTATCCGCGTACACTACGTAATTGCGACGGACTTTTGATCTGTAAATTTATGGTAGCACCCCGGCCGTCTATCCGAGGCCAAATACGGAAAAAAAGAACTTTTTACGAAACTGGCGCAAACGCAAACTTAAAACCCAGATCGTTCCATTAACCGTAAACAAGTATTATGAAAAAGGAGGTTTCGAGATTATACCGATCGATTCGTGTCCTTCGGTCTGTAACCTCTGTCCCTAGCTTGTTGCGGATGCACCGACGAAGCTCGCTCTTTGATCTCGCTCGATCTACGATCTCCTCCTCGCCGATGTTTGCGCCGCGTCAACGAATCATTATACAGGCTCCCGCCTCTGAACCGAGGCAACTAGGACACGAAGTTTGCTAGCCGATATGTCCAAGATTGCTGTAGAATAAGTGTAGAATACATTGTCTCGAGTCACCCAACGAATCGGGTGAGGGTTAATCGAAGTTGCCTTTCGGAGTAGAGATGGAAAAATAAGCTTAGGATTTTTCTTTTGTGAAAAATGATAATGAATCAAATCCCACACTCACACAATAATGAGAGAGGGGGAAGCCTATGTGCTCGGCCATAGAAAGTGAGAGGAATGGTAGTGGTGAGTGCAAGGAAATAATGGGCTGATCATAAGCTAAAAATCCTCACAAAATATCCAAGCAAATCCAAAAACCAATCAATGCAAAAACACCTCACCAATTCAAGAATGATCAAGAAGAGTGCTGGAAGTTTCTGGAGCCACGTACACCGAAGAACCCCCCTTTTATAAAAATCCACTTTTGCAGATACCCTCTTCACAGGCAAGAATTTCAGCCAACAGGGAAAGGGAAAATAATGGCCAAAATGGAATGCAAACTTGAAACTTCAAAAAGCGATCCCGTAATAAATTACAGGATAACCCCGCAACTGTATATACATACCCGCATTTATATTTTGTCGGAATACAAATGCAATGATACAAAATCTACACAGTATAATACTAGGATCCGGCTTAAACTAAAGCCCACTAGTATTATCCGTCCGAACCATGACACGTGCACAAGTGCACGCATATGTTCGAACCCTGCCATAAAACCATACGGCCTCTACAACGTTTTGCCCGAACTGGGAAACTTTCAGTAGGGGACTCTAAAGACTCGTCAATACCCGGTAGTGGGTTTAACCACAAGCCGTCAGTGTTACTAGCTATACGTAACGGCTGTCCATGTATTGAGTGAAAGGGATTCCGATGAGCGAACTCATCCTGGAACCCTACTGAGCCTATGTGTGACAATATCTGTACTGTCCGGTCCGTTCGTCTATGAGTATCGCATATCGGGCTTAGGGAGCTGATAAATGTCAGACCCCCAAAAGCGGTATAAGTCGTGTCGGAGTGTAGCCCAAAACACCCTGAGATACTACTGGAATACCTATCAGTAAATCTCGCTTGCCATGGCCATGGACTTTTTGTAATGGCTCTCCTAAACACAGCGCGATCTCACCCGCACTGTTGGGAGAGACGAATCCCCTGCCGATCCGCTCACTGCCTCCATGTGGCTCGGGACTGTACCAAACTAAACCCTGTTTGCACGACTCCTTTGAGCCGTGGTAGGGTAATAATCAAAGCACAGTGGGAACTCACACGAGACAAATGACGATGTAAGGTCTATAGACTAACCTGTATACATGTCACCTGGGAATTGCTATCTGACGATAGGTTTTAATAACCAGCTAGCATATTCCCGGCGAGTCTTGTCCGGTGTACTCATAACCCAATGAGCACCTGTATACATCTTAGGAGAACCAATTGACACCAATGGCTTGTGAGACCGGCCACCTCCCCTCGTCGGGTTCTCGACTGTATACACTAGTCTACTCCGGAGTATCGATGCCCTATCTCGAAACTCTCGCGACTAGGGACCACATTTAAGGATGTGCTTATAGACTACCCAACTCTCACGTATATGATCGCCATCATACTGTTGGTAGTCATGCAAGAATCCTATTGTCTCTATCAACGTGCAATAGTGATATATCATGTCACCAAAAGTAGTACACGTTTGATAAAGATAAACCAGATAGCATACTCTCATCTCGAGAAAGACTGTCCTACCGGTATAGGTCCTCCCTCAATCATTGCAATCACGTGCCTGCGATCCAATAATTGACTTTGAGGGCACTATATCCAACAATCTCCCACTTGCACTTAAGGCTAATTATTGCGATGTCGCATACTCATAGCCTGTGTGATACCGAACACCCAACTCATCTACTGATCAGTCTCACAAAGCATGTTTGTAAAACTATTGTTTTCGAGAAATAGCCTCAGTAAGTAGATCCACTCTGATGTTTCTTTCTATATCTCTCTTAATCTCAAGTTCGCGGAGAAAGCCATCTCCCTAAATGAGCAATACATGTCTTAGAATATGTCTGGATATCTGATGGTACCTAGTTCACGAATGAACTCCAAATCCAAACTTCTTAGACTGTATCGTTGTTCATACCATAATTTTGCATTATTATATTCCCCATTCTTATTCATTTTACAAATAAACAGGTGCTTTTGACCCATGCCTGCTACTTAGTTGCAGGTTACAGGTTCACGGAACAAAAACAGTGAAATTGACGAAAAGACGTTACAAAAGTTAGACTACGACCATCAAATGGAAGAATCTTGATCAAGCCTACAGTTTGGAGAATAAACGAAGGTCAACAAACAAGTTCACAAGTACAAAGGCAGTGCAAGGTTCAAGACTTCGACATGAAGCAAACGGTAAAGTCCACGACATTATTCACTGTGGAAATCTGGAAGAGAACTAGAAGACATTCTGAAGAACCAAGTGAAGAAACTAGAAGAAACGTGCAACCAGAATCAACCCAAGAAAAATCTGCCAGCAAGCTCCCTACTTAGCCGCGGAACCGCGGCCAAACCTTGCTCTTGGCCGCGGATCCGCGGCCACGCTAAGCCCGTGTCGGTGGAAAAATTCTGTGGTCGCTGGCGTCGCGTTGACTAATCTTTCTTAGGGGGTAAAATTGTAAATGCAGACGTAACTCAATTGTAACCCTAGGATTTCTACATTCTATAAATAGAAACCCTAAAACCCTTTCTAGGTTATACCTCTTTTCATTAATCAAAAATTCAGAACTCTATGTATGGAGAGAGCCATCAAATAAAGGATGCCTCTTTTTATTTCATCTATTCAGAATTTAATTCCTATGTAAATGTTTGGAGGGAGCTATCAATAAAGTAAGTAATTTTATTTAATTGCCCTAGTTAATTTTTATTCTGCCTTAGTATAATTATATTATCTGCCCTAATTAGATAGTTAGAAATGTTTATCAATTCCATAATGAGTGAGTAATTCCTCAGTTGTTAGGGTTAGGAATAGGGATAGCTTGAGAGATGAAAATCTCTCACCCCTTTCTTGCCCATCACGTATAATTAATAGGAATCCATGCATACATACACACATCGTTCCCTACGGCACCCTACCCTACGAGGTAGCGGTGATACCGTAGTATAAACGACCGTTTGCGTCTGTTTTCTATGGAGGTTAGGGTAATAATTAAGAAAGGAAGGACAAGAACCTAGAAGAAGAAACATCGTTTCTTCCCTATGGTACTAATCCACTTTATTAATTGTTACCATAAGACCTAAAAGAGATCTAAATTATGGCATTGAAAGCGGTGAGGAAATCGTCAATTTCCAAACTTAACCTAAACCAAACCCTAGCAAGATTCTAGTCCTAGATTAAATCAGTTTAGTTTTTAGCGATAATCCATCCACACCGTTTGGAATTAACTCATTAGACCAAATTAGGAAGTACACAACATCCCTATGGACCGAACCATACTTACCGGCAAGCTACCAAGCTATGTCGTTCTTGATTGCGGTTATAAATATTCTTTGATCAATCAAATGGCGCCGTCGCCGGAGATGGCGTGTTATTTTCTTTTTGTAATTTTGGGTTAATATAAAATTGAAAAATCAACAATAAAAACTGGAAAAAAAATATAAAAAATTTATCATTTTGTTATTTTGTAAAGGGTATTTTCGTTTGATTTTGCAGGGCCGACGAATGAATTCAGATATGGAAAAATCCAGAGACCAAAACAGAAAAAAACAGATCTGAACAACAGAGGAAAATCACAACAGAGAAACAAAAAAAGATTTGAAGCCTGAACCTTCCTCCCGACCGCGGAACCGCCGTAATTGGCTCTTTTTGCTGCGCTTCCGCCGCTCTATGCTCACGTCAGCATGAGAAAATTTCTCTGTAAGCTTCTTTTCTTCTTCTGGACCCCCTGATATCCTCTGAAATATTTTCCTGCAGGATTCTTTGCGCCAAAAATTTCTCCCCCTTCCAATAATTGATCTTGTGCGGGATTCTTTGCGCCGCGCTAAAAAATTGTTTGCAAGTGCTTGATTGTGTTTACTGGTTTGCATTCTTTAAATTGACCTTAAGGGGCTTGAACACCAATCTAGATTGGGTGGGGATTTCATTACTCTTCCCAGGAACCCAGAAATCACATAAGGCATATTGCATTGACCATCATTTAATTAAAAAAGCTTAGACTCAGCCCTAAAGACTTCGCGCTCAATAGGACAGAGGAATAGTTGTAGGCATCGACCGTTGATCCTAACCTGACTTTATGGTGTCTAGGCAAGTGTGTCTAAGGTGATTGGTTACTTAATTAGGCCCACTACTTACGTAGTGGAGAACCTCCCACTTACCTGGCCACAATTGGCGGTGAAGAGGCGGTTTGAGGTCCTACTTCTTGCCCTTTGGAACAGTTAAGAGTTGTCTAGTTGACCTAGGTGGCCCTAGATCTAGGCTTGATTGTGCATTTGTGATTGATTGAACGTGTGTCTAAGCCTTTTATTGAAAATCTTTTTGCAAAAAGCTCCATAAAAAACACAAAAAGGAAAAAAAATTACAAAAACTTGCAACTTGTCGCTAAGAATTCCGTGCACCCCACTTGCACCCACATTCTTTTTCTTCTCCTTTCTTACATCATGGGTACCCCACCTCACAAAACTCTTGCCGAACTTTGGTACCCTCTTCCAAACATTGCTTCATACGCGAATTGTTTTGGTCGAATTACGGACGACCCCTCCATGCCCAAAATTTCTTTGAAAGATCGAATAGAAGCGTCTAGGAGAAACAGTTCGACTCCACAATCCACTTTGTATCAACCATTTCAACCTTCACCACCTTCTTTCGTTAGTCCCGTTGTAACTCCGAAACCCATGTCTATCGCTGAACATATTGAACAATCTCATAACCGATCTTTCACTCCTTTCAACACTTCCAGTTCTTGGGATCAACAAGTCCATTCACCTTTTTATCCAAATGTTGATCCTACTCCTGTCCAACCATTCAATTTCTACCAGTCCTACCCGACTTCCGCACCTTCCCTAGACATTGCTTCTACACAACCATTTGGGAGTTTCACGTATCCAAACAACTTTGAATCTTTTACTGAAACCCATTCACAACCTATGTCTAGTCTAGAACAGTCGTTGGAAGCTTATATTGTAGCGACAAACCGACAGATGAGGAATTTGGATGCGTCCATTGCCGCCTTTATGCAACCTAGTGACCCGGTAGCTAGTTTCCAACTAGCTCCAAAAATTCCAATATATGATGAGGCGGTTGGACAGAGTGAGAATTTGAGTGGTGAGAGTAAGTAATATATACTTCCAAATCAAACCTACCCATCCTCAATTGAATCCCACAACTCCGATTTTCAAACAAGTATCCCAAATGATTCACTAGTTGAAAATAAAACGTTTAATGAGTTGTGCGACTTTGTAATGCTTGATTTGCCAGATTGTGAAGTGTCCCTTTCGAGTGAAACCATTGCCAATCCTTTCGAGCTTTACACCTCCAATCTAGAACCTGAATTGATAAATATCCATGCTTTTGATGAGGTGTCTAAAAAAATTGATTTTCACTTGATTGAGAATATTGACGCCGGGAATATTTTGGATGATGAACCCATAGATTTGACTGAAATTTTATCTCCAATTCATCATCCCGAGTTATTAAATGTTTCTCCCGAACCTCATATGCGTCTTGATTTTGATGATAATTGCATGGATGGGATAACTTTTGAGGAGAATTATGAGGAGAGTATTGAGGATGAACCAGTCTTGTTTGATGAGTCGGATTTTCCAATTCATCCTCCAGAACCTTTAACTGTTATACTTTCTAAATCACCCCCCTCATCCTTCCAATCGTTCCGACCACGCAAAAGATCACGCAGGAGGACTGTGAGCTTGAAAAAATTATGTTCGATCATAGCAGTTTTGACGCCACTAGTGCGTTCCTCCTTGATTCTGACACAGTTCTCACAACCGGTATCGATTACGAGTGTTTCACTTTTGCGGACGATTTTGAAGACTCACCGCCCGAGTTTGAGTCCTTTGAATTTTCAGATGATTTAGTTGAACCATCAGACTCGGTTACTTACAGTCATTTCGAACCATTGATGGAATCCTTCGAGTTCGCGACAGATTACTTAGGTGAGAATAAGACTATCCCTAAATCACTCCCCTTCTTCCTTTCCATCGTTTCGACCGCGCAATAATCCGTCGCGCTTCCATGTTCAATGGATGGTTTACCAAGTTCAACGTACCCATGTTTTCTTGCGAATCTTGAGGGATTTGACCCCATTTCTCGACGGGTTGATAAATTAGCACAATCACTTTTAACACATCGGTCATCACAATTTGTGCTAATTTATTCACTCAATTGACACCCTCAAGTTCGTAGTACACTTCTTTCTCTTTTCCACCATTCTTCTCCTCCACCGAGACCATATTCCACCCTTCTTCCCATACGGTCTCGTTTGTTTCTCAACTCCTTTCTCTACACTACATTCTTTCACCAACCCCACTATTATAACGATAAAATTTTTGAATGGTTGGTGCTAACCTTTGGCCTGTGTAAGGCCTTGTATTGTTTGATTTTTCTCCTCCCTAACTCTGAACTTTAACGCTTAAAACAGTGGAAACACTATCTCACTTTTGTTTGGGGGGACATTGTTGTATATATATATATTTTTTCTTTTAACAATAAAAAAAATTGTAAATAAATAAACAGGGGAGTGCCGACATTTTCAACCCTCTTGGTGTGGCATGACAGTGAGGACACTGTCAAGTTTAAGTTTAGCGGTGTGCTCGGTAAGTTTTCTTCCTTCGCATTCATATGTACATTTTTGCCTTTGCATACTTATTTTAAAACACATAAAAATTGAAAATTTTGAAAAATTATAAAAAATTCAATTTTGGCCATAATTGACTTGAGTTTGAAAAATAGGTTAACTAGCTAGGAACAACTAGATTTTAGACTTAGTAAATTAAAAACCCTAAAAATAACCTTTCTTAAAATTTAACGGTAGAAAGTATATGTCTTTGTAGTTTATTTAGAAATAGACAAATTTCAAGTTGACTTCTTGGGCTATGTCAAAATAAAGGAAGAGTATTGATATTTTCATTAAAGTATAAGTCTGAAAAATAATTCCTAAGCTTAAGTCTAAATTTTGAAAATATATACCCTACAAATTGCACAAACACGAACCTTGAAACTTGGAATAGTAGATGAGACCTTGAAATGCTCTTGTCTAAATTCCTTAGTATGAAGGAAAATAAAATAAAAATACAAGTGTGAATAAAGAGATAAAAAAAATGAACACTGGTTTTTGTAATTACTTAAGGCTGCATAAATAAAAAAAATATTTAGCGAGGGTGCTTTATCACCTAGTGCCTTAGACCAACTGGTTCGGGAGTCACTGCTAAAGCCTTAGGTGTTACAAGACTAGGAATTACGCCTTAATGTGAAAACACATTTTTTAATCGATCGTTAGTACCTCAAGAAGTATTAACGGTCGCATGAAGGATGTGTGAGCAATTTCATCTAAAAAATTCACCAACTAAAAGTACTTTGTACGATGGACAAGAGTATAAGAGCTTGAATTGAATTTCCAAGTGTAGGGGTGATACATACAAACACGTAGGGGTATGTGATTGGGGTTTAGATAAGAGATAGGAATAAAATATAGGACTTATATCTTTAGTAGAGATGATAAAAATTCCTAAGTTGAGATGGAACCCTAGAAGGAAAACATAAAAGATGCTAAAAGCTGAGTAAATCTACAAATCATATATAATCTTAAGTTAACTGATAAGGAAGCGTGAAAAATACGGGTGGATAATTTATGAGTCGAAGATAATAGAATTTCTTGTTAGAAAACCGAATTGGAGAATAAAAGTCATTAGGCCAAATTGATAGGATTTTGTGGGTAGTATCCGCTGAAAACCCTCAGGAGACAACACTCCTCCTACTAGGGACACCTAGAGGTTTAACGGCTTCTTGCAAGAGCTTAGTGCAATCGCGTTTCCCTGCGTAAGTGAGGCTAGGTCTTTTGCGAGAATAAAACTAGGTTTGCTCGAGGACGAGCTAAAGATAAGTTTGGGGGTATTTGTTCATACCATAATTTTGCATTATTATATTCCCCATTCTTATTTATTTTACAAATAAGCATGTGGTTTTGACCCATGTTTGCTACTTAGTTGCAGGTTACAGGTTCTCGGAACAAAAACAGTACAATTGACGAAAAGACGATACAAAAGTGAGACTACGACAATCAAATGGAAGAATCTTGATCAAGCCTACAGTTTGGAGAATAAACGAAGGTCAACAAACAAGTTCACAAGTACAAAGGCAGTGCAAGGTTCAAGACTTCGACACGAAGCAAACGGTAAAGTCCACGACATTATTCACTGTGGAAATCTGGAAGAGAACTAGAAGACATTCTGAAGAACCAAGTGAAGAAACGAGAAGAAACATGCAACCAGAATCAACCCAAGAAAAATCAGATAGCAAGCTCCCTACTTAGCCACAGAACCGCGGCCAAACCTTGCTCTTGGCCGTGAATTCGCGGCCGTGCTAAGCCCATATCGGTGGAAAAATTCTGTGGTAGCTGGCGGCGCGATGACTAGTCTTTCTTAGGGTGTAAAATTGTAAATGCAAACGTGACTCGATTGTAACCCTAGGGTTTCTATGTTCTATAAAAAGAAACCCTAAAACCTTTTTTAGGTTATGCCTCTTTTCATTAATCAAAAATTCAGAATTCTATGTATGGAGAGAGCCATCAAATAAAGGATGCCACTTTTTATTTCATCTATTCAGAATTTAATTCCTGTGTAAATGTTTTGAGAGAGCCATCAATAAAGTAAGTAATTTTATTTAATTACCCTAGTTAATTTTTATTCTGCCTTAGTATAATTATATTATCTTCCCTAGTATGATAGTTAGAAATGTTTATCAATTCCCTAATGAGTGAGTATTTCCTCACTTGTTAGAGTTAGAAATAGGGAAGGCTTGAGAGATGAAAATCTCTCACACCTTTCTTGCCCATCACGTATAATTAATAGGACTCCATGCATACATACACACACCGTTCCCTACGGCACCCTACCCCATGAGGTAGCGGTGATACCGTAGTATAAACGACCGGTTGCGTATGTTTTCCATGGAGGTTAGGGTAATAATTAAGAAAGGAAGGACAAGAACCTAGAGGAAGAAACAACGTTTCTTCCCGATGGTACTAATCTACTTTATTAATTGTTACCAAAACACCTAAAAGAGATCTAAATTATGGCATTTAAAGCGGTGAGGATATCTTGAATTTCCAAACTTAACCTAAACCTAACCCTAGCAAGATTCTAGTCCTAGATTGAATTAGTTTAGTTTTTAGCGATAATCCATCCACACCGTTTAGAATTAACTCGTTAGACCAAATTAGGAAATACACAACATCCCTGTAGACCGACCCGTACTCACCGGCTAGCTACCAAGCGACGCCGTTCTTGATTGTGGTTATAAATATTCTTTGATCAATCAATCGTCAAGTGAACTTAATCAGTTTCCTGTGACATGCCTTCCTCAGTATCCGCTTGGACCACCTGTCCAACTACTGCCCCTCGTCGGAGGGAAAACTATAACTCTGACAGTCACTCTGTCATCCAGGTTACCTTGGAAGCCTGTTTTCTTTTAGTGTTATGCACTTGAGAAGTTGCATACTTATTGAATAAGGTTCCAATCAAATCAGATGTCTGCCACTCCATATGTGATATGGTATGGGAAGAGCCCATCTCTTAAAGATGTTAAGATTTAGGGTTGTCCGGCCTATGTCAAAAGCAAAATCCGGACAAGCTCGAGGCAAGGTCAGTTTTGTGAAAGTTTGTAGGATATCCCAAGCATTCGCAAGGGAATATCTTCTACGACACCGAGGAACAAAAAATGTTTTATTTCTCGGCATACCACTTTTTTGAGAAAAAAGGATTTTCTTGTGAAGAAATTAGTGGTCATGAGGTAGAACTGGAAGGAGTTCCAGTTATACAAACTGCAGCTGATGATTTGGTAAACCCGGAGAATTCAATAGTTTCCAACGAACCTCAGCCTCTCCGCCCATCTGGTAGGGTTCCTCATCCACCTAAGAGATACTTCGGCATCTCTATGACAGTGGGAGAGAGGATTGCATCATGAGATGATGACTCAAATAGTTTCGCGCAGGCCATCAGGAGTGGGGACTCTGTGAGAATGGCTGGATGCTTAGCGATCTGAGATGGAATCCTTATACACCAACAAAGTATGGACTTTGGTTGCTTTATCTGAAGGGTTAAATACCCATCAGGAGCAAGTATATCTTGAGAAGATTACTTGGTGTACATGGAAAAGTTGAGACTTTCAAAGCTATGCTTAAGTCCATCCAGATACAACTTGCCACGGCTACATACCATGATTACGATATCTGGCGGTTGGGTGTCATGACTGCTTTTCTAAATATTGATTTGGAAGAGAGCGTCTATAAGTACACAACCAGAGGGCTTTGTAGGCAGTGGGAGCAGCAGAAACGTGAGCAAGATGTTTTATGGGACAAATCAGGCATCGCGGAGTTGGAACGTCTGTTTTGATATAGTAGTCAAAGAGTTTGACTTCATCAAAATGGTAGATGAACCTTGTATATACAAAAAGATAGTAGGGAGTATGGTGGTGATCCTCGTATAGTACGTGGATGACATACTCATGATAGGTAAGGAGTTTCCTATGTTACGCTCGGTCAATCTCCTCTTATCACAAAGATTCTCCATATAAGATCAAGGTGATACCTCCTAAATCCTGGGTTATGGATCTATGAGATAGATCTAATTGGATGTTAGGATTATCACTAGTTGTAGTGAGATGGTATCAATCGATCCTGGGGAGAATCACTGGAAAGGTTCTAGGGTGATAAGGACGATTGAATGTCAACCGCAGGCATTGTCTTTACCCTCAGTGGAGGGACGGTATGTTGGAAGAGTTCCAAGCTAGATACCGTGACTTACTAGACGATTAAAGGCAAGATACATCGTTACCAAGGATGCTACCAAAGATGCAGTCTAGATATATATGAGTTCATGAGTTGAATCTCGTTCCTACCATTGTGTGACAATGGAGTTGTGGCTTAGGCCTAGGAACCCCCATCCCATTTGTGATCCAGACATATTCTTAGGCAGTATCACCTGATCATGGAGATGGTTGATCTCCAGGTAGATCGAGATTAGGAGAGTAGACACAGAGGACAACAACGCGGATCCACTCACAAAGGCCTAATTTCCAGTAGAGACTTTTATGGGATGGTTGAGTATGAGATACTTCAATTACAGCTGATTGTAGGGTATACGATACCACAACAGATGGCCCTAGTGCAACTGAGAGATTGTTAGTTATATGTATGCCCTAGAGGCCATTACTGTACATACGATGTATATTGTAGTGGATGCTTGGACATATATAGGGAAGACTTTCTTGCTCGACATGATAGTATGCTATCTGGTTACACTTTATCTAAACATGTACTCTGATTGTCTCTATGTTACATGTTGATAAAGCCTTTAGGATGAGTACTTGACTACCGAGACTATGATGCAGATCATATTAGTGGGGACAGTGTAGTCGCCAAGTATATCCTTCAAATGTTCCTAGTCGTGGGAGTACCGAGACAGGGCATCGATACTCCAGAGTAGACTAGCGTATGCGCTTCTTGACCCATATGATGGGCGATGGATGATCCTATATCCATTGGTGTTTGACATCAGAGAAGGTATACGGGTGCTCAGTGGAGACTGGGTATCCTGGACGGACTCGCCGAGAACTCCCAGATGGTATTATACCTCACGTCTGAAGGCAGTTCTCTGGTGACACTAGTACAGGTTAGTCTATAGACCTGAGATCGTCATAGAGTCTTGTGTGATTCCTACTGTGCTTTGATTTGCATCATACCACGTCCAAGAGGGCGTGCAAAAAGGTGGCTTTTGGGTACAGTCCCGAATCACATGGAGGCAATGAGCGATAGGTGGGGTTTCGTCTCTCCCGGTATAGGGAGTTGATGTTGCGCTGTGTTCGATTGGCTATAATTGGAAATCCCTGGTCAGGGTTGCTGAGATTTACTTGTAAGTGTTATCAGTAGTTTCTTGAACTGTTATGGACCTCATATCGACACGACTTATCAAGCTACTGAGGTCTGACGTTTACCACCCCTAGGTGAGATATGCGACATATCATACGAAGAGACTGGACTGTACGAGAGTGTTACTGGTTGGATTCACGGGAGAAAGTACATGCTTGCTTATTGATCTTCTGATTGCTCAATACCTGGGTGTCTGTTACGTTTAGATGACCTCTTGCAGCTTGTGGGTGTTTGATATGATCATCACCTACTGCCGGCGTATTGACGATTCTTTAGAGTCCCACACAGAGGTTTCCTGGCTTAGGCAAAACGGAGTAGGAGCACATATGTGATATGTGCGGAACCGAGAATAATACGAGTATGGGATACCGTATTAGATTCTCGTGATATGAGATATCGGCCGGGTATATGTGATATAGCCAGGTCATCGGATCAAGTGTTGATTCGATGAACTGATACAGATTATATTAGTCGGTTATTTGTGAAATAGCCGGATTATCGGATCAAGTGTTGATTCGATAATTTAATGTATAATTATATATTTGATATATTAAATTACATTAACTAATATATGCTCACTTAAAGATTCTTTTTCTCACTCGGGTAATACATTGATATATATGTGATATATGTTAATTGTATTATTTTATTTTGTTACAAAATATATTATATATGTGATATATAATATTGTGACAAGTTAAGGTTACAAATGCAACATGTTTTGTGGAGTTTAAACATGGTTAGGGTTTGGATTAGGGTTAAGCTTTCTTGAAGCTTCTAGAAGCTTTGCTTTTGTTTTAAGCAAAGATATTTTGTAAAGATATTTTGGTTGATATTTCTTTAACCCAACCCAACCCTTTACCATAGTTAATTCTCTACATGGGTTATGTTTTCATTCTTAACCCATGGTTGCATTTCTAACCTCACACAAGTTTTCATTATTCATCACAAATGGATTTGTTTCATCTCCTTCTTCTTCCTCTTGATAAAAAGCTTTCTAACTTTTTGTAATTTGATGAAAATGAGTGAGAAATTGAAAACAAATTAGAGCTAAATTCTTACTTCATCATCCTCATCTATTCTTGCCACTTAGATTAGGGTGTTTGCTTTTCTTATACTTGATTAGCAAAGCAAGAGCTTGGGTTTGAGTTTCTTCAAGGTAGATCATCTTTGTTATCGAAGATCGGAAGCAAGCTTGCATCTTTCTCTTCATGGAACCTCTCTAGAGTCTGGGTACTCGATGATCGCAGCGAAGGGACCTCAACACGGAGCTTTAGAAGTGAAGGAACGGACTACAAAGGTTGTAATCCCTAACTCTTAGAAGTAAAGTTGTTTACTTGTTTTGTTTTGCCTAATCTCTAGTCTAAGATCTTGGTTAGGGTTGTTCGGCACATGAAAATTTTAATTTTGGCATGGTTGATGCCTTGTAGAACCTTGTGACAGTGCCTACTATGCCTACAAAGAGGGTATGCAGCAATAGCAAGTTTCCATTTTGTTTGAAACACCTGATGTGATTTTTGCCCCGTGCGCTTATAACCTTGACGAAGGTCAAAACATCATAAGTTACAAGTCAAGTTCTACCCGTCATTATCCAGATTAACCTAGACCCATTCGTACAAGCCCTTGACGATGTCCAAAACCATTGTATTCCTTTCGTAGATTAATGCATCTATCTATGCCACAGATAAGCACCCACTAGCTACCAAACACTATGCCATGGCGAAAGTCAAAACACATATCATGAATACTAGTAGATACCTATCTGAAACGACGGAGGGCTACGGCTGGTTTTTGGCGACAAAACCGTTAACGTAATGAACTTGATATAGTCGAAGGAACCTGATTGCTTTTGAAAAGGAGTGGTTTAAGCTCCGCTTTTAAAAATGCTTTTTGAAGAAAACCGAGTGGTTTTGTAATTATTCCAACGACATCAGATTTTAGGTTTATTTCCTTGCATTAATTAGAATTAATGCGGTCCCATCAATTAACCTTATCATTGCAGCAAAAGAAACGAAAATAGAAAGTATGCTTATACCATCCGCATTCGCCGCAGGGCCTATCATACACCGTTAGGTTACTTAACTACTGGCAGAGCGGGGGATGTACTAGCACGGGTGCAAAACATAAGAGACGTTTATTATATATAATATATATAGCCATTCGTCTCACGCAATAATAAGCATTCCAGATCACAGAATCACAGTTGAATACATTGAATATACTAGGATTTCCATGCTTCGTTTAAGCCTGTAACGAAACACGAATTCCACGGTCGTGATGAATAGCCAAAACCCCCATCCTAGACCCCTACGGATATGGCAAACTATGTAATTCCACGTTGCTCACCCCGGTTCTTGCAGGGAGGCGGAAACGGCGAAAAACAATTATTTAGCGCAAAGGCAACATGGACTAAAAGCCGGATCTTTGCTAAACTAGAAACTAGCAAACTACTAGAGGCGTTAACTACTATGCCGTAGAAATTATACCTCACGAAACCGGTCCTTCGGGTCTTCTCTCCGCTCTCCGGCTCATCCATCCACGCTCCGAGGGTCGATCCGGATCTTGGTCACCTCCGCGGCCTTCTTGAGTTGAAGACGATCCACCCGAGAGATGTACACCGAGCTCCACCTCGAGCCGAGGCAACTAGGGCAACAAGATCGCTAGTCTTGAAGTCCTAGGTTATGTAGAAGAGGTTGATGGAAGTGTTTGTCTTTGTGGATTCTTTTTCTCTCAACACATGAGATCAAAAGAAAATTTCAAGAGGAGGAAGATGAAGGAGATCAAGCAACCATGGAGCTCTCTTTCTTTCTTCTCACTTGCAAGAGAGAGAATGAGAAAAAGAAATGAATTTTCAACTAAAGAAAAAGGGCACCATGGTTGTAATAATACTAAACACCATCTTTAAAAATCCTATCATGATAAAGTTGATGGCTACATTGACATGACCATTTTCATAATCCAAAAAGAAAAAGAAAACCAAAGAAGAGTGTAGACCTCTCATGAAGGTCAAGGTCAATTTTGGTCAACGGGTCAACAAAGTCAAGAGTGGTCAAGGTGGTCAAATGGTCAAAGCAATTAGCCATCAAAAAATTATCACTAAAAGGATTAGTAAATAATGTCTCCGACTCATAATGGTTCTGACCGAACGAATTGCCAAAACCCTAATGAGCCTGCCACATAACGGTTTTGGCCGAACCAACTGCCAAAACCCAAATGAGGCACCTCCTCCTTCATCGCTCCTCAAAACTGTGCATACACACCCGCATCCGCATTCCGTAGAATGCGAAAGCACAGAAGACAAAACAAATCCATCCGTGCAATACTAGGATCCGGCTTAAACCAAAGCCTACTAGTATTGCCTGCCCGAACAGCATACGCACACAAGTGTACGTAAGTGATCGCAGCCCTGCCGTATAACCATACGGCCTCTACACGTTTCGCTCAGTGCAGGGAAACTCTCTGTGTGGGACTCTAAAGACTCGACACTACGCTGGCAATGGGTTTAACCACAGACCGCAAGCGGCACTAGCTGTACGTAACGGTCCCCAGGTAGATGTCGATAAGAAGGTCGATGAGGTAAACCCATCCAAACTCCTACTGAGCCTGTATATGACAATCTCCGTACAGTCCGGTCTGTTCATCTAATACATCGCATGGCGGGCCTAGGTGGCGGTAAACGTCAGTCCCCAACTAGCGGTACAAGTCGTGTCGGAGTGTAGCCCAGAACACCTGAGATAACTCTGGAAACCTACCAGTCTATCTCGCTTGCCCTGGACAGGGACTTTGTGTAATGGCTCTCCATGACACAGCGCGATATCAACCCCCAATACCGGGAGAGGCGAATCCTGTCTAACCGTCACTGCCTCCAAGTGCTTCGGGACTGCACCCAACTACTACCTATTTACACGACTCCTTTGAGCCGTGGTAGGGTAGTAATATAAGTACAGCGGGAACACACTCGAGGCGAAGTGACATTGTCAAGTCAGCGGACTAAGCTGTACTCATGTCACTTGGGAACTGATAACTGACGATAGGTATAATACCATCCAACAGTTCCCGACGAGTCCTCTCCAGTGTACTCGTAACCTAACGAGCACCCGCATACTATCTCCAGTACGACGTACTGATGGCTGTGGGACAGACCACCTCCCGTGCTGGGATGAGAAGCGCATACGCTAGTCTACTCCGGAGTATCGATTGTAAGTCCACGTTGCCCACCCCGGTGCTTACGGGGAGGCGGAAACGGAATAAAAATCAAATTTTTACCATACTAGGCAACATGCAATAGACAAAGAAGGATCTTTGCTAAACAAAAACAAGCTAAAGCTAACTAGAAACTAGCTAAGTGTTAGAATGGTTATACCTACGGCTTTATGTCCTTCTCTCCTTGCTCGTTGGAGTAGTAGAAAGGGATCACCTTTGTCGTCTTCTCACGTCGAAGAAGGATCCACCCGTAAACCTCAACCTTTGGCTTCAATTCCAAGCTAGAAGTAACTAGGGTGCTAGAAGTGCTAATCCTAGAACCCTAGATGAGAGTAGAGATTATCAAGAAGTGGTTTTTCTCAAGCTCAAGTATTTCTCAACACATGAGAGGGGAGAGCTTGAGGAAGAGGAAGAACAAGAGAGAGAAAGTAAATGATAGAATGAGAGATTAATTAACCATTCTCACATATATGTGTGTATTATTATAAATTGATAATTAGCTAGATAATTGTCATGGTTAATCAAGACATGACCATTATCATTTCATATTTAATGCTAATTACAAGGATCAAAGAGCATCTTTTATATGGAATGATGATGGTCAACATGTCAACTAAGGTCAACAAGTCAAGATAGTCAAATGGTCAACAACCATAACCATGCACAATTATATTAAACTAATATCAATTAACCATAATACACACATAAGCATTAGGGTTAATAAAATGGCAATGGTCATTAACCCTAATCAAAGTCCTCTCCCTCTGTCTCAAGCAACTGTGCATACGCACCCGTATTCGTGATCCGAGGAACACGAATACAATGAGATGAAACCAATCCCAAATCATACACTAGAATCCGGCTTAAACCAAAGCCCGCTAGTCTAAGCTGTCCGGACAGCAAACGTGCACAAGTGCGCTTATGTGAACGAACCCTGTCGCAAAACCATGCGACCTCTACTCATTTTGCCTAAAAGCGAATAGCTCTATGTGTGGGACTCTAAAGACTCGACACTACGCTGGCAGTGGGTTTAACCACAGACCGCAAGCGGCACTAGCTGTACGTATCGGTCCCCAGGTAGTTGCCGATAAGAAGACTGATGAGGTGACCCCATCTGAACTCTTACTGAGCCTGTATGTGACAGTCTCCGTACAGTCCGGTCTGTTCGTATGATACATCGCATGGTGGGCCTAGGGGGGCGGTGAACGTCAGTCCCCTAATAGCGGTATAAGTCGTGTCGGAGTGTAGCCCAGAACACCCTGAGATAACACTGGAAACCTACCAGTATATCTCGCTTTCCCTGGCCGGGGACTACTTGTGTAATGGCTCTCCTGGACACAGCGCGATGTCAACCCCCAATACCGGGAGAGACGAATCCTGTCTAACCGTCACTGCCTCCAAGTGCTTCGGGACTGCACCCCAAAACTACCTGTTTGCACGACTCTTTTGAGCCGTGGTAGGGTAGTAATCAAAGTGCAGTGGGAACACACTCGAGGCGAAGTGACAGTGTCAAGTCAGCGGACTAAGCTGTACTCATGTTATCTGGGAACTAATAACTGACGATAGGTATAATACCAACCAACAGTTCCAAACGAGTCCTGTCCAGTGTACTCGTAACCTAACGAGCACCCGTATACTATCTCAAGTACGACGTACTGACGGCTGTGGGACAGACCGTCTCCCACACTGGGATAAGAAGCGCATACGCTAGTCTACTCCGGAGTATCGATGCCCTGTCTCGATTGTCCAACGACCAGGGACCAGTATAAGGATGTGCTTATAGATTACCCAGCCCCCACGAGTGTGAGCGCCATCACAACGCTGGTAATCAAGCAAAGATCCTAAGGGCTCTACTAATATGTATATCAGCGATATGCTAAAAGAAACACATGGACATATTAAAGCAGAGACAAACCAAGTAGCATACTACCATTTCGAGCAAGATTGTATATACAACTGTGAATATCCCAAGCTTCCATCAAGTAATATACAAACTAGTATGATACAGTAATGGCCTCTAGGGCATATACACTAACAATCTCCCACTTGCACTAAGGCCATGTACTGGCGTATCGAAGACCTATCATCTCGATCAGCCGCTCGAACTGAGTCTGGGGCAAGGCCTTGGTGAATGGATCTGCAGTGTTATCTTCTGAAGCAACCCTTCGAACCTCGATCTCCTGGCGATCCACGATCTCCCTGATCAGGTGATACCGCCTTAAGATGTGTCTGGATTTCTAATGGGACCTGGGTTCCTTCGCTAAAGCTATAGCCCCATTGTTTTCGCAATACAGAGGTATTGGGTCAACAATGGACGGAACCACCTGAAGTTCTTTTAAGAACTTCCCCATCTAGACAGCTTCTTTTGCGGCATCAGATGCAGCGATGTATTCCGCTTCCATAGTCGAGTCAGCAACGGTTTCCTGTTTGGAGCTCTTCCAACACACCGCCCCTCCATTGAGGGTAAAGACAAAACCCGACATGGACTTAGAATCATCCTTGTCACTCTGGAAGCTGGAGTCAGCAAAGGCCTCAATCTGGAGGTCTTTTCCGCCATACACCAAGAACATCTCCTTAGTCCTTCTCAGGTACTTGAGAATGTTCTTTACCGCTATCCAATGTTTCTCCCCAGGGTTTGACTGATACCTGCTTATCACACTCAGTGCATAAGCCACATCCGGTCTGGTACACAACATCGCATACATTATAGAGCCTACCGCAGAAGCGTAGGGTATAATAGACATGCGATCCCTCTCCAAATCAGTCTTGGGAGACATCTCTTTGGAGAGGGTGATCCCGTGACAAGCCGGTAGATTACCGCGCTTGGAATCTTCTATACTGAATCTCTTCAGTATGGTGTCGATGTACCTGGACTGTGAAAGTCCTAATATCCTCTTGGATCTGTCACGGTAGATCCGGATACCTAGAATGTATGAGGCATCACCCAGGTCTTTCATGGAGAACCTGTGTGACAAGAACCCCTTGACAGATTGTAGCATAGGAATGTCATTTCCTATTAAGAGAATGTCATCCATGTATAAAACGAGGAATACTACAGTTCTCGCTACAAATCCACAATAGATGCATGGTTCATCTGGATTTTTGATAAAGCCAAATTCCTTGACCGTCTCATCAAAACAGATGTTCCAACTTCGCGATGCCTGCTTTAGTCCATAAATGGACTTAAGCAACTTGCACACCTTTCCGCTGCTCCCACTCTGAATGAAACCCTCTGGCTGGTCCATATAGACACACTCCTCTAAATGTCCATTTAGAAAAGCTGTCTTTACGTCCATCTGCCAAATCTCATAATCGTGGAAGGCAGCAAAGGCAAGAAGGATCCGAATGGATTTCAACATAGCTACTGGAGAAAATGTTTCGTCATAGTCCAAACCAGGTCGCTGACGAAAACCCTTTGCAACCAGTCTAGCTTTATAGGTCTCAACCTGTCCATCTACACCAATCTTCCTTTTGAAGATCCACTTGCATCCTACGGGTTTTACCCCATCTGGAGCAATGTCCAACGTCCATACTTTGTTGGTGTACATGGACTCCATTTCGGTCCGCATTGCATCCAGCCATTTTACCGAGTCGACGCTCTGAATGGTTTGCTGGAAGCTAGTAGGCTCATCATAATCTATGATGCAATCCTCTCTATCCCCGTCAATGAGAAAACCGTAGTATCTCTCGGACGGATGAGACTGGCTACTACTCCTGCGGAGTGGCGTGGGAATGTCCTGATCTTTCGAACCCTCTGGTTCTACTAAGCTTTCAGTAATAGCTCGTGGTTCTGGAATTTCTTCCAGTTCTATTGCGCTCCCACTTAATTCTTTTTCTATGAACTGGTGTTCTAGAAAGTGGGCATGGCGAGAAACAAAAACCTTTTGTTCCTCTTCGCAATAGAAGAAATATCCTTTGGAGTTCTTTGGATATCCCACAAACTTGCACTGTACTGAGTGTGCCTCGAGCTTGTCCGTATGCTGCTTTTTTACAAAAGCTGGACATCCCCATGTCTTAATGTGATTAAGATAGGGTCTCTTCCCACACCACATCTGATATGGTGGAGTAGGCACAGTCTTAGTTGGAACTCGGTTCAAAAGGTATGCAGCTGATTCTAGCGCATATCCCCAGAATGATCGCGGCAACTCAGCGTTACTCATCATGGACCATACCATATCTAATAGGGTTCGGTTCTGTCTCTCCGATACACCGTTGTGTTGCGGAGTGTATGGAGGAGTAAGCCGAGAGGGAATTCCATTCTCTTTTAAGTAACCCAGGAACTCGGCACTCAAGTATTCACCACCTCGATCAGATCTCAGTGCCTTGATACTTTTGCCTGTTTGTTTTTCTACTTCATTCTTATATTCCTGGAATTTTTCAAAAGCCTCGGATTTATGTTTCATTAAGAAGACATAACCGTACCTTGAAAAGTCATCCGTAAAAGTAATGAAGTAAGAATAACCGCTTCGCACATGTATAGACATTGGACCGCACACGTCGCTGTGTACGAGTCTCAAGAGCTCGCTCGCTCTTACTCCGTGTCCAGTGAATGGAGTCTTTGTCATCTTTCCTTTGAGACAGGATTGACAAGTTGCATACGATTGATATTCGAACGGATCCAAATATCCTTCTGCATGTAACTTAGTCAACCTTCTCTCATTGATGTGACCCAGTCTACAATGCCATAAGAAAGTTTTATTGATTTCTGGAGACCTTCTTTTGTGTGTATTCTGGACATTGAAAATCTGTGATTGGTTTAAAACGTATATACCGTTGTTCAATGTACCTGACCCAATCAAAACTTGATTAAGGTGAATGTTCACTACATTACTTACAAATGCAAATTCATAACCTTCTTTAGACAATAAAGATACAGAAATGATATTACAGGTTGCATTTGGTACATAATAACAACTACGCAAAACCAAAAAGTGTCCATCCGACAATCCCAGGTGATAGTCCCCCACGGCCTCAGCATCCATGCTAGCACCGTTTGCAACTCTGAGGGTCATGTCACCTGCCTTCAAAACTCTACGCTTTCTCAACGCCTGCAAAGAATTACAGATATGAGATCCTGATCCGGTATCCAATACCCAGGATGTAGAGTTTATTGATAGACAGTTTTCAATAACATACACACTTGAAGCTGAAGCTGCAACTCGCTTCAAATCCTGTGTTCTGGCCTTCCAAGCCTTGCAATCCTGTTTCCAGTGACCACTTTTGTGACAGTAGAAGCATTCTTCCTTCCCCACCAGCTTTCCCGCTATCTTTGTTGCTTTTCCTTTTCCCTTCGTATCCACTTTACTGACACCGCGCTTGGTTTGGCGGGGGCTTTCTTCTTCTTACCCTTGGCTTTCGCCCTGGATCTAGAAGAGGAAGATCCTCCTACAAACAAAGTGGATGTCTCCTTACCTTTCTGTAGGGTGCCCTCAGCACTCCTCAACATGTTCAGAAGTTCGGACAGTTCAACCTCCTTTCTTTGCATGTTGAAGTTAAGGATAAACTGGGCGTAAGTGGAAGGAAGGGACTGGAGAATCAAATCAGTATAGAGTTCATTCTCCAACGTGGTCCTAAGGTCCGCGAGCTCCTCTATGTAGCCAATCATCTTAAGCATGTGTTCCGCTACCGATGATCCAGCGGCCAACCTTGCCGAAAACAACTTCTTCGACACTTCGTATCTGGCGATACGAGACTGCTCTCCATACAGTTCTTTTGTATGAAGAAATATGGACTCTAGGTCCATATTCTCGTGCCTCCTCTGATGTTCGTTGTCCATCGAGGCTAGTACGAGGCATTTGGCCTTCGCGCAATCGATCTCCCATGTCTTACGGATTTCTTTTTCCGCGAAGCTGGAGGTGGGACCTGGGACAGGGGGAGCTTTTGTGGTAAGGATATACCCCAACTTGTCGTAAGTGATTGCCATCTTGACATTCCTGAGCCAATCTTTGTAGTTTGGCCCTGTCAATATGTTTTTATCTAGTAATAACTTAAGTCCGGTCATGTTGAATGGTCGCTGCAATTAGGCGAGAGAAAAGAAACACTTTAGTATGATGCTCTTGCAAGTTTAGAGTGGTTTTTAGTTTGTCTAAACTGGATGGCTCCCACTGTCTCTCGAATCCCTTCTCAAACCGTAAAGAAAGTATTAGTCAGGATCAATCCCACTGTACAATACTTGCTTAACCGTTCAGCCAGGCCAGTGTTGGTACTTCGAGGGAGGTTTTCCAATGCTTTCGCGAAGTTCCATAATTAAGTAACCTCTTTTCCCTATGGGCGTAGCCCCGCTAACACCTTTCTAGACACCTATTAGGTTTACAGCATTGATCGTTAAGCGAGAGTTTTCCCGAGGAGTAGCTTATACTCACAGTAGGATCGGGATCCAAATATCATCGCGTGATAAAACCGAAGGAATCCTACCAGAATTATCACACTCCAAATGGTATGCAGCGCTAGCAAGTTTCAGTGCTTATGAAACTCCCGATGTGGATTTTTGCCCCATGCTCTTATGACCTTGACTTTGGCCAAAATATCATAAGTCACATGTCAAGTTCTACCCGTCATTCTCCTGGTTAATTTGGACCCACCCGTACCAACCCTTGACTTTGGCCAAAATGGCAGCACGACTGTCCCAAACCAACGCATCTATCTATGCTGCACATGAATACCCAATAGCTACCAATCACTATGCCCTGACTTTGGCCAAAATACATAGCTTGAATACTTTTTGACCATTCATGTGGAATGACGGAGGGCTTCGAATGGTTTTGGCGAAACCGTGAACGTAGTGAACTTGATATAATCGATGGAACGAGATAGCTTTTAAAAGGAGTGGTTCAAGCTCCGCATTTAAAAGTTTAGTTTTGAATAGAACCGAGTGGTTTTCAAAGTGTTCCAATCGACTTTTACTTGGTTTATTTTCTTGCATTAGTTCTTTTAATGCGTCCCATCATTTAATCCTACTATTGCAGAAAACAACCAAAATATGACGTACGCTTATGCCATTCGCATTCGCCACGGGGCCCCGTCATCACCCGTCAGATTACTTAACTAACGACAGAGCGGGGGCTGGGCTAGCGCGGCTGTAAAACATAAGCAACGCCTAAATAGTTATCATATATAAATATATAGCAATGATAGACATTACAGATCACAGATGAATACATTGGATATACTAGGAATCCGCAATCCGTTCGAGCCTGCAACGAAAAGTGGATTACACGGTCGCGGTGAATAGCCAAATACCCCACCCAAGACCCCTACGGGTGCGGCAAACTACCCGCCAAGTACCCGAAGCGAAGCAACCTCCCTCAACACCGTGAGTAGGCCACTCGGCACTTCGAGATACCCGATAGTTTGTGCACCCCTCCATGGGTCTATCCTAGGAGCAAAAACAGTAAAAAGAATTATACAATGACGGCTACAACCCCGACCCGGTTGTGCGGCCAAACAAATAATAATATTACATCAATTTACATATTACAATGAATGAAAGAAAAAAGAAACACTCATCTCACATCCACCCCGGCTATTCACCCGCGACAATTTAACATATTCATATACACATACCATCATCAAACACAGATCACAGATATGTATAACCCCGACTAATCGACATATAGCGATTAGCCGACGTTCAATACATATAAACATCACAGATATAACCTTTTAGTCAAAGTGTAGTGAAGTTCGATAAAAAATACGGATTTATAGGCCCCCAAAAACAAATTTCTTTTCTGGAAAACCTGGGCACATATAAACCATCTTAAAAATCCCAAAACCAAGCCAGAAGAACACTGGACCAAACTCGGCCCAGAACCGAGTCAACTCGTCCGCGGTTGCGCGGCAATAGCTTGCTATTGCCGCGGAACCGCAGCGCTTTGATCGATTCACTGGACCGGGTTTGGTGGCATTCTTCACAAAACCCTAAGATGATTTTTGGAGTATGATTTATTTTATTTGGAACAGGAAAAATTTTAACAGAAAGTTAGGGTTTTGATATTTTGGTTTTTTCGATTTTTCCGATCAAACATCCATACACTTTACTACCTAGCTAGTTTATGTTTAGTTAGGCTCTGATACCACTGTAAGTCCACGTTGCCCACCCCAGTGCTTATGGGGAGGCGGAAAACGGAATAAAAATCAAATTTTTACCATACTAGGCAACATGGACTAGACAAAGAAGGATCTTTGCTAAACAAAAACAAGCTAAAGCTAACTAGAAACTAGCTAAGTGTTAGAATGGTTATAACTAGGGCTTTATGTCCTTCTCTCCTTGCTCCTTGGAGTAGTAGAAAGGGATCACCTTTGTCTTCTTCTCACGTCGAAGAAGGATCCACCCGAAAGCCTCAACCTTTGGCTTCAACTCCAGGCTAGAAGTAACTAGGGTGCTAGAAGTGCTAATCCTAGAGCCCTAGATGAGAGTAGAGATTATCAAGAAGTGGTTTTTCTCAAACTCAAGTGTTTCTCAACACATGAGAGGGGAGAGCTTGAGGAAGAGGAAGAACAAGAGAGAAAGTAAATGATAGAATGAGAGAATTATTAACCATTCTCACATATATGTGTGTATTATTATAAATTGATAATTAGCTAGATAATTGTCATGGTTAATCAAGACATGACCATTATCATTTCATATTTAATGCAATTGCAAGGATCAAAGAGCATCTTTTATATGGAATGATGATGGTCAACATGTCAACTAAGGTCAACAAGTCAAGATAGTCAAATGGTCAACAACCATAACCATGCACAATTATATTAAACTAATATCAATTAACCATAATACACACATAAGCATTAGGGTTAATAAAATGACAATGGTCATTAACCCTAATCCAAGTCCTCTCCCTCTGTCTCAAGCAACTGTGCATACGCACCCGTATTCGTGATCCGAGGAACACGAATACAATAAGATGAAACCAATCCCAAATCATATACTAGGATCCGGCTTAAACCAAAGACCGCTAGTATAAGATGTCCGGACAGCAAACGTACACAAGTGCGCGGATGTGAACGAACCCTGTCGCAAAACCATGCGACCTCTACTCATCTTGCCTAAAGGCGAATAGCTCTCTGTGTGGGACTCTAAAGACTCGACACTACGCTGGCAGTAGGTTTAACCACAGATCGCAAGTGGCACTAGCTGTACGTAACGGTCCCCAGGTAGATGCCGATAAGAAGACTGACGAGGTGACCCCATCTGAACTCTTACTGAGCCTGTATGTGACAGTCTACGTACAGTCCGGTCTGTTCGTCTGATAAATCGCATGGCGGGCCTAGGGGGGCGGTGAACGTCAGTCCCCTAATAGCGGTACAAGTCGTGTCGGAGTGTAGCCCAGAACACCCTGAGATAACACTGGAAACCTACCAGTATATTTCGATTGCCCTGGCCGGGGACTACTTGTGTAATGGCTCTCCTGGACACAGCGCGATGTCAACCCCTAATACCGGGAGAGACGAATCCTGTCTAACCGTCACTGCCTCCAAGTGCTTCGGGACTGCACCCAAAAACTACCTGTTTGCACGACTCCTTTGAGCCGTGGTAGGGTAGTAATAAAAGTGCAGTGGGAACACACTCGAGGCGAAGTGACAGTGTCAAGTCAGCGGACTAAGCTGTACTCATGTCACCTGGGAACTGATAACTGACGATAGGTATAATACCAACCAACAGTTCCCAACGAGTCCTGTCCAGTGTACTCATAACCTAACGAGCACCCGTATACTATCTCAAGTACGACGTACTGACGGCTGTGGGACAGACCGTCTCCCACACTGGGATGAGAAGCGCATACGCTAGTCTACTCCGGAGTATCGATGCCCTGTCTCGATAGTCCAACGACCAGGGACCAGTATAAGGATGTGCTTATGGATTACCCAGCCCCCATGAGTGTGAGCACCATCACAACGCTGGTAATCAACCAAAGATCCTAAGGGCTCTACTAATATGTATATCAGCGATATGCTAAAAGAAACACATGCACATATTAAAGCAGAGACAAACCAAGTAGCAAACTACCATTTCGAGCAAGATTGTATATACAACTGTGAATATCCCAAGCTTCCATCAAGTAATATACAAACTAGTATGATACAGTAATGGCCTCTAGGGCATATACACTAACATCGATGCCCTGTCTCGATAGTCCTGCGACTAGGGACCAGTATAAGGATGTGCTTGTAGATTACCCAGCCCCCACTAGTGTGACTGCCATCACAATGCTGGTAATCAAGCAAAGATCCTAAGGGTTCTACTAATATGTATAAGCGATATGCTAAAAGAAACACATGCACATATTGAAGTAGAAACAAACCAAGTAGCATACTACCATTTTGGGCAAGATTGTCTATACAACTGTTAATATCCCAAGCTTCCATTAAGTAATATACAAGCTAATATGATAAAGTAATGGCCTCTAGGGCATATACACTAACAATCTCCCACTTGCACTAGGGCCATGTACTGGCGTATCGAAGACCTATCATCTCGATTAGCCGCTCGAACTGAGTCTGGGGTATGGCCTTCGTGAATGGATCAGCAGTGTTATCTTCCGTAATTACTCTCTTCACCTCGATCTCCCGGCGATCTACGATCTCCCTGATCAGGTGGTACCGCCTCAAAATGTGCCTGGACTTCTGACGGGACCTGGGTTCCTTTGCTAAAGCTATAGCGCCGTTGTAGTCACAATACAGCGGTATTGGATCAACACTGGTAGGAACCACCTGAAGCTCCATGAGGAACTTCTTTATCCAGACAGCTTCCTTTGTGGCATCGCAAGCAGCTATGTACTCCGCTTCCATAGTTGAGTCAGCAACGGTTTCCTGCTTGGAGCTCTTCCAGCAAACCGCCCCTCCATTGAGGGTAAAGACATAACCCGACATGGACTTGGAGTCATCCTTGTCACTCTGGAAGCTGGAGTCAGCAAAGGCATCGATCTAGAGGTATTTTCCGCCATACACCAAGAACATCTCCTTAGTCCTTCTCAGGTACTTGAGAATGTTCTTTACTGCTATCCAGTGTTTCTCCCCTGGGTTCGAGTGATACCGGCTTACAACTCTTAATGCGTATGCTACATTTGGTCTGGTGCATAACATCGCATACATTATAGAGCCTACCGCAGATGCGTAGGGTATAGATGACATGCGAGCCCTTTCCAAATCAGTCTTGGGAGACATCTCTTGGGAGAGGGTGATTCCATGACAAGCCGGTAGATTACCACGCTTGGAATCATCCATACTAAATCGTTTTAATATGGTGTCTATGTACCTCGACTGTGAAAGTCCCAACATCCTCTTAGATCTATCACGATAGATCTGGATCCCCAGAATGTAGTTGGCATCGCCCAGGTCCTTCATAGAGAACCTCTGTGACAAGAATCCTTTGACTAACTGTAGCATAGAAATATCATTTCCTATTAGGAGAATTTCATCCACATACAAGACGAGGATTACCACAGTTCTCCCTACAATCTTACTGTAAATGCATGGTTCATCTGGATTTTTGATAAAGTCGAATTCCTTGACAGTATCATCAAAGCAGATGTTCTAACTCCGCGATGCCTGTTTCAGTCCATAGATGGACTTGAGCAACTTGCACACTTTACCGCTGCTCCCACTCTGAATGAATCCATCCGGCTGATCCATAAAGACGCACTCTTCCAAATTTCCATTTAGGAAAGCCGTCTTTACGTCCATCTGCCAGATCTCATAATCGTGGAAGGCAGCAATGGCAAGAAGGATCCGAATGGATTTGAGCATAGCCACTGGAGAAAATGTCTCGTCATAGTCCAAACCAGGTCTTTGACGAAAACTCTTTGCTACAAGTCTAGCTTTATAGGTTTTAACCTGCCCATCTACACCAATCTTCTTTCTGAAGATCCATTTGCAGCCTACGGGTTTTACCCCTTTTGGAGCAATGTCCAAAGTCCAATCTTTGTTGGTGTACATGGACTCCATCTCGGTCCGCATTGCATCCATCCATTTTACCGAGTCATCTCTATGAATGGCTTGCTGGAAGCTAGTAGGTTCACCATAGTCAATGGTGCAGTCCTCTCTATCCCCGTCTATGAGAAAACCGTAGTATCTCTCGGGCGGATGAGACTGCCTACTACTCCTGCGGAGTTGCGCTGGGATGTCCGGTTCTCCTGAACCTTCTGGTTCTTCCAAGCTTTCAGTAATAGCTTGTGGTTCTGGAATTTCTTCCAGTTCTACTATGCTCCCACTTTCACCTTTTTCTAAAAACTGATGTTCCAGAAAGTGGGAATGACGAGAAACAAAAACCTTTTGTTCCTCTGCGTAATAGAAAAAATACCCCCTGGAGTTCTTTGGGTATCCCACAAACTTACACAGTACTGAGCGTGCCTCGAGCTTGTCCGCATGCTGCTTTTTTACAAAAGCTGGACATCCCCATATCTTCAGATATTGAAGATGGGGTTTCTTCCCACTCCACATCTGATATGGTATGGTAGGCACAGTCTTGGAGAGAACTTTGTTCAAGAGATATGGAGCTGATTCTAGTGCATAACCCCAGAAGGATCGCGGCAACTCAGCCTTACTCATCATGGAACGAACCATATCCAATAGGGTTCGATTCCAACTTTCCGATACACCGTTGTGTTGTGGTGTGTATGGAGGAGTAAGCTGAGAGAGAATTACATTCTCTTTTAAGTAGCCCAGAAACTCGGCACTCAAGTATTCACCACCTCGATCAGATCTTAGTGTCTTGATACTTTTGCCTGTTTGTTTTTCAACTTCATTCTTGTATTCCCGAAATTTCTCAAAGGCCTCGGATTTGTGCTTCATCAAGAAGACATGCCCATACCTAGAGAAATCATCTATGAAAGTAATGAAGTATGAATAACCACTTCGCGCATGTGTAGACATTGGACCACACACATCACTGTGTATGAGTCCCAAGAGCTCACTTGCTCTTTCTCCGTGTCCAGTGAACGGAGACTTTGTCATCTTTCCCTTGAGACAAGATTCACAAGTGGCATAAGACTGGTACTCAAACGGATCCAAGTATTCTTCTTTATGTAACTTTGTCAACCGTGTCTCATTAATGTGACCCAGTCTACAATACCATAAGAAAGCCTGATTTAATTCCGGAGACTTTCTTTTAAGTGTGTTCTGTACACTGAAGATCTGAGCTTGATTCAATACGTATATCCCGTTTTGTAATGTACCTGACCCAATCAGAACTTGATTTAGGTGGATGTTGACTACATCGCTTACAAAAGTAAAATCATATCCTTCCTTAGAAAGTAAGGATACAGATATGATATTACAAGTCGCACCTGGTACATAAAAACAGTCACGCAGAATCAATATCTGCCCAGTTGTCAGTCCTAGATGATATTCCCCTACGGATTCAGCATACATGCTCATTCCGTTAGCAACCCTGAAAGTCATATCACCTTTCCTGATAACCCTACGGTTTCTCAGAGCCTATAACGAATTACAGATATGAGATCCTGATCCGGTATCCAATACCCAGGAAGTAGGGTTAACTGACATACAGTTCTCTATTACAAACACACCCGAAGCCGAAGCCACAACATGCTTCGAATTCTGGCTACTGGCTTTGCAAGCCCTGCAATCCTTCTGCCAATGTTCATTCCTGTAACAATAGGAACATCCTTCTTTTACTACATCCAGTCCCGAAACTTCTGCCCTTCCCTTTCTTTCTACTTCCCTGGTTTCCTTCAGGGTAGTAGGTAGAGACTATTGAACTAAGTCAGCATCTGACCCGTTCTTCAACATGGTCTTCAGGTCCGAGAGCTCAAAAGAGCTGGTCTCTGTAAGGACGTTGTCCCCTACAGATGACCCGATAGCCAACCTCGCTGGAAGCAATTCGTTCGAGGTCTCATATCTTGCGATACGAGATTGCTCTCCATATAAATCTTTGTTATGGAGGAAGATAGAAACTATGTCTATCTTCTCGTGCTGCCTCTGGTTTGCACTATCAACTGAGGCTAACACGAGGCACTTGGCTTTCGCACAGTTCTTTTCCGATGTCTCGCGGATATGAATATCCGTGACAGGGGAAATTGGACCTGAGACGGCAGGGGTTGGATCAGTCAAGAGGTGTTCCAGCTTGTCATGGGCAATGGACATCTGGACAGACCTTTGCCAGTCAAAACAGTCAGATTCAGTCATTTTATTATCAAGATGTAACCTATGTCTGGTCACTGGGTTGCTACAATTAAGAGAGAGAGAAGAAAACACTTTAGCATGATGCTCTTGCAAGTTTAGATTTGTTTTTAATTTATCTAAACAGGATGGCTCCCACTGTCTCTCGAATCCGTCCTCAAACCATAAAGGAAGAATTAGTCGGGATCAATCTCACCGTACAATACTTGCTTAACCGTTCAGCCAGGCTGGTGTCGGTACTTCGAGGGAGGTTTTCCAACGCTTTCGCGAAGTTCCTTAATTAAATAACCTCTTTTCCCTATGGGCGTAGCCCCGCTAACACCTTTCTAGACACCTACTTGGTTTATAGCATTGATCGTTTAAGCGAGAAAGTTTCGGAGGAGTAGCATATACTCACAGTAGGATCGGGATCCAAATATCATCGCGTGACAAAACTGGAGGAATCCTACCAGAATCATCACACTCCAAATGGTATGCAGTGCTAGCAAGTTTCAGTTCTTTTGAAACTCCCGATGTGGATTTTTGCCCCATGCTCTTATGACCTTGACGAAGGCCAACATATCATAAGTCACATATCAAGTTCTACCCGTCATTGTCCAGGTTAATTTGAACCCACCCGTACATACCCTTGACGAATGCCAAAATAGTAGTACGACTGTCCCAAACCAACGCATTTATCTATGCTACAGATAAATATTCAGCAGCTACCAATCACTATCCCTTGGCGAAGTTCAAAATACATAGCTTGAATACTACTGACTATTTAACTGAAATGACGGAGGGCTACGAATGGTTTTGGCAAAACCGTGAACGTAGTGAATTTATTATTATCGAAGGAACCTGATAGCTTTTAAAAGGAGTGGTTCAAGCTCCGCGTTTAAAAGCTGGCTTTTGAAAAGAACCGAGTGGTTTTGAAAGTGTTCCAACGACTTTTACTTGGTTTATTTTCTTGCATTAATTCCAATGCGTCCCATCATTTAATCCTACCATTGCAGAAAACAACGAAAATATAACGTATGCTTATGCCATCCGCATTCGCCACGGGGTCCCGTCATCACCCGTTAGGTTACTTAACTAACGACAGAGCGGGGGCTGGACTAGCGCGGATTCAAAACATAAGCAATGTCTAAATAGATATCATATAGATATATAAAAACATTCGTCACATGCAATGATAGCCATTCCAGATCACAGATGAATATAATGGATATACTATGAATCCGCAATTCGTACGAGCCTGTAATGAAGAACGGATTACACGGTCGCGATGAATAGCCAAACCCCACCCTAGACCCCTACGGGTGCGGCAAACTACCCGCCAAGTAACCGAAGCGAAGCAACCTCCCTCAACACGGTGAGTAGGCCACTCGGCACTTCGAGATACCCGGTAGTTTGTGCACCCCAGCTTGGGTCTATCCTAGGAGCAAAAACAGTAAAAAAAATTATACAATGACGGCTACAACCCCGACCCGGTTGTGCAGGCAAACAAATAATATTACATCAATTTACATATTACAAGAATTGAAAGAATAAGAAAACTCTCATTTCACAACCCCCGGCAATTCATCCGCGACAATCCAATGAATTCATGTACACAAACCATCAACATTACAGATCACAGATATGTATAACCCCCACTAATCGACGTATAGCGATTAGCAGACCTTCAATACATATATCACATCACAGATAATATCCATTAGCCAAAGTCTACGGAATATCGATCAAAATACGGATTTGTAACCACCCCAAAAATCAATTTGTTCTTTGGAAAATCTGGGTAGAAACAACATGTACTAAAAATCCCAAAACAGCCAACTAAGAACACTGCACCAAACTCGGTCCACGGCCGAGTCAACTCGGCCGCGGATCCGCGGCAAGAAGCATGTTCGTGCCGCGGAACCGCGGCGCTTTGACCGGTTCAGTGGACCGTTTTTGGTCTGTGTCTTTAGAAAACCCTGAGCCGATTTTTCATATATGTTAAATTACTTTTTGAACAGTATAAAAAATTGGCAGAAAGTTAAATTTTCCGGACTTGTTTTGCGAATTTTTTCCGATCGATATTCTAAATACAATGCTAACTTGCTAGTTTATGTTTAGTTAGGCTCTGATACCACTATAAGTCCACGTTGCTCACCCCGGTTCTTACGGGGAGGCGGAAATGGCGAAAAACAATTATTTAGCGTAAAGGCAACATGAACTAAAAGCCAGATCGTTGCTAAACTGGAAACTAGCAAACTACTAGAGGAGTTAACTACTATGCCGTAGAAATTATACCTCACGAAACCGGTCCTTCGGGTCTTCTCTCCGCTGTCCGGCTCATCCATCCACGCTCCGAGGGTCGATCCGGATCTTGGTCACCTCCACAGCCTTCTTGAGTCGAAGATGATCCAGCCGAGAGATGTACACCGAGCTCCACCTCGAGCCGAGGCAACTAGGGCAACAAGATCGCTAGTCTTGAAGTCCTAAGGTATGTAGAAAAGGTTGATGGAAGTGTTTGTCTTTGTGGATTCTTTTTCTCTCAACGCATGAGATCAAAAGAAAATTTCAAGAGGAGGAAGATGAAGGAGATCAAGCAACCATGGAGCTCTCTTTCTTTCTTCTCACTTGCAAGAGAGAGAATGAGAAAAAGAAATGAATTTTCAACTAAAGAAAAAAGGGCACCATGGTTGCAATAATACTAAACATCATCATTACAAATCATATCATGATAAAGTTGATGGCTACATTGACATGACCATTTTCATAATCCAAAAAGAAAAAGAAAACCAAGGAAGAGTGTAGACCTCTCATGAAGGTCAAGGTCAACTTTGGTCAACGGGTCAACAAAGTCAAGAGTAGTCAAGGTGGTCAAATGGTCAAAGCAATTAGCCATCACAAAATTATCACTAAAAGGACTAGTAAATAATGTCTCCGGCTCATAATGGTTTTGACCGAACGAATTGCCAAAACCCTAATGAGCCTGCCACATAACGGTTTTGGCCGAACCAACTTCCAAAACCCTAATGGGCACCTCCTCCTTCATCGCTCCTCAAAACTGTGCATACACACCCGCATCCGCATTCCGTAGAATGCGAATGCACAGAAGACAAAACAAATCCATCCGTGCAATACTAGGATCCGGCTTAAACCAAAGCCCACTAGTATTGCCTGCCCGAAAAGCATACGCACACAAGTGCACGCAAGTGATCGCAGCCCTGCCGTAAAACAATACGGCCTCTACACGTTTCGCTCAGTGCAGGGAAACTCTCTGCGTGGGACTCTAAAGACTCGATACTATGCTGGCAGTGGGTTTAACAACAGACCGCAAGCGGCACTAACTGTATGTAACGGTCCCCAGGTAGATGTCGATAAGAAGGCCGATGAGGTAAACCCATCCGAACTCCTACTGAGCCTGTATGTGACGATCTCCGTACAGTCTGGTCTGTTCGTCTGATACATCGCATGGCGGGCCTAGGGGGGCGGTAAACGTCAGTCCCCTACTAGCGGTACAAGTCGTGTCGGAGTGTAGCCCAGAACACCTGAGATAACTCTGGAAACATTCCAGTCTATCTCGCTTGCCTTGGCAAGGGACTTTGTGTAATGGCTCTCCTCGACACAGCGCGATATCAACCCCCAATACCAGGAGAGACGAATCCTGTCTAACCGTCACTGCCTCCAAGTGCTTCGGGACTGCACCCAACTACTACCTGTTTGCACGACTCCTTTGAGCCGTGGTAGGGTAGTAATCTAAGTACAGTGGGAACACACTCGAGGCGAAGTGACAGTGTCAAGTCAGCGGACTAAGCTGTACTCATGTCACCTGGGAACTGATAACTGACGATAGGTATAATACCATCCAACAGTTCCCGACGAGTCCTCTCCAGTGTAATCGTAACCTAACGAGCACCCGCATACTATCTCCAGTACGACGTACTGATGGCTGTGGGACATACCACCTCCCGTGCTAGGATGAGAAGTGCATACGCTAGTCTACTACAGAGTATCGATGCCCTGTATCGATAGTCCTGCGACTAGGGACCAGTATAAGGATGTGCTTGTAGATTACCCAGCCCCCACTAGTGTGACTGCCATCACAACGCTAGTAATCAAGCAAAGATCCTAAGGGCTCTACTAATTTGTATAAGTGATATGCTAAAAGAAACACATGCACATATTGAAGTAGAAACAAACCAAGTAGCATACTACCATTTTGAGCAAGATTGTCTATACAACTATGAATATCCCAAGCTTCCATTAAGTAATATACAAGCTAGTATGATACAGTAATGGCCTCTAGGGCATATACACTAACAAACTACCCGCTAAATTCCCGAAGTGAGGCAGCCTCCCTCAATGAAATAAGTAGGCCACTCAGCACTTCAAGAACCCGGTAGTTTGTGCACCCCACCTTGGGTCTATCCTAGAAGAAAAAACAGTAAAAAGAAAAATACAATGGTGGCTACAATCTCAACCAAGATGTGCCCCGCAAAAATATTATTACATCAATTTAAAAATTGTACATGAATAAAAGAAAAGAAAAATACTCTTCTCACATCCCCCGGCTATTCATTCATGACGATCCAACAATCCATATACACAAACCATCATAGATCATAATCACAGAAATGTGAAACCCCCACCAATCGACATATAACAATTAGCGGACGTTTCAAAACACATTTATACAATCACAGAAAACCCGATTAGCCAAGTAACTTAGAATTTCGATCGAATAACATATTTTTGTCTACCCGATGAACAATCCAGAAAAAAAACAATTCTGGGTAGAAACAAAATATTCCAGAAATAATATTCCACAAAATAAGACCCATAGAAGAAATTTGGGGTGACTCGGCCCCGACTAGGCCGTGGTTCGCCGTCCAAACACTGAGTTTAGCAGCGGTTCCACTGTCGTCTGGAGCGATCACTTCCTCAAATTTCCTATGTGTTCTTAAAAAACCCTGCTTGTATTTTTAAGACCTCTAAAAATATTTTTTGAGCGGTTAAAAAATTCGACAGCAAGAATGGTTCTGGAATTTGATTTCGGGCAAAACTCTTTCGATCGAACATTTAACTTTTTGCTAATAGGCTAGTTTAGGTTTAAGTGGCACTGATACCAGTGTAAGTCTATGTCGTACACCCCGCGAGTTCGCGGGGAGGCAGAATACATCAAAAACGATTTTTCTCCATCAAAAGATCAAGTTTGGGTTTACAACATAGACTTTATCTACTTTAGGATCTTAATTGAACCTTAACTAGCAAACATAAACTACATGAAGGTTCTAACTACTCGGTTAAAGTGTTATACTTTCATGTCAAGTCCTTCGGGTCTTCACTTGGTTCTTGGCTCCTTGGATGAAGATTCTATTTTGATTTCATTTCTTTGGCTCCTAGGATACTCCAAAGAACTCGGTTGCCGGTCTCCTTTAGGTCGAAGAAGATCCACCCGAAGGACTATAGTCAAGCTTCAACCTCAAGTGAGGTAACTTAGTGGTCTAATTTTCTAAAAAATATTATTAAGTAGATGTAGAGAAGATCTATGGAGTATATTGTCTCTAAGCTCTATGAATCACAACACATGTGAAGGGTTAGAGCTTGAGGGAGGAGGAGAGTAATACTTAGGAGAGAGAATGATGAAGTGAGAATGAATAAAATGATAATAGATAATGGTTGAGAGAATGGCTTAAGTCTCACCACAATAATTCAAGCATGGATTATTAAACTCATAAAATAATGACCCATACTTGAATAGTAACCACAAATGAATAAATAAATACCAAGACATGCTTTCAACCATTCCTCAAGTGTCTCTCCAAATTCCACCCCATTAATCCTTTATCCAAAAAAGGATAAAACCAATAATGAGGTGTCTCCTTCTAGAAGCTCATTCTTGTGAAATTACAAGAATGCCCTCAACGTATATACATACCCGTATTCGTATTCCGTAAAAATATGAATACAATGAGACAAGTATAATCCAATAGTATAATTCTAGGATCCGGCTTAAACCAAAGCCCACTAGTATTATCTGTCCGAACATCATCCGTGTAGCCAGTATACGTATGTGATCAAAACCCTACCGTCAGACCCCTAATAACCAGACAAGTCGTGTCGGTGTGGCTTAAGACCATCCGAGAATCTACTGGTTCGACCACTAGTAATTCTCAAATCCGCCCTGGCCAAGGACTTATGGTGTTGACCAACCGATCACTGGCGGGATCGACTCCCTATACCGGGAGAGACGATCCCCAACAGTCTCCCACTGCCTCCATGTGGTTCGGGACTGTACCCAATTAAAACCTGTTTGCACGACTCTTTTGAGCCATGGTAGGGTAGTAATCAAAGCACAGTGGGAACTTACACAAGAAAAATGATGACCTCAGGTCGACAGACTATCTGCACTCATGACACCAGAGAACTGCTATCTGAAGCTAGGTATAATACCATCTAGTCAGTTATCGGAGAGTGTTGTCCAGTGTACTCACACCCAGTGAGCACCTGTATACAATCTTAGGTGCACCTCACCAATGGTTGCGGGACCAATCCATCGCCCCTCATCGGGTTCTAGATATGAATACACTAGTCTACTCTGGAGTATCGATGCACAGTCTCGATACTCCCACGACTAGGGACATTTTTAAAGATATGCGTATTAACTACCCAGCTCCCACAAGTATGATCGCCATCACAACGCAGGTAGTCAGGCAAATATCCTACGGGCTTTATCAATATGTATACAAGATATGAAATACAAAGTAAAACACATCACATGTTAAGTTAAAGACAAACCAAATAGCATACTATCATATCGAGCAAGATTGTCTTGTACTTATATATCCCTAGCATCCTATACAATGAAGGCCTCTAGGGCATACATATCGAACAATGTACCTGACATGATGTAGCTTACTCACTAGGTGTAGTGAGTAAGTATTAATCAGATCATGGGAAGAAACATTGTACAGCTGTGAAGAACATTCTTATGTACTTGAGATGGACTAAAGAAATGTTCTTGGTATATGGTAACAGTGACCTCCAAGTGGAGTCTTTTACCGATTCGAGCTTCCAGAGTGATAAAGACGACAGTAAGTCGGTCTCGGGTTTTGTCTTCACCCTCAATAGAGGGGCGGTATATTGGAAGAGTTCCAAGAAAGATACCGTAGCAGACTCGACGATGGAGGCTGAATACATCGCTGCCAACGATGCTGCTAAAGAGGTCGTCTGGATGAAGAGGTTCATAGCTGAACTTGGTGTGGTTCCATCCATTGAGCATCCAATACCTGCGTATTGTGATAACAATGGAGCTGTGACTTTGACCTAGGAACCTCCGTCCCATCAGCAATTCAGACATATTCTTAGGTGGTATCACCTGATCCAGGAGATAGTAGATCGATAGGAGATCGAGGTTAGGAGAGTTGACAAGAAGGACAACGTAACGGATCCACTCGCTAAGGCCCTCCCCCAGACGCAGTTTGAGAGAATTTTTGGGATGTTGGGTATGGGATAGTACAACAACTGTTATTAGTGCAAGTGGGAGATTGTTAGGAATATGTATACCCTAGAGGCTATTATTGTATGATATAGCGGATGCTTGGACATATATAGGGGACTTTCTTGCTCGACATGATAGTATGATATCTGGTTGCTCTTTATCTTAACATGTACGCTAGTATTATTATACTGTCTCTCTGATATAAGCTGATAAAGCCCTTAGGATGTTTGCTTGACGTCCAGGACTATGACGCGGATCATGCTACTAGGACTTATGTTGTCCACAAGCACATCCTTTAATTGTTCCCAGTCGAGGGGATATCGACACAGGGCATCGATATTCCAGAGTAGACTAGTGTGTACGTTTCTTGACCCTGTAGGAGGAGATGGTTGATCCCATAACCATTGGTTTTTGACATCAAAGATTGTACACATGTGCTCATTAACCTTATGGTGGTGACCGGATAGACTTTCAAATCACCTGCCCGCGATTACAATAATTGCCTTGAGGGCACTATAGCCAACACACACACACACACACAATTATATATCTTGGATCTAGTTATAAACTCCATCATCCAGAACTTGTATATTTGTTTTATCAACGACGTAGAAACGAGACTTAGATATATATTGTTTTGGGTGTCGGACTCGTTTGAAGCCAACTTGAGTTGTTTATTTATATATCTTTTATTTTATTTCTTGTGTTGATTTTCACCATAGGCATCGTATATTTAACTCAATGGTAGCCCCGCTGTCAGACGTGGAAGCTAGCTCCCGTTGGAGATACATTTTATATTATATATTATTGTGCTTGTTTTACTCAAAATTTACAAAGGAGATGTTGTCTGATTTTTAAATGATGAACAAGATTTTAAATCGCACTTATTTATCTTTCAAAACAAACTTTGTTTTCATATTTGATGATGCTCACAAGTGGGAACTCCCTAGATCATGCCATGTGGCAGATGACGTGTCCCGGGGCTTACGCAAACAGGGCAAGCACTACGCGTTGGAGGCTTTCCCCGGGCTATCGACTCGGGTGTATCCCGACCTTCTACGGGCCCCCGAACGCGCTCATGCACGCCATACAAATGACCGAGGTCTTTTCTACGAGCCCCCTACGCGCTCAGCTTCCTCAACCCTCCCAGCTTGCCTCCGAGCTATCACAGAACCGAGCTTCCTCGTCCTCCCGCTCATCTCCGAGCCTCCCGCCGAGCTAAGCGGCCCCATTTCTACCGAGCAACCAAGGACGTAGAGCCCAAACGCCTCCGCGATGGCTCCGCGTATCTCTCTAGAAGAGAGATATCCACCACCGATCATCTCGCGTTCCACACCGCCTATCCCTCTATTCACGAGCGTATCTCATAATTAATGGGAGGATCCCATCAATCATGCAGGCATAACGCCACGGGCGTAACGACCGGCAAAGATCTCGTGCCAGCTCTCTCCAAGCAACCACTATAAAAAAACCTCTCCCAGACGACTCAGGTAACGCAATTTCATTCCAATAAGACGCTATTCTGCTCAAATATCTCGGCTAATATGATCGTTGGAGGGCCCATGGTGGTACAACCACCCCGGGACTTCTTTTGCAGGTAGCTCGGCTTCATCTCGAATCAAGCCCACTGAGATCCACACATTCAGGGAAATGACACCCGACACCAATCTCGGCCGTTCATCCACACTCGCGACAGATCGACGGAGTACAACATCTGAAGGAGATCCTAACCTCCATCGATTGGCGCCGTCTGTGGGAATAGAAAATTCCACTCATCGAAAGTTGATCTTCCGATCTCTAACTCATGGGGAGTGAACACCATGATGATCCAAGCACAAGCTGTCGCCTTCCCCGCAACGGAGGAGAGGACGGATCCACTCCTCACCCTAACGCCATTCTTGCCCTCTCTGCACAGATCGACAGGCTCGCATCCATAGTGGATGCCCTTGTCCACGTCAAAACGGTGGGACAAGCCTCCCAGGTCTCCGTTCCCCCTCCCCGGGATCACGACCTCCATAGAAGGGAAGATGACACTGCCCACGCTAGCACCACTGAACAACGTCTTCCTATCTCCGGCGACCACAGGTCCGCCACGGCGACCGATTCAATGACCCGTTGGGCGCATCACAGCTCCATACCGAAGTCTAGTGAAAGAGCTCCCCATCCCGAGGCCCATCACTCTTCAGTCCCTCCTCAGGAGGTGTCGGTCAGCTCACCTGCTCCAAGGCATGGTCGGCACCCTATCCCTAGACGGGGTCGCGTGGGCGGCACTCATCACGATGACTCAAGAATGACCACGCCAACGGACCTGAGGAACCTCATAGAACGGAACCGGAGACACAGCCAGGCGCAGGCCGCCAGCGGGAAGGGCCTTAACTCTGACTATGCCGAATCCTCGGGGTACCACGACTGTCACGACGCCCTCGAAAAGAAAATCGAGGGTATACATCGGGAGGGTCATCCTTCAAACGAGGGGGGCGGGTATGCCGCCGACTCGCTTACGAAGCCCTTCATTGAAGAGCTGCTCATTGTCCGTGTCTCATCCAGAAACAAGCCTCCAAATGTAGCCCTCTTTTACAGGGAAGTCCGACCCAAAAGACCATCTGGACGTATTTACGGCAGGCATGAGCTTACAGGACAACTCTGACGCAGCCCAATACCGAGCGTTCCCTCCACTCTCATCCGGGCTGGACGAGGCTGGTTCCAAGGACTCACGCTACACTCCATCTCTACTTTTATGAGCTCGCCGCCCAATTCCTCGGACATTTCGTCGGGAACAGACGATATAAGCGGACCGTCGATTACCCATTCACTATAAATAGCAGGGACAAGGAATACTTTAAAGGATACATCACTCGCTTCTACAACACTCTTCTTGAACTTCCCGGGCATCTGGATAAGACTGTAATCACAGCTCTGAGGTCAGGTCTTCGGCACAAAGAGTGGCTCCGCTCCTTTGCATTGGTGCAACCTAGGACCATGGCCGAGGTAAACGGTTGGACCGAGCGGGAAATCAAACCCGAGTCTGAGGTAAACACAAACCTACCCCGGGGCGACCAGGCTGACCAAAAGAAGAGGGGCAGAGAAGAGAAGAAGAAGGTCGACCGGCCAAAGCCACACTCCCCGAAGTTCCAGGAGTATACTCCGCTCAACATCTCTCAGACTGAGCTGTTGGAGGAGGCGAAGGGTGATCAATTCTTAAAGCTCCCTCCGATCACAAATAGAGCGGCCAAACGGACTCGAGGCCCGTACTCCGCCTTCCATAGGTCGCAGGGACACCCTACCGAGAACTGTAAACAACTCCACGACCACATCGAGGAGTTGATTCGCTCGATCCACCTGGCGAAGTACCTGCGGGAAAAGCGACAGGCATACTGGGAGAAAGAAAACCATCACCCTCCAGGCAAATTAATGATTGGCCAAATCATGGTCGTGTCTTCGGGGGGTGCACATGGAGTCGGCGAGATTATCCGCCTCCTAGTCTATGGAACCAGCGACCAGCCCCGGAAGAAAAACAAACCAGCCTAGCCCATCACCTTCACTGACGAAGACCTTCATGGAATATCCTTTCCTCACAACGACCCCCTCGTGATTACGGAACGGGTCCACCGCTATGAGGTCCAAAGGATACTGGTCGACTCAGGAAGCTCAGCGGACAACCTTTTCTATGACTGCTTCCTGCGTATAGGGCTCGGCCCGTCAGACCTGCGGCCAACCACCCATATTATGTCACCACACCATCCCGGCAGAGGGAGTGGTTACCCTTCTCCTTAACATTGGGGAGGCGGGTCGTATGAGAACCGTACCAGTAGAGTTCATCGTCGCCAGGATCCCCACGTCCTACAATATCCTCCTGGGACACCCAACGCTAAACTCCCTTAAGGCCCAAATCTCGACCTACCACATCGTGATCAAGTTTCCATTTGATCAAGGAGGAATAGGCCGGGCCTACGGGAACCAGCAAATCGCCATGATTTGCTTCACATCGAACTCCACCTCTGAGGAGCGAAGCGATGACCTAAGAAGCATGAGTGGTTTCCAGGGGTCCTTGGATACTCATGACGAACAAAAAGAAATCCGAAGGGCCCTGGTGGAGGAGCTAACAGAGGTCCCCCTCGTTGAGGGGAACAATGAACGAACTGTCCAAATCGGATCCCTCTTAACGGAAGCCCGGCACGAAGACTTGATCCACCTTCTCCGAGGAAACTCGGACGTGTTCGCCTAGGCGCCTGCCGACATGCCTGGGATCGACCCTAAGGTAATCTCGCACAAGCTCGGGGTCGACCAGACGGCCCGACCCAGAAGGAAAAAGAAACGAAGTTTCACTCCGATCAAATAAAAGGCGATAGAAGATGAGGTCGATAGGTTGCTTGCAGCCAACTTCATTCGAAATGTGGACTACTCGGAATGGCTAGCGAATGTGGTTATGGTTAAAAAGGCAACCGGGAAGTGGCGCATGTGCGTCGACTTCACAGATCTCAACAAGGCCTAACCGAAAGACAACTATCCCTCCCTCGGATAGATCGGCTTTTCAACGGCTTGACAGGCCACAAATTTCTCAGCTTCATCGATGTTTTCTCCGGCTACAACCAGATCCGTAAGAACTCGGCAGATGAAGAGCTTACCGCGTTTACAACGGACCGGGGTGTGTGCTGCTACAAAGTGATGCCCTTGTTAGTTATGTATATGCCCTACAGGCCATTATTGTACATATGATGTATATTATAGTGGATGCTTGGATATATATAAAGTTGAGTTTCTTGCTCGACATGATAGTATGCTATCTGGTTGCTCTTTGTCTTAACATGTAGACTTGTATTATGATACTATCTAGCTCTCACATGCGGATAAAGCCCATAGGATGTGTACTTGACTACTAGGACTATGATGAAGATCATACGAGTGGGGCCGAAGTAGTCCTCAAGTACATCCTATAATTGTTCCTAGTCGAGGGTGTATCGAGACAGGGCATCGATACTCCAGAGTAGACAAGCGTATGCGCTTCTTGACCCATATGATGGCCGATGGATGATCCCACATCCATTGGTGTTTGATATCAAAGATGGTATATGGGTGCTCAGTGGACACTGGGTACACTGAACTTACTCACCGAGAACTCTTAGTTGGTATTTTACTTATCGTCAGATAGCAGTTCTCTGGTGACACTGGTACAGGTTAGCCTGTAGACCCGAGATCGTCATAGAGTCTTGTGTGATTCCCACTGTGCTTTGATTTCTACCTTACCACGTTCAAGAGAATGTGCAAAACGGTGTCTTTTGCGTACAGTCCCGAATCACATGGAGACAATGAGCGATAGGAGGGGTTTTGTCTCTCCCGGTATTGGGTGTTGATGTTGCGCTGTGCTAAATTGGCTATAACTGGAAGTCCCTGGCTAGGGCTGATATGGAGATCTACTGGTAAGTGTTATCAGTAGTTTCTCTACCCGTTATGATCTTCACATCGACACGACTTATCGGTTACTTAGGGTCTGACGTTCACCACGACTAGACTAGATATGCGACATATCAGACAAAAAGACCGGACTGTATGGTTAATGTTACTGACATGATTTACAGGAGTATGAGAAGGTTTTCTTGTTGATCTTCTAATCGCTCAATACCCGGGTGGTTGTTACGTTTAGCTGACTGCTTGCTGCATATGGGTGTTTGATATGATCATCACCTACTGCCGGCGTATTGATGATTCTTAGAGTCCCATATATGAGTTTCCTAGCTCAGGCAAAAAGATGTGGAGTGCATATGAGATATGCGCGGGAGCTCGATATATGCGGGTATATGATACCGTGTTTTAATTGGGCATTTTCTATTGGTCGGGTCGTATGAGATTGACCGGTTCATTAAATCAAGTGTTGATTTAATATTGACTTTTAGCTCACATATTCAAAACCTTTTCTATTCGGATGTATGCATGAATGTATGCACATACACATGTTGATGTGAATGCACACATACATGCATACATGTCTGTTATGGTTGTTGATATATAGAAGATGGAAATGCAATACTCACATGGAATAAATATGTATATTTATTTACATTATTGAGAAAAAGAAAATGATTAAAGCATGGTTGAATATTCTTCCTCACTATTCTTTACTTGACCAGAGTTTTGATCATGGTTTGATTTCTTTGTTCTTTAACTCAATGATGAAAATATCTAGATATTTATTGACCATGGTTACTTGAGAGAGTGTCTCTTATATATATTTTCTTTTCTCATTTTATTTTGAGATTAATCTAAAAACAAAAGAGCTCCTGCTAGCCATCTTCTTCTTCCTCCTCCTTCAAGCTCTCTAGGGTTTTAAAAGTGAGTGAAGTAAAAAGAAAAGAAAGGTTTTTAAGTGAGAACACAACCCACATCGCCATTCTACTTTAGTCTAGCCCACTAGTGTAGAGTGTTTGCTTCATCTTCATCCTTGATCAAGTGAAGCTTGGAGCTTGAGCAAAGGGACTTCGGGTGGATCGTCGTGGACTTGGAAGGATTCAAGCAAGCCGATTCAAACTCTAGAAGATCCAAGGAGTAAAGGAGGGAAGTCTACAAAGGGTGTATTTCTTCTCACTTACTGTTAGACACTAGATAGTACAACAACAACAACAACTGAGCCTTTTATCCCAAGCATATGGGGTAGGCTACATGAACCAACATGAGAACCACGCCGGGTCCAGCACATGAATCCTCTGCCTCCACTCACTCCTATCGAAAAATATACTTTCATTGAGTCCTTTGGCAACCATATCGTTTCGTATCACCTCCATCCATGTTTTCTTCGGTCTCCCTTTTGCCCTTTTGCCATTGCCCATATCGAGAGTATCTATTCGTCGAACCGGTGCTTCCATAGGTCTGCGTCGCACATGACCAAACCATCTTAGTCGGTTTTCCCTCATCTTCTCCTCCACAGGTGCTACACCAACTTTTGCACGAATATCCTCATTTCGCACCTTATCTTTTCTAGTGTTACCGCATATCCAACGAAGCATGCGCAGCTCCGCTACGTGCATCTCTTGTGTATGATGCTTCTTAGAAACTAGATAGTATGTGAAACCATATGTTGTTACTCTAGTTTTCTAGTTCGATTCATGGTTAGGATTGTTTAGCATCCCCTAAATTTTTGTTATAGCATGTATGATGCAACCCTAACCCTAAGCATGGTGCTAAAGAATCCCTACAGCCCTTCGGCCTCAAAAACGCCGGAGCTACATACCAGCGCCTGGTCAACAGAATGTTCAAACCACAGATTGGGAGGAACATGGAGGTTTACGTCGACGACATGCTCGTAAAATTGACCTCGTCGGACGAGCACGCCAATGATCTTGGCGAGACATTTGGCATCCTCCGAAAGTACAAAATGAAGCTGAATCCTACCAAGTGCGCGTTCGGGGTCACTAGCGTGAAATTCCTTGGGTTCATGGTTACCCACCGAGGAATTGCGGCTAACCCGGAGAAGATCAGCGTCATCCTCAATATGGCCACGCCAAAGAGAAACGTGGAGATCATGCGACTCACGGGGAGAGTGGCTGCTCTTAGTCTCTTCATGTCGAGGTCCGGGGAAAAGTGTCTCCTGTTCTTCAAACCCCTGAGGAAAATCCCAAAGTTCGAATGGTCGGAAGAGTGCCAGATCTCTTTCGAGCAACTCAAGGAGTACCTGACAACTCCCCTGCTGCTCACTCGGCCTGTCGAAGGAGACGAGCTGCTACTGTACCTTACGGTGTCCGATCGTACTGCCGGCTCGGTGCTCGTCCGAGAAGTCGAAGGAGCACATAAGCTTGTATACTACATGAGCCACGTCTTTAAGGACGCAGAAACAAGGTACCCGGACATAGAAAAGATTGTCTTGGCACTTATCGTGTCCTCAAGGAAGCTACGGCACTACTTCCAGGAACACACCATCTTCGTCGTCACCGAGCATCCTCTAGGGGCTATTCTCGCCTCCCCCGAGTCATCTGGTCGTCTGGAGAAATCGAGGTGGGAGTTATCCCAATTTGACATCAAATACCGCCCCAGGAAAGCCATCAAAGCACAAGTCCTGGAAGACTTCATTGTCGAATGTACTATCCCAAACAAGTAGGCAGTGTCGGCGCGTGTCCCTGGGTCCTGACCCTCGGTCCAGGAAGCGTACGACTCCATCCCCGATTTGGTCCTCTACGTCGATGGATCCTCTATCGAGGAGGGGAGCAACGCCGTACTTATCATTCGGGGCCCGAACGAGGCAGAGATGGAGTACTCTTTGATGCTTGGGTTCAGAGCATCAAACAATGCCGCGGAGTACGAGGCCTTGCTAGCTGGACTACTAATCGCCTCGTGAGTGGGGCTGAAGACGATCCAAATTCGCAGCGACTCCGCCCTATTCGTGGGCTAAGTAACCGGCCGCTTTGAGGCCCAGGAGCCGCTAATGGCAAAGTACTTAGCCGAGGTAAAGAGACTACGAAAAAACTTCGACGAAGTTCAAGTAGAGCAGATTCCTCGTCACCTAAACGCACAGGCCGACACCCTGAGCAAGCTAGCCTCCACCTATACGGCTAACAATAAGAGGAATATCCTCTTTTCAGTCTTGCCACGGCCCAGCGTGGAAGACAGGGAGGCAACACTTCAGGTATACACTACTCAGGATGAAGGCCGGGATTGGAGGATGCTCCTCGTAGAGTTCCTGAAGGAGGGTACACTCCTAGAGGACCGAAGGGAAGCGCGTCGCCTTCGAGCTAAAGCCCGCCATTTTTTCTGGAGTAATGGAAACCTCTACAAGAAGTCGTACACGCAGCCTTTGCTCCGGTGCGTCGACCCCCACGAAGCCGACTACGTCCTGCGTGAGATACACGAAGGGGTCGGCGGAGCGCATCAAGGGGCCCGTACCTTAGTCCAAAAAACGCTGCTCCAAGGGTAATATTGGACGACGATTCACCAAGACGCTCAAAATATCGCCAGAAGATGCAGAAGCTGTCAACTCCACGGCAGCATACCCCGTCTCCCGGCTATCGAGCTAACAGCCTCACCCCCCTGGTCATTTGCCCGATGGGTGATGGACATGGTGGGACAACTCATAACTGGTTCGGGCAAGCACAAATACATCCTCTTTGCGGTGGAGTATTTTACGAAATGGATTAAGGTGTAACATTTCAGAAATATGAAATATTATTTTTGGAATTTAAATATTAAAATAATATATTTCGCGAAAACTAATTGATTTGCGAATTTGGGGTTTTCACAAAATGGTATAAATATATACGAATATTTAGGAAATAATTAGACATTAAAATGATCTATTTATTAAAAATATATTTATCGGATTTGGGCATTTTTATAATTAATTATATGCAAGTTGAAATTAAACTCGATTAGTGCACTGCTAATCACGATTATGCCAAATCCGTATTTTTAATTAACCATGGCTAGTGCACCATGTCATGTTGCAATTTGGTTACATGTTGTTTTATTGTATTTGTTGACATTGGTTTTAAAAGAGAAAAGAAAAAGAAAAGAGATGACATGAGAGGATAATTGATGAGAGAGAAATGGGGGACAACATTATGACATGGGGCTTGGGCGCGCGCGCGCGCGAGAGAGAGAGAGAGAGAGAGAGCATGGCATAGCACACTTGACCTTTCCTTCATCCCACCCTCATTTGTTTCTTTAACTCCTCCATCTTCATCTTTCTCATGTCCTTCCTCCACCTCCTCTACCTCCATGGATCACCTCAAAAACCTTACCAAAACCCCACACCACCTTCATTAAAACGATCCCCACCTCTTCCTAAACCCTATGGACCTTTCAAGTTTGAATTTTTGTGACTTTGGGAACCTAGGGTTTTTCTTGAGTTGCCAAATGAGGTAATATTCCTTTCCTTTTGTTAAGTTATTGTGTTTAATATATCCTAGTTATAGTTTAGAGTTAAACAAGTGTGGAATTGTGATCTTAGAATTTTCCAAGTTGATGTTTAGTGGAAGAATTGACTTGTGAAGTGATATTTGAGATGTAGTGAGTTTTTACAAGACTGAGGTTATGATTTTCTAGCCAGGACCAGAGACTAGAACCCAAAACACGAACTTAGAATTTTCCCGACATTGATTATTTGACAGTCTGTGATGGTATATGGGAATCTGGGATGACCCGAAACCACTATAAAATAAGTTCCCATGACAGTGAGACGTGCAGGCAACCATGAAGCAACCCCTGAAACCCGAGCCCATTCCTACCTATTCTGGCCACAGATTTATTGCTTGTGGCCGCAATTTGCGGCCACATTATGGTGGAATTAGATGATCTTTGATCTATGGTTCCCTTATCTTATATCTAGACCAACCCTATATGCAAAATGTCTTGATTTGACCTAGGGAGAAATTTGGGAGCAATTTCCTATGTTGCTAAATTTGGTATTTGCGATTTATGATATTGGGTTTTGGTATTTGATATTGTATTTGGTCGTTCGACGTTTGTATTTCAACGATGAGGGTTATTTGGTTGTTGTTGCATACGTAAGCTATAAGTTCTAACCTATGAGCACTTCGTGTGCCGTATCGGTTATCGGACTTGGTTTTCATAACGTTGTGATATATGTTGATTTGAAGGTACCTCGTGTCGACTTCCGACACGACGAAGCACATCGACTTCGGCTTAGCGAGGAGTATTTGTAACGCCTTAGTTTTCAGTTAGTGTTAATTTAGACGTTAATGCGGGTTTACTGTAAAAAGTTTACCAATTCGGGTTCCTCACATTTTATAACAATTAATTAATAATTTATTATTACTTGTTATGGGCTTGCACGCACGTGTGCACGTAAATGTGAGGATTTGTTTGTGCTAATCTTTATCTTAGCAACCTTGACACTTAACCAATTATCCAAATCTTTGCTTAACCCTAATCCTTAATCCTTTCCTTAGATCTTTTGTGAGAAGAAGAGAGATATTTTGTTTTGGAAGTGAGGAGGTGGCAATTGTGGTATGAATGCATTAATGTGAGAGTTAATGCATTGGTTACACTTACCTCTAACCTCACCCTACACTAGCCTCCCTCTCTCTTTTCCTTACACTCTCTCATTCTTTCTCACTTAATTCTTCATCTCTTTCTATTCCAAACTGAACACTATCATTTCCAACACAAATCCATCACAAAATTCACTAATTTTCATCCAAAATCACATCTTTCTTCACTTTTTGCCTCATGGATGCCTAGGAGCATGCAAAGCTAGGATCTTTGAGTTCTTTTGTGTATGTAATGTTATCTTTCTGTTGTTTATGATGTTTTTGTGTTATGTAGCTAGTTAGTTTCAGTTTAGATAGTGTAAAGTTTAGTTTTGTGCGAAATATCGTATTTTAGTCTTGATTTTTGATATATGTAATCTGCTGTGACCCGGAAAGTTTACTAGAAAACCAAACAATGTAGTTGTGTTATACCAGTGAACCTAAGAACCCACCTGAGACACGAGACCCACCTCACCGGCCAGGGCCGGCGACGTATGAAGGGGATTCCGGCGACCTCGGCTCGGGAAATGAGTTGCGGTATGGGTTTTTTAGGGTACGTCTATGTTGTGGTTTGGGTGTTTTTGGTCTTGTTTGTTTGTTGAGTTTTCTCTGTATGGAAAATCTGGGATCACTTAGGTAGTTTCTAGTGTTTTGTGTCCGCGCGATACGTTATACGACACGGATCGTGCACTTTGTGTAGTTTTGCTCTTGGGTTAGTTTCGTCGTGTCGCTACGCACGTTAGCCACAATACGAACGCTTAAGAGTATGTTTTGTGTTGTTATGTCGGTCTAATATAGTTTGTACGTGGTTCGCAGGCGGGGACTTCGAACATTGCTACAAGGGGAAAAAAAGGTAGTAGACTTCACCTAGCTTGGAGCGTTGGTGAGTAAATTTAACGTCTACAGGGGAATCACCCGCATGGCGTTATGCGTCAGGGCTAGATATGTTATTTCTGTCGCATATTCTATGTCATATTTAGGATTGCGCATTCACCCTACCTCTTAGTTACTGTTGTGCTTGGACTAGTATCCTTAGGACACTGCACTATTATTGACGATTCATGTTGCACGAGCACTGATTGTATGCCACACACACCGTCAATAATTGCCATGTCACGCATAACCCACTTATAGATATGATATTGTTTGGTCAGGGACATTGGGACTTTGATTCATATTTCTTATCGCATATAACATATAGCATACCTGTATATCCACATGCTTACACGTATGCCTTCATATACTTACATGCTAGATACCTGTATACCTATAGGGTATTCTACCATTAGTGATAGGTACATACACACTTTATGACATAGCTACAGGTATACCTTGCACACAAATTTCACTTATACCCAGGGGGTATACTACATCATTACTCATAGGTAGATACATACATCTTGCTATACCTTTATGTTTTCATATACATCTGGTTATAGCTACATGTTTATCTTTACTTGATGTTATTTTATAATTGGAGAAAATTAAGAACCGCATGATATTTATTTTAACATGTTGCAGTTAATTAGTGGCTTTTCCTTTATATGCTTACATTTCAGTTTATGTTGCATATATTATATTCATGGATTTTCGTATTGTGATATGGATTTTTCGTGATGTTTTCTGGATTTGGGAACCGTGGGAGTTCATGAAATTATGCATTATTTGGAAAACCCGGTTTCCCTTGATTTGATATTTCAGCTGCCACCATGAGATTTATCGGTTCTGATATATATATACCCCATGCGAAGAAAGGAGGGGTCTGTGTGCGGGTACATGGTGGGGCCCGAAGGTACCCCGAGGCAAGAATGAGGTCGTGGTGCTAGACGATGAGTTGCAGGGGAAACTATACCATCCGGTGACATTACCAATGACTCAGCGGTTATCATGGGGATACCGACGGGAGTCATGTGCGTATGGATTCATCGAGAGGCGAGGGTCAGAGCTAGGCACTCGAGCTTTCGGGATAGCGTATGATACGTACCTATCAGGGTGCCAGTCTTGGTGACAACACCTGATAGATCAGTATTTCTGTGTCGATGCTTGACACATTGTTTTCATGATATTTCTTTTTACTTCTTTATATATATAACAGTGGAATGGGACGCTGTTAAATATGCCCTTACACCAATATTAATGGAATGGGACGCTAATATATGTGTATTGACATTAATTTATATACATCATCATATTTATTCATGAAAATATATTTAGGATGTTAGAATTTTTACTTGATATTGGATTTGGGATATAGGTGATTCATTTGATATGGGAAACATGATATTTATGAGATTACTGATTTTGTACATTCAGGATATATGAGATTTATTCTATAGTGTACATTCAAGATTTGTGAGGCTTATATGATATGAGAGCCAATTTGGGGGCTGATTTGAGGAATTGGGATTTGGATTGTCTTGATGGATTGTGATTCTACCACGATGTCAGGATTCCGTGGAAATGACATATTTCATTCCATACTCCACATTTATTGTTATGTACTACTTCATGTATTAGTTGTACCTGCTAGCGTACCTTTCATGACTGTTGCATTTACATACTCATTTTATATGCATTACTTCATGTATTAGTTGTACCTGCTAGGGTACTTTCATGATTATTGCATTCATATGACTTTTATTGCTATTAATTGCATATGTTAGATTCGCGCTGTACGTGCATACTTGCGATTACCTGCATATGTTATTTACTATTCATGAGTTGGCAACTCACCCCCGTTGTGCCACAGTTGTTTTTCAAGGTGTTCCCCAGAGTAGTCGAGGCAGGCTATTCATCTATCTCATCATCTTTTGCTGCGGATACCGCTTTAGCTCATAGTGTGCAGTTTTGCATAGTTGGGTTTTGTTGTTATCTGTATTGTTGTATTGTATATTCGTTGTATCCTTGTACTCTCCATCTACTATATTTTTTTGTTGACTTAGAGACTTGGTGAGGACGATATTGTATATTTTTGTGACTTGTTGTCTTTTATACAGTTTCCATTCTATCGTCTTTTATTTCTTCGCTACGACGTCGTATATTTGTTGTAGTGGTTGTTTTCTGCCTTTGGGCGTGTATTTGCTCCCGTTTGGGGATACTTTATTTATATATATGTTGTACCCATTTTTGGGGCTAGTTTTTACAAAGGAGGTGCTGCCAAAATTTTAAAGAAAGAAGGTGGAACTTTTAAAGAATTTGGGTTGTGGTTTCAAAGACTATTAAAAATGTTTGTTATCTTTTCCTTGTCTTTCATGGTTTAGATTTCTGGGTTTTGGCTTTCTTTTACTGCGTAACGCCTGTAGACGTTGCGTAGTATTAGGGCCGTCACGTGCCAATTTCGGGTCGTGACAGTATTGCGAGTAAGTAGATTTATTTCTATGGGGTAAGTCGGTTGGATGGCGTATAGCACCCCCGCAATTATAAATTGGAGACCGATATATAGAATATAGTCGGAGAAACCTGTACTAGGAAACTATGGATATGATTAAAATGTTATTTGGAGATGATATGAATGATTGAATACATATACCGAGATATGAGACGCGGTCTATAAGAATATGACATGAGATCGATGAATATGATCAGATTGAGATAGATGTGTTATGAGATCGGTAAAATAAGATAAATATTTATTTATGAGAATAATGAGTGATATATGGTACGAGACGTTAGATCCGTACCCTCATTGTTGTATAGGTTGATAGAATCCCTATTTGTTTAATGCTGCCGTACGATGGATTACCGAACGCGATGAGTTTTACCTGATGACTAATCCATACCCTTGACTCGAAGATGTCATACGATGGATCATGCAGTACGTGAGGCTGGACTGCCGATTGATAGATTCATCGATTCAGATATATTATAGATATTGTTAATCACTGTCTACACTACTTAGTTTAGACCTTATGTAGATGTTAGATTAGATACGTATACCTTATAAGAGTGCCCTTATGATTTACTTTCTGCTACGTTTACGATATTCTCATTGCATTACGTATACATGTGCTTCCATTACTTGTTATGATATCGTCGGCTAGTACACCTGCACAATTATCGATGATGCGTATGTTACACTTACACAAATTGCAGACTCACACACTTTCATCATCGATAATTGCTATGTCACTTACACAGTAAAATTTCTATATCATGCTATTACTCTTAATTTTTAGTATTATCACATGACTCGTTTGCATGATATACCGATATGCTCACATCACTATTCTATGTTGCATGATATACTTATATGCTCACATTTCTGTTCTATGTTTGCATACGTCATTTACGATTATGCGCATTGAGATGCTGTTTTAATGAGATCCTGGATTTGAGAACCGTGGTTACATTTCAAAAGAAAGTATGTATTGCTTTGAAAACCCGGTTTCTCTTGATATAATATTTCGATGCGTCCACCATGAGTTTTCTCGGTTCTGAGATTGTTTATGAAACCCGATTTGAGGAGTTGAACAAACCGTTTGTGGGTACATGGTGGACCCGGTATGGTACCCCGGGGAAAGAAAGGTATGTTGTGCAGTAGACGATGAGCCTGGAAGAGGGACTACTACCTACTGGTGATAGTTTGGACCCGGCGATTATCCAGAGGATACCGACCGGAGTCGTGAGATGGATACGGGCCGATCCGGACAGACGGAGTCCATGGGCCGATCCAGACTGACGGAGCCCGAGATATGAGGATTTACGTGTCGATACTGGACATGAGTTTCATGATGTTTCGAGTGTCGGTGTTGGGCACTCTGGTTCTATGATTTTGATGGGTCCTTGATGGACACAGTTTGGTTGATATCCTCATAGATACATGCATATGCTTTCAAGAAGTTGCGAGTGTCGATGTTGGACACGTAGGTCCCATGATGTTGATTGTGTCATTGATGGACACATGGATGATATCCACCTGCATATAGGCATATGATTCAGATGTTTATTTGTATATGTCATTGGCATTGATTATATTGTTAACATATATGCATACATGGTCACCCTAGATATCATAGTATTACCTTCTTGATATAGTGACCTAGGAAATCATTGTTTTATTCGATTTCTACCTGCTGATATTTTCTACTTATGAGTTGGCAACTCACCCCCGTTGTGCCACAGTTCTAGCAGGTTTGACCGTTTGGGATCAGTAGCGGTATCCCTAGCACACAGCTTGCATTCGACTGTTTTTCTATGGTAGGTGGGACACATTGGATCGTACCCACTCTTGTATTTATTATTTCCTATTGTATCTTGATAAACTCCATCAATCAAAAACTAGACTTTGCATATTTAGAGGACATAGACGGACATGTGGTTGCGAGACTTAAAGCGATGGGTATATGTTTGCTATGTGTAGATTTAATGTACTGCTTTATTCATATTATTCCTTCTGTGTTGATCTTCGTCGTTGGGCGTCGTATACATTGCTTGCGTGGTTGTGATTCCGCCATTTTGCAAAGAGCTAGCTCCCGCTTGGGGATGCCTTTTACATTGTTATGTATATATGGTTTCAGTCCAAAATATACAAGGGAGGTGCTGCCAAAAATTTTAAAAACGAAAAAATGTTCTTAACTTTAGTACATTCTACTTGCATTTTCTTATATCGTTAATTATGCATTTATAGATAAACTTTATTTTATTATACCTTTATTTCAAACTGCACCCCCACTATTTTCCGCAAAAAGGTTTAGATTTTCTGGGCTTCGGCTTACTTGAATTACGTTACGCCTTTGGACGTTGTGTGATTTAAGTTCCGGTCACGTGCTAAATTATGGGTCGTGACAAAGTTGGTATCAGAGCGTTAGGTTTAACCTTGGTTTGAGTCTGAGTTTGACTATGCGGCGTCTAGGGCATATATATCTTGGAACCTAAGCTTGACCTTACGGAACTTAGACTTGACGGAGGGTATTAGACCCGAACTTTCGTTACTTAGGTTGACCCCGATTGATGGAGTAGGTAACTCAAGTAGAGTAACGTACCATGCGTATGTTCCGGGGCATACTTATGATACGATACTCCTCTTAAGTGACCTTAGGATGTATATTCTTGAGATATGTGCTTCTATTCATTCCAATGATCATACTCTCATTGATTCCATTCCTCCTTATGATCATGTATCCATTTTAGATCTGTTGATTCCTTTCTTTCTTTTGATCTATCTTCATCGATACATGCTTGAGGTTCCTATCACCATGGTTTGAGCACAGATTGAGCTGCTGCTAGTGATGTGGTCAGGGCAAGCTCGTCATGGGCGAGGACTGACTATCGTGTTTTCTGGTGACATGGGAACGTATCGGTTTAGTGTTTGTGTTGTGACCTCTCGTTGAGGCGAGTGTTCGGTTTTGCACCGGATGATTAGGCCATTGATAGAGGCTGCCGAATTGAGATGATTGTTGTTGTACAGTGTTGGGTTACAGCAGCGCCCCGGCCATCAAACCGTGGCCAAATGCGAAACAAAAGTTTTCTAAACTGGCGCTACGATTACCCGATGCCCGGATCTACCCTAAACCCTAAACTAGCAAGGTATATGTTAGTGTATATGCCCTAGAGGCCATTACTGTATCATACTAGTTTGTATATTACTTAATGGAAGCTTGGGATATTCACCTTGTATAAACAATCTTGCTGAATATAGTAGTATGCTACTTGGTTTGTTTCTACTTCAATGTGTACATGTGTTTATTTCTGTATATCACCTATACACATTAGTGGAGCCCTTAGGATCTTTGCTTGATTACCAGCGTTGTGATGGCAGTCACACTAGTGGGGGCTGGGTAATCTATAAGCATATCCTTATGCAGGTCCCTAGTCGCAGGACTATCGAGACAGGGCTTCGATACTCCGGAGTAGACTAGCGCATGCGCTTCTCATCCTAGAGTGGGAGACGGTCTGTCCCACAGCCGTCAGTACGTCGTACTGGAGATAGTATGCGGGTGCTCGTTGGGTTACGAGTACACTGGATAGGACTCGTCGGGAACTGACCGGTTGGTATTATACCAATCGTCAGTTATCAGTTCCTAGGTGACATGAGTACAGCTTAGTCCGCTGACTTGACACTGTCACTTCATCTCGAGTGTGTTCCCACTGTACTTTGATTACTACCCTACCACGGCTCAAAGGAGTCGTGCAAACAGGTGGTAGTTGGGTGCAGTCCCGAAGCACTTGGAGGCAGTGACGGTTAGACAGGATTCGTCTCTCCCGGTATTGGGGGTTGACATCGCGCTGTGTCTAGGAGAGCAATTACACGAGTAGTCCCTAGCCAGGGCAATCGAGATATACTGGTAGGCTTCCAGTGTTATCTCAGGGTGTTTTGGGCTTCACTCCGACACGACTTGTACCGCTATTAGGGGACTGACGTTTACCGCCCCCCTAGGCCCGCCATGCGATGTATCAGACGAACAGACCGGACTGTACGGAGATTGTCACATTCAGGCTCAGTAGGAGTTCAGATGGGTTTCACCTCGTCAGTCTTCTTGTCGGCTTCTACCTGGGGACCGTTACGCACAGCTAGTGCCGCTTGCGGTCTGTGGTTAAACCCACTGCCAGCGTAGTGTCGAGTCTTTAGAGTCCCACACAGAAAGCTATTCGCCTTTAGGCAAAAGAGTAGAGGTCGCATGGTTTTGCGGCAGGTCGCATGGTTTTGCGACAGGGTTCGGTCACATCCGTGCACTTGTGCACGTACAGTGTCCGGACAGTAAACACTAGCGGGCTTTGGTTTAAGCCAGATCCTAGTGTATGTACTGGGATTAGATTTATCCAGTTTGTATTCGTGTAACTCGGAACGCGGATGCGGGTGTGTATGCACAGTTGACGGAGAGACAGAGGCGGAGGATTCTCATTAGGGTTGTTGACCGTTGACAGTTGACCTTTGACTTTTTGCTCAACCCTAATGAGAATATGATATGTGATTAACAATTATATTAATTAGGTATTATGGTGACATGGTTGTTGAGTTGTTGACTTTGTTGACTTGTTGACTTTTGTTGACCGGTTGACTAGGCTTGACTAGTTGACCATCATGATAACCATAGCTATCATTTCATGGCAAAGACTTTTGCTTGCTTGCTCTTTTGTGCAAAATGAGTGCATGAAATGATATGGCTATGGTTGCTTATACCATCACATAATACTTGATTGATATGATGTGTTATGATTGTTTTGGATTATGAGAGCCAAATGAGAAAAGTCTTCTCTCATTCTTTCATGCTCATTCTCTCTCTTGTTCTTGAGCTCTCATCTTCCTCCTCTTGCTCTCCCTCTCTTGACTCTATGGTTCACTTGTCTCATGAGTTGAGAATCAAGAACCATAGATAGAATCCCATACAAACTCTTCTCTACTCACTCTAGTTCACAAGGTTTAGCAAACCAAGTGAACTAGTTTCTTCAAAGACCGAAGAAGGAGCCAAAGGTTGAAGCTTTCGAGATGGATCTATCTTCGGCGCAAGGAGACGACGGAGTGAAGGCGATCCGGACGACCATCGAAGATTGAAGACGAAGGAGTTCGAGAAATAGAAAGGTATAACCCCCTAACCGAGTAGTTAGCAACTCGTAGTTAGGTTGTTAGTTAGATGTTTAATAAAGATCCGGGTTTTAAGTCCATGTTACCACCTCTAAGAAAATCGTTTTTTATCAAATTCCGCATGCCCGAAAGTACCGGGAGAGGTAGCATGGACTTACAGTGGTATCAGAGCCTAGTTAAACTCTATCTAACATGTTAGCAAAGTAGCTAGAAGATCGATCAAAGAAAAAGTCACGAAACGAACCCGAATCGCCAAGTTTCTGCCGATTTTTATTCTGCTCAAAAGTTGATAATTTTCATCTTAAAAATCGGCTCAGGCTTTTGTGTGAACACCCACCAAAATTGGTCCAACGATCGAGTCAAAGCGCCGCGGAAACGCTGCGGGAGCACGCTCCCGCCGCTGGATCCGCGGCCGAGTTGACTCAGCCGAGGTCCAAGTTTGGTGCAGTGTTTTACTTGGGTTGTTTTGGGATTTCTGGAATATATATTTTCTGCCCAGATTTTCCAGAACGAAAATTTTATTTTTGGGGTCCTGAAAATCCGTATTTTTGATCGAACTTCTAAAAGACTTAAGCTGACGGGTTTTTCTGTAATGTGATATTTGTATTGAACGTCTGCTAATCGCTATATGTCGATTAGTGGGGGTTATACAAATCTGTGATCTGTAATGTTGCTGGAATGTGTATATGAATATGTTGGACTGTCGCGGGTGAATAGCCGGGGGTTGTGAGACGAGAGTTTTCTTTAATTTCAATTCATGTAAATTTGTAAATTGATGTAATAATTATTTGTATGGCCGCACAACCGGGTCGGGGTTATAGCCATCATTGTATAATTACTTTTTACTGTTTTTGCTCCTAGGATAGACCCATGGAGGGGGTGCACAAACTACCGGGTATGCCGAAGTGCCGAGTGGCCTACTCACGGGGATGAGGGAGGTTGCTTCGCTTCGGGTACTTGGCGGGTAGTTTGCCGCACCCGTAGGGGTCTTGGGTGGGGTATTGGCTATTCACCGCGACCGTGTAATCTGCTTTTCGTTACAGGCTCGTACGAATTGCAGGTTCCTAGTATATCCAAAGTGTTCATCTGTGATCTGAAATGTTTATCATTGCAGTATATCTATATATGATATTATTTAGGCGTTGCTTATGTTTTACAGCCGCGCTAGCCCAGCCCCCGCTCTGTCGTTAGTTAAGTAACCTAACGGGTAATGACGGGGCCCCATGGCGAATGCGAATGGCATAAGCGTACGTCATATTTTGGTTGTTTTCTGCAATGGTAGGATTAAATGATGGGACGCATTAAAAGAACTAATGCAAGAATATCACGCATTAAAAGAACTAATGGAAGAAAATAAACCAAGTAAAAGTCGTTGGAACACTTTCGAAAAACCACTCGGTTCTTTTCAAAACAAACTTTTAAAATGCGGAGTTTGAGCCACTCCATTTAAAAGCTATCTCGTTCCATCGACTATATCAAGTTCACTACGTTCACGGTTGCACCAAAACCATTCCTAGCCCTCCGTCGTTTCACATGAATAGTCAATAGTATTCAAGCTGTGTTTGTTGGCCAAAGTCAAGGCATAGTGATTGGTAGCTATTGGGTATTCATGTGCAGCATAGATAGATGCGTTGGTTTGGAACAGTCGTACTGCCTTGTTGGCCAAAGTCAAGGGTATGTGCGGGTGGATTCAAATTAACCTGGAGAACGACGGGTAGAACTTGACATGTGACTTATGATTTGTTGGCCAAAGTCAAGGTCATAAGAGCATGGGGCAAAAATCCACATCGGGAGTTTTAAAAGAACTGAAACTTGCTAGTACTGCATACCATTTGGAGTGTGATGATTCTGGAGGGATTCCTTCAGTTTCGTCACGCGATGATATTTGGATCCCGATCCTACCGTGAGTATATGCTACTCCTCGGGAAATTTCTCACTTAACGATCAATGCTATAAACCAAGTAGGTGTCTAGAAAGGTGTTAGCGGGGCTACGCTCCGAGGGAAAAGAGGTTCTTGAATTAAGGAACTTCGCGAAAGCGTTGGAAACCCTCCCTCGAAGTACCGACACCAGCCTGGCCGAACGGTTAAGCAAGTATTGTACGGTGAGATTGATCCTGACTAATTCTTCCTTTTTGGTTTGAGGAGGGATTCGAGAAACAGTGGGAGCCATCCTGTTTAGACAAATTAAAAACCACTCTAAACTTGCAAGAGCATCGTGCTAAGTGATTCTTCTTCTCTCTCCTAATTGCAGCGACCAATCGAAATGACTGGACTTAAGTTACTTCTAGATAAAAACATACTGACAGGGCCAAACTACAAAGATTGGCTCAGGAATGTCAAAATGGCAATCACTTACGACAAGCTGGGGTATCTTCTTACCACCAAAGCTCCCCCTGTCCCAAGTCCCACTTCCAGCGTCGCGGATAAGGAAATCCGTAAAACCTGGGAGATTGATAGCGCGAAGTGTTAGTGTTTATGCCCTAGAAGGCCATTACTGTATCATACTAGTTTGTATATTACTTAATGGAAACTTGGGATATTCACATATATATAACAGTCTTGCTAAACATGGTAGTATGCTACTTGGTTTTTCTATCTTAATATGTGAGTGTACGTATTGATAGAGCTCTTAGGATCTTGCTTGTCTACCAGCGTTGTGATGGCAGTCACACTAGTGGGGGCTGGGTAGTCTACAAGCACATCCTTATTCAGGTCCCTGGTCGTGGATTATCGAGACAGAGCATCGATACTCCGGAGTAGACTAGTGTGTACGCTTCTCATCCCAGTTGGGGAGATGGTCTGTCCCACAGCCGTCAGTACGTCGTACTGGAGATAGTATGCAGGTGCTCGTTAGGTTACGGGTACACCGGACAGGACTCACAGGGAACTGTTGGTTGGTTTGATACCAGTCGTCAGTGAGCAGTTCCCAGGTGACATGAGTACAGCATAGTCCGCAGACTTGACACTGCTACTTCGCCTCGAGTGTGTCCCACTGTTCTAAGATTGCTACCCTACCACGGCTCAAAGGAGTCGTGCAAACAGGTAGCAGTTGGGTGCAGTCCCGAGCACTTGGAGGCAGTGGCGGTTAGACATGATTCGTCCCTCCCGGTATTGGGAGTAGATATCGTGCTGTGTCAGAGAGCCATTACGCAAAGTCCCTGGCCAGGGCAAGCGAGATTTGCTGGTAGGTTCCAGTAGTTTCTCAGGGTGTAATGGGCTTCCCTCCGACACGACTTATACCGCTATTAGGGGACTGACGCTTGCCGCCCCCCTAGGCCCGATATGCGATAGTGTTGGACGAACGGACCGGACTGTATGGAGATTGTCACATCAGACTCAGTAGGAGTTCGGATGGGTTTTCTCATCGGCCTTCTTATCGACAACTACCTAGGGACCGTTACGTACAGCTAGTGCCGCTTGCGGTCTGTGGTTAAACCCACTGCCAGCGTAGTAGTCGAGTCTCTAGAGTCCCACACAGAGAGTTTCCTACTCCAGGTGAAACGATATAGAGGTCGCATGGTTTTGCGACAAAGGGTTCGGACGCATACGTGCTTTTACGCTCCTACGACTTTCGGACAGTTTTTACCAGTCGGCTTTGGTTTAGGCCAGTTACTGGTATCCGGTTATTGGATTTTTACAGTCTAATGTTTTTCCGTATTTTTTCGGATTGGAGGGGCGTTCTCGTAATTGTACGAGAAGCTTCTAGAAGATGTGACTAAGGAGGTTACTTTGGATAAGATTGTGAGTCATGAGAGTGATTCATCATTATCATTATTGCACCATAAATGATAATGACACATGCTTAATGAATCACCTCTTTTCATTTATGAAGCATGCTTATTCATTTCTATTATTCATTATTCTAAAATGAGAATGCTTCATAATATGTTATGATACTCTCACTATCTCATCTCATTATTATTATCATCTTCTCTCTCCTCAAGCTCTCATCTTCAAGAGACTAATCCTTAATCCTCATGTGTTGAGATCAAAGGATTAGTTAGACTTAAACATCCATTACCTTCACTCTATATCATCCTTTCTTCTTTGATTAGCAATCAAAGTAGATTAGTTACCTCAAGTTAGAGGTGTAGCTTGGTGTTTTGCTCTCGGGTGGATCGTCTACTACCTAGAGAAGGTCGAGGAGAACAAAGGAGGACACAAAGACGAAGGACCGGTTTCATTAGGTATAATAACTAAACACAATTGATAAGAAACTCTTTGTGTATGGTTATTTATAGTTTAGCTTCGATTCAAGCGGTTAGTCGATGTTCGTTCTTTAAACATGATCGATTTTGAAAATTCCGCCTCCCCACAAGTACTGGGGTGTACTACATCGACTTACAGTGGTATCAGAGCCTCGCTAAACAATAAATAACTTAATTGCAAATTTGTACGAATTTCAAACGAAAAAAAACGAAACCGGAAAGTCCCGAAAAATTCAGTTTCTGTCGAATTTAAAATGATGTCCAAAAATTTTTCAGGTGAGTGCAGAAAGCTTGAAATGACCACAGTAGAACACCCAAGAAAAACAGTCGCCTGAATCGCCTAACTCGCCGCGGAACCGCGGCCTCAGCCTACTGAGTCGGCGCGCTTCTGCCGCCGAGTTGGCGAGTCAGGAACCCAGTTTTCTTCTGTTGCTGCTCTGTGAAATTTAGGATTTTCTGGAATTTTTTAATTTTGCTCAGGTCTCCAGTTTACAGAGCAGTTTTTGGAGCAATATTAAAGATGTTTAGTCGATCGAAATTGTACAGTATTTGCATGTTGGATTATATCTGTGATTGATAAATGTGTTCGTAAACCTCCCCCAACTGCTAGTATGTCGGTTGGCAGGGGGTTGCACATTTCTGAAATGGTTATATCTGTTTGTGCATATAAACTGTATTGGACTGTTGTGGTGTATAGCCGGGGTTTGCAATGGTTTATTATTTAATTCATTTGTTGTAAATGTAATTTGTTGTAATATTGTTTTTGCGGGGCACATCCAGGTTGCTGTTGTAGCCACCGTTGTATTATTTCATTTTACTGTTTTTGCTCCTAGGACTGACCCAAGGTGGGGTACACAAACTGCCGGGTGGGTAGTTTGCCGTACCCGTAGGGGTCGAGGGTAGGGTAACGGCTATTCATCACAACTGTGTAATCTGTCTTTTCTTGTAGGCTCAAAAGAAATACAGATTGCTTGCAAATCCAATATTGTTTATCTGTGTTCTGGAATGTATATCATTGCGTCAGACGAATGTAAAATATCTATATTTATGATAGCTATTTAGACGTCACTTATGTTTTACACCCGCGCTAGCCCAGCCCCCGCTCTGTCGTTAGTTAAGTAACCTAACGGGTGATGACGGGACCCCGTGGCGAATGCGCATGGCATAAGAGGACGTTGTATTTTCGTTGTTTTCTGCAATGATAGGTTAATGATGGGACGCATTATCTATAATGCAAAGAAAATAAACCAAAGTTTTAATCGTTGGAACAATTTAAAAGAAACCACTCGGTTAATTTTAAAAACAGATATTTTTAAATGCGGAGATTTAACCACTCCTTTTAAAAAGCTATCAGGTTCCTTCGGTTATATCATGTTCACTACGTTCACGGTTTCGCCAAAACCAGTCGTAGCCCTCTGTCATTTCTTATGGATGGTCAGTAGTATTCAAGCTATGCTTGTTGGCATACGTCAAGGCATAGTGTTTGGTAGCTGCTGGGGTATTCATTTGTTGCATAGATAGATGTGTTGGTTTGGGACAGTCGCATTACCTTGTTGGCATACGTCAAGGGTATATACGGGTGGGTTCAAATTAACAAGATAATGGTGGGCAGAACTTGACATGTGACTTATGATTTGTTGGCATACGTCAAGGTCATAAGAGCATGGGGCAAAAACTTATATCGGGAATTTCTAAAGAAACTGAAATTTGCAAAGAGATGCATACCATTTGGAGTTTGATGAATGTTGGTAGGATTCCTTCAACATTATCATACGATGATATTTGGATCCCGATCCTACTGTGAGTATATGCTACTTATCAGGATATTCGTCACTTAACGATCAATGCTATAAACCTAGTAGGTGTCCAGAAAAGTGTCAGCGGGGTTACGCCCCCAGAGAAAAGAGGTTATTTAATTAAGGAACTTCGCGAAAGCGTTGGAAAACCTCCCTCGAAGTACCGACACCAGCCTGGCTGAACGGTTAAGCATGTATTGTACGGTGAGAATAATCTTGGCTAATTCTTCTTTTATGGTTTGAGGAAGGATTCGAGAAACAGTGGGAGCCATCCAGTTTAGATAAACTAAAAACCACTATAAACTTGCAAGAGCATCATGCTAAAGAGTTTTCTTCTCTCTCTCCTAATTGCAGCGACCCTGAAAATGACTGGACTTAAGTTACTTTTAGAGAAAAATATACTGACGGGGCCAAACTATAAAGATTGGCTGCGGAATGTCAAAATGGCTTTGACCTATGACAAACTGGGGTACGTCCTCACCGCTATGGCACCTGCTGTCCCTGGTCACAAATCCAGCAATGCGGATAAGGAAATCCGCAAAACCTGGGATTCAGATTGCGCGAGAGCCAAGTGCATCGTGCTTGCCTCGATGAACAATGAACATCAGAGGAGGCACGAGGATATGTCCCTAGATGGCATATTTCTCCATACAAAGGAACTTTATGGAGAGCAATCTCGTATAGCAAGATACGAGACCTCTAAGAACTTTTTTCGAGCGAGGTTGGCTGTCGGGTCATCGGTAGGTGAACATGTCCTAAAGATGATCGGCTATATTGAAGAGCTCGCAGACCTTGGGACGACTTTGGATAATGAGCTCTATACAGACCTTATTCTCCAGTCCCTTCCTCACACCTACGCCCAGTTTATCCTGAACTTCAACCTTCAAAGAAAAGAAGTTGAACTTCCGGAACTCCTGAACATGTTAAGGAGTGCAGAGGGCACCTTGAAGAATTCAAGGGAAACACCCGCTATGTTTGTTGGCGGTTCATCTTCTTCCGGGTCCAAGGCTAGGGCCAAAGGAAGGAAGAAGAAGGCCGCACCCAGACCTAGAGGAGGTGTTAGTAAGGTGGGAGGGAAGGGAAAGAAAAAGAAAGCAGTACCGATAGTTGGCCAGGATGAGTGCTTCCATTGTCACAGGAAAGGACACTGGAAGAAGGATTGCAAGGCGTGGAACGCCAAGAACCAGGAACCGAAGCAAGCTGTGGCTTCGACTTCAAGTGTGTTTGTAATTGAGAATTGTCTGTCGATCAACTCTACTTCTTGGGTGTTGGATACCGGATCAGGATCTCATATTTGCAATTCATTGCAGGCACTGAGAAACCGTAGAGTGCTGAAGGAAGGTGATATGATCCTCAGGGTTGCTAACGGAGCTAGCGTGGGAGCTGCGTCCGTCGGGGATTATCACCTAGGATTGACGAGTGGACACATTTTGGTTTTACATAACTGTTATTTTGTACCCAGCTTAACGTGTAATATCATATCAGTTTTCTTGTTATCAAATAAAGGTTATGATTTCACGTTTGTAAGAGATGTTGTCAACATCCACCTTAATCATGGTTTGATTGGGTCCGGTACTCTAAATAACGGCATATATGTTTTAAACCAACTCCAAATTTTCAATGTCCAGAACACACTAAAAAGAAATTCTCCAGATTTAAATAAAGCTTTCTTATGGCATTGTAGACTGGGTCACATCAATGAGAGAAGGTTGACTAAGTTGCATAGAGAAGGATATTTAGACTCGTTCGAATATAAATCTTATGACACTTATCAATCTTGTCTCAAAGGAAAGATGACAAAGACTCCATTCACTGGACAAGGAGTAAGAACGAGCGAGCTCTTAGGACTCATACACAGCGATGTATGTGGTCCAATGTCTACACATGCAAGAGGTGGTTATTCCTACTTCATTAATTTTACAGATGATTTCTCTAGGTTTGGACATGTCTTCTTAATGAAGCATAAATCCGAAGCCTTTGAGAAATTCCTGGAATACAAGAGTGAAGCGGAAAAACAAACAGGCAAAAGTATTAAGACACTGAGATCTGATCGAGGTGGAGAATACTTAAGTGCCGAGTTCCTTGGTTACCTAAAAGAGAAAGGAATTCTCTCTCAGCTTACTCCTCCATACACTCCACAGCACAACGGTGTATCGGAGAGACGGAATCGAACCCTATTGGATATGGTACGATCCATGATGAGTAATGCTGAGTTACCGCGATCTTTCTGGGGGTATGCGCTAGAATCAGCGATACATCTTTTGAACAGAGTTCCAACCAAGACTGTGCCTACCACACCATATCAGATTTGGAGTGGGAAGAAACCCTATCTTCAGTACCTGAAGACATGGGGATGTCCAGCTTTTGTAAAAATGCAGCATCCGGACAAGCTCGAGGCACGCTCAGTAGAGTGTAAGTTTGTGGGATATCCAAAGAACTCTACAGGATATTGCTTCTATTACGCAGAGGAACAAAAGGTTTTTGTTTCTCGTCATGCCCGATTCTTAGAAACTGAATTTTTGGAAAATCAGAAGAGTGGGAGCGCAGTAGAACTGGAAGAAATTCCAGAACCACAAGCTGCTACTGAAAGTTTGGTAGAACCAGAGGTTCAAGAAGAACTGAACATTCCCGCACCCCTCAGCAGGAGTAGTAGGCCGTCTCATCCGCCTGAGAGATACTACGGTTTTCTCATAGATGGGGATAGAGAGGATTGCATCATAGATGATGATGAACCTACTGACTTCCAGCAGGCCATCCAGAGCGGCGACTTGGTACGATGGCTAGATGCAATGCGGACCGAGATGGAGTCCATGTACACCAACAAAGTATGGACTTTGGACTTTGCTCCAGATGGGGTAAAACCCATAGGATGCAAATGGATCTTCAAGAAAAAGATTGGTGTAGATGGACAGGTGGAAACCTATAAGGCTAGACTTGTTGCAAAGGGTTTTCGTCAAAGACCTGGTTTGGACTATGACGAAACTTTTTCTCCAGTGGCTGTGCTCAAATCCTTTCGGGTCCTTCTTGCTATTGCTGCCTTCCATGATTATGAAATCTGGCAGATGGACGTAAAGACGGCTTTTCAGAATGGAAATTTAGAAGAGAGCGTCTATATGGATCAGGCCAGAGGGTTTCAATCAGAGTGGGAGCAGCGGGAAAGTTTGCAAGCTGCTTAAGTCCATTTATGGACTAAAGCAGGCATCGCGGAGTTGGAACATCTGTTTTGATGAGACAGTCAAAGAATATGACTTTATCAAAAATCCAGATGAGCCGTGCATATATAGTAAAGTTGTGGCCAGAAGTGTCGTATTCCTCGTCTTGTACGTGGATGACATTCTATTAATAGGAAATGATATTCCTATGCTACAATCTGTCAAAGGATTCTTGTCACACAGGTTCTCCATGAAAGACCTGGATGATGCCTCTTACATTCTGGGGATCCGGATCTATCGTGATAGATCCAAGAGGATGTTGGGACTTTCGCAGTCCAGGTATATCGACACTGTACTGAAAAGATTCAGTATGGAAGATTCTAAGCGCGGTAATCTACCGGCTTGTCACGGAATCACCCTCTCCAAAGAGATGTCTCCCAAGACTGATTTGGAAAGGGAACACATGTCTATTATACCCTACGCTTCTGCGGTAGGCTCTATAATGTATGCGATGTTGTGTACCAGACCAGATGTAGCTTACGCACTGAGCGTGGTAAGCCGGTATCAGTCAGACCCAGGGGAGAAACACTGGATAGCAGTAAAGAACATTCTCAAGTACCTGAGGAGGACTACGGAGATGTTCTTGGTTTACGGCGGAAAAGACCTCAGGTTGGAGGCCTTTGCTGATTCCGGCTTCCAGAGTGATAAGGACGATTCCAAGTCCATGTCGGGTTATGTCTTTACCCTCAATGGAGAGGCGGTGTGCTGGAAGAGCTCCAAGCAGGACACCGTTGCTGACTCGACGATGGAAGCGGAGTATATAGCTGCTTGCGATGCCGCAAAAGAAGCAGTCTGGATGAAGAAGTTCCTAACAGAACTTCAGGTAGTTCCTACCATAGTTGATCCAATACCTCTGTATTGCGACAACAACGGAGCTATAGCCTTAGCGAAGGAGCCAAGGTCCCATCAGAATTCCAGACACATCTTGAGGCGGTATCACCTGATCAGGGAGATCATTGATCGTCAGGAGATCGAGGTTCGAAGAGTTGCTTCAGAAGAGAACATTGCTGATCCATTCACAAAGGCCCTTCCTCAGATTCAGTTCGAGAGGCTACTCGAGATCATTGGTCTACGATATGCCAGTACATGGCCCTAGTGCAAGTGGGAGATTGTTAGTGTTTATGCCCTAGAAGGCCATTACTGTATCATACTAGTTTGTATATTACTTAATGGAAACTTGGGATATTCACATATATATAACAGTCTTGCTAAACATGGTAGTATGCTACTTGGTTTTTCTATCTTAATATGTGAGTGTACGTATTGATAGAGCTCTTAGGATCTTGCTTGTCTACCAGCGTTGTGATGGCAGTCACACTAGTGGGGGCTGGGTAGTCTACAAGCACATCCTTATTCAGGTCCCTGGTCGTGGATTATCGAGACAGAGCATCGATACTCCGGAGTAGACTAGTGTGTATGCTTCTCATCCCAGTTGGGGAGATGGTCTGTCCCACAGCCGTCAGTACGTCGTACTGGAGATAGTATACAGGTGCTCGTTAGGTTACGGGTACACCGGACAGGACTCACAGGGAACTGTTGGTTGGTTTGATACCAGTCGTCAGTGAGCAGTTCCCAGGTGACATGAGTACAGCATAGTCCGCAGACTTGACACTGCTACTTCGCCTCGAGTGTGTCCCACTGTTCTTAGATTGCTACCCTACCACGGCTCAAAGGAGTCGTGCAAACAGGTAGCAGTTGGGTGCAGTCCCGAGCACTTGGAGGCAGTGGCGGTTAGACAGGATTCGTCCCTCCCGGTATTGGGAGTAGATATCGTGCTGTGTCAGAGAGACATTACGCAAAGTCCCTGGCCAGGGCAAGCGAGATTTGCTGGTAGGTTCCAGTAGTTTCTCAGGGTGTAATGGGCTTCCCTCCGACACGACTTATACCGCTATTAGGGGACTGACGCTTGCCGCCCCCCTAGGCCCGATATGCGATAGTCTTGGACAAACGGACCGGACTGTATGGAGATTGTCACATCAGACTCAGTAGGAGTTCGGATGGGTTTTCTCATCGGCCTTCTTATCGACAACTACCTGGGGACCGTTACGTACAGCTAGTGCCGCTTGCGGTCTGTGGTTAAACCCAATGCCAGCGTAGTAGTCGAGTCTCTAGAGTTTCCTACTCCAGGTGAAACGATATAGAGGTCGCATGGTTTTGCGACAAAGGGTTCGGACGCATACGTGCGTTTACGCGCGTACGACTTTCGGACAGTTTTTACCGGTCGGCTTTGGTTTAAGCCAGTTACTGGTATCCGGTTATTGGATTTTTACAGTCTAAAGTTTTTCCGTATTTTTGCGGATTGGAGGGGCGTTCTCGTAATTGTATGAGAAGCTTCTAGAAGATGTGACTAAGGAGGTTACTTTGGATAAGATTGTGAGTCATGAGAGTGATTCATCATTATCATTATTGCACCATAAATGATAATGACACATGCTTAATGAATCACCTCTTTTCATTTATGAAGCATGCTTATTCATTTCTATTATTCATTATTCTAAAATGAGAATGCTTCATAATATGTTATGATACTCTCACTATCTCATCTCATTATTATTATCATCTTCTCTCTCCTCAAGCTCTCATCTTCAAGAGACTAATCCTTAATCCTCATGTGTTGAGATCAAAGGATTAGTTAGACTTAAACATCCATTACCTTCACTCTATATCATCCTTTCTTCTTTGATTAGCAATCAAAGTAGATTAGTTACCTCAAGTTAGAGGTGTAGCTTGGTGTTTTGCTCTCGGGTGGATCGTCTACTACCTAGAGAAGGTCGAGGAGAACAAAGGAGGACACAAAGACGAAGGACCGGTTTCATTAGGTATAATCCCTAAACACAATTGATAAGAAACTCTTTGTGTATGGTTATTTATAGTTTAGCTTCAATTCAAGCGGTTAGTCGATGTTCGTTCTTTAAACATGATCGTTTTTGAAAATTCCGCCTCCCCACAAGTACTGGGGTGTACTACATCGACTTACACGAAGGCCAAGTGCCTCGTACTTGCCTCGTTGGACAACGAACATCAGAGGAGGCACGAGAATATGGACCTTGAATCCATATTTTTCCATACAAAAGAACTGTATGGAGAGCAATCTCGTATCGCAAGATACGAAGTGTCGAAAAAGTTATTTTCGGCAAGGTTGGCCATCGGATCATCGGTAGCGGAACACGTGCTTAAGATGATTGGCTTCATTGAGGAGCTCGCGGAACTTGGAACCACGTTGGAGAATGAGCTCTATACGGACTTGATTCTCCAGTCCCTTCCTTCCACTTACGCCCAGTTCATACTGAACTTCAACTTACAAGAAAAAGAAGTTGAACTTTCAGAGCTCCTCAACATGCTGAGGAGCGCAGAGGGCACCCTACAGAAAGGTAGGGAAACATCCACTTTGTTTGTAGGAGGATCTTCCTCTTCTAGGTCCAAGGCGAAAGCCAAGGGAAAGAAGAAGAAAGCCTCCGCCAAACCAAGAGGCGGTGTTAGTAAAGTGGATACGAAGGGAAAAGCTAAAGCAACAAAGATAGCGGGGAAGCTAGTGGATAAGAAAGAATGCTTCTATTGTCATAAGAAAGGTCACTGGAAGAATGATTGCAGGGCTTGGAAAGCCAGAACACAGGAATTGAAGCAGGTTGCGGCTACAGCTTCAGGTGTGTTTGTTATTGAAAACTGTCTTTCAATAAACTCTACTTCCTGGGTATTGGATACCGGATCAGGATCTCATATCTGTAATTCTTTGCAGGCGTTGAGAAACCATAGTGTTTTGAAAGCAGGTGACATGACCCTCAGAGTTGCAAACGGAGCTAGCATGGATGCTAAGGCCGTGGGGGACTATCACCTGGGAATGTCAGATGGACATGTTTTGGTTTTGCGTAATTGCTTTTTTGTACCCAACGCAACTTGTAATATCATTTCTGTATCTTTAGTTTCTAAAGAAGGTTATGAATTTGCGTTTGTAAGTAATGTTGTAAACATTCACCTTAATCAAGTTTTGATTGGGTCAGGTACATTAAGTAATGGTATATACGTATTAAACCAACCACAGATTTTCAATGTCCAGATTACACACAAAAGAAAGTCTCCGGAAATAAATCAGACTTTCTTATGGCATTGTAGACTGGGTCACATCAATGAGAGAAGGTTGACGAAGTTACATACAGAAGGATATTTGAATCCGTTCGAATATCAATCGTATGCCACTTGTCAATCCTGTCTCAAAGGAAAGATGACAAAGACTCCGTTCACTGGACACGGAGTAAGAGCGAGCGAGCTCTTGGGACTCGTACACAGCGACGTGTGCGGTCCAATGTCTACACATGCGAGAAGCGGTTATTCTTACTTCATTACTTTTACGGATGACTTCTCAAGGTACGGTTATGTCTTCTTAATGAAACATAAGTCCGAAGCCTTTGGAAAATTCCAGGAGTATAAGAATGAAGTAGAAAAACAAACCGGCAAAAGTATCAAGAACCTAAGATCGGATCGAGGTGGAGAATACTTAAGTGCCGAATTCCTGGATTATTTAAAATAGAACGGAATTCTCTCTCAGCTTACTCCTCCATACACTCCGCAACATAACGGTGTACCGGAGAGACGGAACCGAACCCTATTGGATATGGTACGGTCCATGATGAGTAACGCTGAGTTACCGCGATCATTCTGGGGATATGCGCTAGAATCAGCTGCATACCTTTTGAACCGAGTTCCGACTAAGACTGTGCCTACTACACCATATGAGATGTGGTGTGGGAAGAGACCCTATCTTAAGCACATTAAGACATGGGGATGTCCAGCTTTTGTTAAAAAGCAGCATGCGGACAAGCTCGAGACACGCTCAGTACAGTGTAAGTTCATGGGATATCCAAAGAACTCCAAGGGATATTTCTTCTACTGCGAAGAGGAACAAAAAGTTCTTGTTTCTCGTCATGCCTACTTCTTGGAAACTGAGTTTTTGGAAACCCAGATAAGTAGGAGCACAGTAGAACTGGAAGAAATTCCAGAACCACGAGCTATTACTGAAAGCTTAGTGGAACCAGAGGGTTCAAAAGAACAGGACATTCCTACACCGCTCCGCAGGAGTAGTAGGCAGTCTCATCTGCCCGAGAGATACTACGGTTTTCTCATAGACGGGGATAGAGAGGATTGCATCATAGATTATGATGAGCCTACTAGCTTCCAGCAAGCCGTTCAGAGCGTCGACTCGGTAAAATGGCTGGATGCAATGCGGACCGAAATGGAGTCCATGTACACCAACAAAGTATGGACGTTGGACGTTGCTCCAGACGGGGTAAAACCCGTAGGATGCAAGTGGATCTTCAAAAGGAAGATTGGTGTTGATGGACAGGTTGAGACCTATAAAGCTAGACTGGTTGCAAAGGGTTTTCGTCAAAGACCTGGTTTGGACTATGACGAGACCTTTTCTCCAGTAGCTATGCTGAAATCCTTTCGGATCCTTCTTGCCATTGCTGCCATCCACGATTATGAGATTTGGCAGATGGACGTAAAGACAGCTTTTCTAAATGGAAATTTAGAGGAGTGTGTCTATATGGACCAGCCAGAGGGTTTCATTCAGAGTGGGAGCAGCGGAAAGGTGTGCAAGTTGCTTAAGTCCATTTACGGACTAAAGCAGGCATCGCGGAGTTGGAACATCTGTTTTGATGAGACGGTCAAGGAATTTGGCTTTATCAAAAATCCAGATGAACCATGCATCTATAGTAGATTTGTAGCGAGAACTGTAGTATTCCTCGTTTTATACGTGGATGACATTCTCTTAATAGGAAATGACATTCCTATGCTACAATCTGTCAAGGGGTTCTTGTCACACAGGTTCGCCATGAAAGACCTGGGTCATGCCTCATACATCCTGGGGATCCGGATCCATCATGATAGATCCAAGAGGATATTAGGACTTTCGCAGTCCATGTACATCGACACCATACTGAAAAGATTCAGTATGGAAGATTCCAAGCGCGGTAACCTACCGGCTTGTCATGGGATCACCCTCTCTAAAGAGATGTCTCCCAAGACTGATTTGGAGAGGGATCGCATGTCTATTATACCCTACGCTTCTGCAGTAGGCTCTATAATGTATGCGGTGTTGTGTACCAGACCGGATGTAGCTTATGCACTGAGTGTAGTAAGCCGGTATCAGTCAATCCCAGGGGAGAAACACTGGATAGCGGTAAAGAACATTCTCAAGTACCTGAGAAGGACTAAGGAGATGTTCTTGGTGTATGGCGGAAAAGACCTCCAGATTGAGGCCTTTGCTGACTCCAGCTTCCAGAGTGACAAGGATGATTCCAAGTCCATGTCGGGTTTTGTCTTTACCCTCAATGGAGGGGCGGTGTGTTGGAAGAGTTCCAAACAGGAAACCGTTGCAGACTCGACGATGGAAGCGGAATACATCGCTGCATCTGATGCCGCAAAAGAAGCTGTCTGGATAAGGAAGTTCTTGAAAGAACTTCAGGCGGTTCCGTCCATTGTTGATCCAATACCTCTGTATTGCGATAACAACGGGGCTATAGCTTTAGCGAAGGAACCCAGGTCCCATCAGAGATCCAGACACATCTTGAGGCGGTATCACCTGATCAGGGAGATCGTGGATCGCCAGGAGATCGAGGTTCGGAGAGTCGCTTCAGAAGATAACACTGCAGATCCATTCACCAAGGCCTTGCCCCAGACTCAGTTCGAGCGGCTGATCGAGATGATAGGTCTTTGATACGCAAGTACATGGCCTTAGTGCAAGTGGGAGATTGTTAGTGTATATGCCCTAGAGGCCATTACTGTATCATACTAGTTTGTATATTACTTAATGGAAGCTTGGGATATTCACCTTGTATAAACAATCTTGCTCAATATAGTAGTATGCTACTTGGTTTATTTCTACTTCAATGTGTACTTGTGTTTATTTCAGTATATCACCTATACACATTAGTGGAGCCCTTAGGATCTTTGCTTGATTACCAGTTTTGTGATGGCAGTCACACTAGTGGGGGCTGGGTAATCTATAAGCACATCCTTATGTAGGTCCCTAGTCGCAGGACTATCGAGACAGGGCATCGATACTCCGGAGTAGACTAGCGCATGCGCTTCTCATCCCAGAGTGGGAGACGGTCTGTCCCACAGCCGTCAGTACGTCGTACTGGAGATAGTATGCGGGTGCTCGTTGGGTTACGAGTACACTGGACAGGACTCGTCGGGAACTGACCGGTTGGTATTATACCTATCGTCAGTTGTCAGTTCCCAGGTGACATGAGTACAGCTTAGTCCGCTGACTTGACACTGTCACTTCGTCTCGAGTGTGTTCCCACTGTACTTTGATTACTACCCTACCACGGCTCAAAGGAGTCGTGCAAACAGGTGGTAGTTGGGTGCAGTCCCGAAGCACTTGGAGGCAGTGACGGTTAGACAAGATTCGTCTCTCCCGGTATTGGGGGTTGACATCGCGCTGTGTCTAGGAGAGCCATTACACGAGTAGTCCCTGGCCAGGGCAATCGAGATATACAGGTAGGCTTCCAGTGTTATCTCAGGGTGTTTTGGGCTTCACTCCGACACGACTTGTACCGCTATTAGGGGACTGACGTTTACCGCCCCCCTATGCCCGCCATGCGATGTATCAGACGAACAGACCGGACTGTACGGAGATTGTCACATTCAGTCTCAGTAGGAGTTCATATGGGTTTCACTTCGTCAGTCTTCTTGTCGGCTTCTACCTGGGGACCGTTACGCACAGCTAGTGCCGCTTGCGGTCTGTGGTTAAACCCACTGCCAGCGTAGTGTCGAGTCTTTAGAGTCCCACACAGAAAGCTATTCGCCTTTAGGCAAAAGAGTAGAGGTCGCATGGTTTTGCGGCAGGTCGCATGGTTTTGCGACAGGGTTCGGTCACATCCGTGCACTTGTGCACGTACAGTGTCCGGACAGTAAACACTAGCGGGATTTGGTTTAAGCCAGATCCTTGTGTATGTATTGGGATTGGATTTATCCAGTTTGTATTCGTGTTCCTCGGAACGCGGATGCGGGTGTGTATGCACAGTTGACGGAGAGACAGAGGCGGAGGATTCTCATTAGGGTTATTGACCATTGACAGTTGACCTTTGACTTTTTGCTCAACCCTAATGAGAATATGATATGTGATTAACAATTATATTAATTAGGTATTATGGTGACATGGTTGTTGAGTTGTTGACTTTGTTGACTTGTTGACTTTTGTTGACTTGTTGACTTTGTTGACCGGTTGACTATGCTTGACTAGTTGACCATCATGATAACCATAGCTATCATTTCATGGCAAAGACTTTTGCTTGCTTGCTGTTTTGTGCAAATTGAGTGCATGAAATGATATGGCTATGGTTGCTTAAACCATCACATAATACTTGATTGATATGATGTGTTATGATTGTTTTGGATTATGAGAGCCAAATGAGAAAAGTCTTCTCTCATTCTTTCATGCTAATTCTCTCTCTTGTTCTTGAGCTCTCATCTTCCTCCTCTTGCTCTCTCTCTCTTGACTCTATGGTTCACTTGTCTCATGAGTTGAGATTCAAGAACCATAGATAGAATCCCATACAAACTCTTCTCTACTCACTCTAGTTCACAAGGTTTAGCAAACCAAGTGAACAGGTTTCTTCAAAGACCGAAGAAGGAGCCAAAGGTTGAAGCTTTCGAGGTGGATCTATCTTCGGCGCAAGGAGACGACGGAGTGAAGGCGATCCGGACGACCATCGAAGCTTGAAGATGAAGGAGTTCGAGAAATAGAAAGGTATAACCCCCTAACCGAGTAGTTAGCAACTCGTAGTTAGGTTGTTAGGTAGATGTTTAACAAAGATCCGGGTTTTAAGTCCATGTTACCACCTCTAAGAAAATCGTTTTTTATCAAATTCCGCGTGCCCGAAAGTACCGGGAGAGGTAGCATGGACTTACAGTATATATAAGAAGTTAAATGGTTATACTGAGTTGATCCGTGTCCTTCGGTCTTCAACCATCATCCCCAAGCTCTTAGTGGCTCCTTGATCAAATTTGGTTGCTGGTCTTCCTCCATCTACGATGATCCACCTGAGGGAAACGACACAAGCTTCAGCCTCGTCGAGCGAGGTAACCGACGCTCCAAGCTGGCTTGCAATTGAAAGTGGAGTTGTAGGAATGTGTCATTATCATTTTCTCTTATCACAATGCTCAAATTAGCAACTCAAAAAGATGAAGGAGGTGAGGAAACATTAGGCATGAGCAACTCAAGAAAGTTCTAAGTCTCCAAGTGAGAATGAGAGTGTAAGCAAGTGAAGAAATCAAATGGAGAAAAAAAATGAGCAAGCCATGAAAACAAAATGCATAGCCTCAGTAAGAAGTGGCTGCCCCCTTACCCTCTCTCAATGATGCACACCCAAAAATATATATCTTCATAATTTCCAGTAAACAATTAAGACCCATGCCTCTCTACATGCCCAAGACCCATGCTCATGCCACCTCACTCCTCCAACTCATTTGTGAAACAAATGAATTACCAAAAAAGGAAAATCTTGCAAATGAGGTGTCCACTTCTAAAAGCTGTTAGTGTATATGCCCTAGGGGCCATTATTGTATCATACTAGTTTGTATATTACTTAATGGAAGCTTGAGATATTCACATGTATATAACAGTCTTGCTAAATATGGTAGTATGCTACTTGGTTTTTCTATCTTAATATGTGAGTATACGTATTGATAGAGCTCTTAGGATCTTGCTTGATTACCAGCGTTGTGATGGCAGTCACACTAGTGGGGGCTGGGTAGTCTACAAGCACATCCTTATTCAGGTCCCTAGTCGTAGGATTATCGAGACAGGGCATCGATTATCCGGAGTAGACTAGTGTGTACGCTTCTCATCCCAGTTGGGGAGATGGTCTGTCCCACAGCCGTCAGTACGTCGTACTGGAGATAGTATGCAGGTGCTCGTTAGGTTATGGGTACACCGGACAGGACTCACGGGGAACTGTTAGTTGGTATTATACCCATCGTCAGTTAACAGTTCCCAGGTGACATGAGTACAGCATAGTCCGCAGACTTGACACTGCTACTTCGCCTCGAGTGTATCCCATTATTCTAAGATTGCTACCCTACGACGGCTCAAAGGAGTCGTGAAAATAGGTAGCAGTTGGGTGCAGTCCCGAGCACTTGGAGGCAGTGGCGGTTAGAAAGGATTCGTCTCTCCCGGTATTGGGAGTTGATATCGCGCTGTGTCAAAGAGCCATTGCGCAAAGTCCGTGGCCAGGGCAAGCGAGATTTACTGGTAGGTTCCAGTTGTTTTCTCAGGGTGTAATGGGCTAGGCTCCGACACGACTTATACCGCTATTAGGGGACTGACGCTTGCAGCCCCCCTAGGCACGATATGCGATAGTCTTAGATGAACAGACCGGACTGTACGGAGATTGTCACATCAGACTCAGTAGGAGTTCGGATGGGTTTCCTCATCGGCCTTGTTATCGACATCTACTTGGGGACCGTTACGTACAGCTAGTGCCGCTTGCGGTCTGTGGTTAAGCCCACTGCCAGCGTAGTAGTCGAGTCTCTAGAGTCCTACACAGAGAGTTTCCCTACTCCAGGCGAAACGATATAGAGGTCGTATGGTTTTACGACAAGGGTTCGGACGCATACGTGTGTTTACGCACGTACGACATCCGGACAGTTTTTACTAGCCGGCTTTGGTTTAAGACAGTTTTTGGTATCCGGTTATTGGATTTATACAGTCTAAAGTTTTTCCGTGTTTTCACGGATAGGAGAGACGTTCTCGTAATTTCGCGAGAAGCATCTAGAAGATGGTGACTTTAGGGTTAAGGTGGCATATGCATTAAATGAGATTAGTGACTCATTTGTGTTATTCATCCATGTCATTAATGCATCATAAATGCTTAATGACTCATGGAGATGAATCACCCATTTGTATTTATGAAGCATGGTTGTTAAATCCTTTATTTTCTTTTATGGATAAATAATAATGCTTCATATATATTATGATAGATCATTATCTCATTCCATTCTCTTGCTCACATTCTCTCTCCTCAAGCTCTCTCTCTCTTCAAACCCTAATCCTCCCCTCTCATGTGTTGAGACCAAGGATTAGATTAGACTACGTAATCCTTAACCATTCTCTACATCACCTAGGTTACTTAGATTAGCAATTTAAGAAACCTAGTTACATCAAGTTAGAGGTGAAGCTTGAAGTAAAGCTCTCGGGTGGATCATCTACTATATAGAGAAGGCCGGAGAGGACGTGGAGAACGAAAAGACGAAGGACACGGTTCATCAGGTATAATCACTTTTCATAGTAGTTGTTAACTTCTATGATTCATGTTAGTTATAGTTTAGCAAAGATTCTCGGTTAGTCGATGTTTACGCCTAAAACAAGATCGTTTTTTCATTATTCCGCCTCCCTGCAAGTCGTGGGGTGTTGTACATCGACTTACAGTGGTATCAGAGCCTCGCTAAACAATAATTAACTCATTAGCAAAGTCGTATGAATTTCGAACGCAAAACGAACCGAAAAAGACATCGATATCACAAGTTTCTGTCGATTTTAAAACTGGCTCTTAAAATTTTTCTGGGAGCTTCAGAATAACAAATAGAGAAATATATGATCACTGGAGAAAAATGGGTTCCTGAATCGGCCATACAGCCGTGGAACCGCGGCCGATCCCACCGATCCGCCGCAAATCCGCGGCCGAGTTAGGGCCGATTCAACCCAGTTTACTCCAATAACTCTTCTGTGATATTTTTGTATTTTCTGGAATGTTTATTTTCTACTCAAGTCTCAGGTGCACAGAGAAGTTTTGGGAGTAGAATCTGATATGTTTGCTCGATCGAAATTATACGATGTTTGCTAATTTGATTATATCTGCGTTTGTATAATGTGTTCGTAAACCTCCCCTAACTGCTAGTATGTCGGTTAGCAGGGGTTGCACATTTCTGTAATGGTTTTTACTGTTTGTGGATGTGAACTGTATTGTACTGTTGTGATGATTAGCCGGGATTTGAGATGGGTTGTTATATTCATTCATTCAATGTAATTGTAATATGTTGTAATATTATTTTGCGGGGCACATCCAGGTTGCGGTTGTAGTCACCATTGTATTATTTCATTTTACTGTTTTTTCTCCTAGGATAGACCCAAGGTGGGGTGCACAAACTACCGGGTACTTTGAAGTGTTTAGTGGCCTACTCACTTTGTTGAGGGAGACCGCTTCACTTCGGGTATTTGGTGGGTAGTTTGCCGTACCCGTAGGGGTCTAGGGTGGGGTAATGGCTATTCATCACAACTGTATAATCCGTCTTTTGTTGCAGGCTCTAAACAAACACGGATAGCTTGCAAATCCAATAATGTTCATATAAGATCTGGAATGCTTATTATTGCGTCTGACGAATGTACAATATCTATATATGATAGCTATTTAGACGTCACTTATGTTTTACACCCGCGCTAGCCCAGCCCCTGCTCTGCCGTTAGTTAAGTAACCTAACGGGTGATGACGGGACCCAGTGGCAAATGCGGATGGCATAAGAGGTCGTTGTATTTTCGTTGTTTTCTGCAATGATAGGTTAATGATGGGACGCATTATTTATAATGCAAAGAAAATAAACCAAAAAGTTGAATCGTTGGAACAATTTAAAAGAAACCTCTCGGTTATTTTAAAACAGTTGATATTTTTAATTGCGGAGCTTTAACCACTCCTTTTAAAAGCTATCAGGTTCCTTCGGTCATATCAAGTTCACTACGTTCACGGTTTCGCCAAAACCAATCGTAGCCCTCCGTCATTTCATTTGGGTATTCAGTAGTATTCAAGCTATGCATTTTGGCCAAAGTCAAGGCATATTGTTTGGTAGCTGCTGGATATTCATTTGTTGCATATATAGATGAGTTAGTTTGGGACAGTCGTATTATCATTTGACCAAAGTCAGGGGTATGTACGGATGGGGTCAAATTGACAAGATAATGACGGGTAGAACTTGACATGTGACTTATGACATTTTGACCAAAGCCAAGGTCATAAGAGCTTGGGGCAAAAACTTATATCGGGAATTTCTAAAGAAACTGAAATTTGCAAAGAGATTCATACCATTTGGAGTTTGATGAATGTTGGTAGGATTCCTTCAACATTATCATACGATGATATTTGGATCTCGATCCTACTGTGAGTATATGCTACTCATCAGGAGATTCGTCACTTAACGATCAATGCTATAAACCAAGTAGGTGTCAAGAAAGGTGTCAACGGGGTTACGCCCCCAGAGAAAAGAGGTTATTTAATTAAGGAACTTCGTGAAAACGTTGGAAAACCACCCTCGAAGTACCGACACCAGCCTGGCTGAACGGTTAAGCATGTATTGTACAGTGAGAATAGTCCTGGCTAATTCTTCTTTTATGGTTTGAGGAAGGATTCGAGAAACAGTGGGAGCCATCCAGTTTAGATAAATTAAAAACCACTCTAAACTTGCAAGAGCATCATGCTAAAGAGTTTTCTTCTCTCTCTCCTAATTGCAGCGACCCTGAAAATGACTGGACTTAAGTTACTTTTAGAGAAAAATATACTGACATGGCCAAACTATAAAGATTGGCTGTGGAATGTCAAAATGGCTTTGACCTATGACAAATTGGGGTACGTCCTCACCGCTAAGGCACCAGCTGTCCCTGGTCCCAAATCCAGTAATGCGGATAAGAAAATCCGCAAAACCTGGGAGTATGATTGCGCGAAGGCCAAGTGCATCGTGGTTGCCTCGATGAACAATGAACATCAGAGGAGGCGCGAGGATATGGATCTTGATGCCATATTTCTCCATACAAAAGAACTTTATGGAGAGCAATCTCGTATAGCAAGATACGAGACCTCTAAGAACTTGTTTCGAGCGAGGTTGGCCGTCGGATCATCGGTAGGAGAACATGTCCTAAAGATGATTGTCTATATAGAAGAGCTCACAGACCTTGGGACGACTTTGGAAAATGAGTTCTACACAGACCTTATTCTCCAATCCCTTCCTTCCACCTACGCCCAGTTTATTCTGAACTTCAACATTCAAAGAAAAGAAGTTGAACTTCCAGAACTCCTTAACATGTTGAGGAGTGCAGAGGGCACCTTGCAGAAGGCAAGGGAAACACCCGCTATGTTTGTTAGCGGTGCTTCTTCTTCCGGGTCCAAGGCTAGGGCCAAAGGAAGGAAAAAGAAGGCCGCCACCAAACCTAGAGGAGGTGTAAGTAAGGTGGGAGGGAAGGGAAAGAAAAAGTTTGCGGTACCGGTAGTGGCCCAGGATGAGTGTTTCCATTGTCATAGCAAAGGCACTGGAAGAAAGATTGCAAGGCGTGGAACGCCAAGAACCAGGAACCGAAGCAAGCTGTGGCTTCGACTTCAGGTGTGTTTGTAATTGAGAATTGTCTGTCAATCAAGTAGATTTCAGGTGTGTTTGTAATTGAGAATTGTCTGTCAATCAACTCTACTTCCGGGGTATTGGATACCGGATCAGGATCTCATATTTCCAATTCATTGCAGGCACTGAGAAACCGTAGAGTGCTGAAGGATGGTGATATGACCCTGATGGTTGCTAACGGAGCTAGCGTGGGAGCTGTGTCCGTAGGGGATTATCAGCTGGGATTGACGAGTGGACGCATTTTGGTTTTACATAACTGTTTTTGTGTACCCAGCTTAACGTGTACTATCATATATGTTTCCTTGTTATCAAATAAAGGTTATGATTTCACGTTTGTAAGTGATGTTGTTAACATCCACCTTAATCATAGTTTGATTGGGTCCGGTACACTGGATAACGGTATATATGTCTTAAACCAACTCCAAATTTTCAATGTCCAGAACAAACTAAAAGAAAGTCTCCAGATTTAAATAAAGCTTTCTTATGGCATTATAGACTGGGTCACATCAATGAGAGAAGGTTGACTAAGTTACATAGAGAAGGGTATTTGGACTCGTTCGAATATCAAACTTATGCCACTTGTCAATCTTGTCTCAAAGGAAAGACGACAAAGACTCCATTTACTGGACATGGAGTAAGAGCAAGCGAGCTCTTAGGACTCATACACATCGATGTATGTGGTCCAATGTCTACACATGCAAGAGGTGGTTTTCCTATTTCATTACTTTTACGGATGATTACTCAAGGTACGGATTCATTTATCTGATGAAACATAAATCTGAGGCTTTTGAGAAATTCCAAGAGTACAAGAATGAAGTAGAAAACCAAACCGGCAAAAGTATCAAGACACTAAGATCTGATCGAGGTGGTGAATACTTAAGTGCCGAGTTCCTAGGTTACCTAAAAGAGAAAGGAATTCTCTCTCAGCTTACTCCTCCATACACTCCACAGCATAACGGTGTATCGGAGAGATGGAATCGAACCCTATTAGATATGGTACGTTCCATGATGAGTAATGCTGAGTTACCGCGATCTTTCTGGGGTTATGCGCTAGATTCAGTGGCATATCTTCTGAACAGGGCTCCTACCAAGACTGTGCCTACCACCCCATATCAGATGTGGAGTGGGAAGAAACCCCATCTTCAGCATATGAAGATTTGGGGATGTCCATCTTTTGTTAAAACACAGCATATGGACAAGCTCGAGGCACGATCAGTAAAATGTAAGTTTGTGGGATATCCAAAGAACTCCAAGGGATATTATTTCTATTATGCATAGGAACAAAAGGTTTTTGTTTCTCGTAATACCCATTTTCTAGAACAACAGTTTTTAGAAAAGGAAATAAGTGGGAGCGAAATAGAACTGGAATGTAACACCTTAGGATAAGGGTTAGTGTATAATTATAGTTAAATAATGATTTTTAATAAAAAGTTTACCAAATTGTGTTTTAAATATTTTTCCTAATTTAATAAATATTTTTCCAAAATTTTCCTAGGCTTGCACACACATGTGCATGTAAACTAGGGTTTTTAAATCAAGTAAATACCATAATTATTAACCATGGTGGGTTAATTGTAGGATTAATTCCTTTGGGTTTAAAGTAAGTTTAATTAGCTAATTAAAAAGGTTGCTTTAATTTGAATTTTAGTTTAAGTGTTGACTTGTGTGAGAGAGAGAGAGAGTGCATCATGGCTTAGCCCATGCTTGCCATTAATGAAGAGAGAGAGAGAGGGGTTGACCCTTGAGTGTTGATTGTTTTCCTCTCTCATTTCTTTGTTCTCTCAAACACTCACACACCCACACACTTACCTTTTTCCCCAGCTCCAGAACAAGCAGCAGCAGCAGCAAACACAACAACAGCAACAATCTCTGAAGCAAGAGGCAGCATCAGCAGCAGTGAGCTGCAGCAGCCCCATCACCCAGTGCAGCCCCTTCCCTTCACTTCTTCTCCTTCCTGCAGCTCCCTAGGGTCGAGAGTGAGGTATAATTCCTATCTTGCTTCCCTAGTTTGCCTAGTTAGTGTAGTTTTGCATCGGTTAATGGATTTTTGTGTGTTTTAGTGCGATATGGGGTGTTTAGTGTGAACTTTGTGCTAATGAGGTGTAGATTGGTTTCAGTAGGATTCTTGAGGTTTGTGGAGACCATGTTAACCTAGCTTAACCCCTATTACACTAAAATACCACCAGATTTCATATTTGATGCAAATGTCGTATTTGGACAAAATGTGAGTTTTCTGGAACTGCTATTGACCCGGTGAGTGCAGAATGATTTTGGGAAGACTGTAGTGTAGTGGAGTAGAGCTGATACACCAGGTGAAACCCGACCCCCATATTGCTATAGTAGGCCGCCAATTTCCTCATTCTGGCCGCCAATTGCGGCCAGATGGGTAGGGTTTGGGTTGGGGTTTGGTCCAGTGGGTGTCTGCCATTGTGTGTAGTGTTTTGATATATATATTTTTGAGAGTTTGGTTCTGTAGAAAAATCTGGGACCAAATACCTGTTTTGCCGTTTTTCTAAACCTTCGCGACACGCGTGATATGTGAGTAGGTTTGGGTTCTGCGTATCGCGGCGCGTCGGGGTAGTTTCGTGGCGCGTGATTACACGTTTTAGCGTATCGCGTACACGCGCGATTGGTTTGCGACACAGGTTTCTTACTGGATTATAATGTCGCGTTATGTGACTTAAGCTTATGTGTGATATGTGTATGTGATTCTAGGTTCGCAGGCTAGTGAGACGGACGCTGCGAAGAAGGACAAGCAAGTGGTTGGATACACTTAGCGCGAGACACTGTGAGTAGATTTCACATCTACGGGGATATCGCCCGCATGGCGTTATGCGTCAGGGCTGATAGGACTTTATTATTATGTGTTGCATGCATCCCATAGACTGTCATCGCATATTGCATTCTCTGCTGTGTTGATATATATATTGCTTAGAACTGATAGAACGCCGCACTATTACTAACGGTTTATGTTGCACGGGAACTATTTACATGCTACACACACACCGTTAGTAACTGCCATGCTACACTCACTGTAGAGCTGCCATGATTATATTGCTAGAGTTCGCTTCATATGTGATTTGATATGATTTTCATGTATATTGGGAGCCGCATGACATCTTTTAAAACCGGAAACGAAACTACTTTAAAAACCGGTTTTTCCCTTACATACCTACCATGGATTGATGTATATTGTACCTCGCATTGGATTTACTATTGGTATTGGATTTTCATGTGATTTCTGGTTTTGAGGACCGTGGAATTAATTAAGAAAAGATGCACTATTTTGAAAAACCCGGTACCTCGTGATAAGATATTTTGGTGCGTCCACCACGCGTTTTCTCGGTACTGAGACGTGTGCTTGAAACCCGATTCGAGGAGTGGATGTTCCGTTTGCGGGTTCGTGGTGGGCCCGGTATGGTTCCCCTCGGCGAGATGATCGATGGGATTTACCGATTGAGCCTGGAGGCGGGCGAGTACCTACCGGTGATTGGTTGGACCTGGCAGTTGTCCGGAGGATACTGACCAGAGTCGAGTGATGGATGCGGGATGATCCGTGCTGCCGGGGCCGAGGGCCGATACCGCAGACAGACCCCGTGGGGCCGGTCCGGATTGACGGCGCCCGATATTCGAGGATTTACGTGTCGATGCTGGACACGAGTATTTATGATGTTTTGGGTGCCGATGTTGGGCACTCGTGATTCCTCCGAGATATACAGGATTTGAGGACCGATGGGTGTGCCGGCGCCTGAGTATATGTGGGATTTGGGTGCAGTTTGAGGCACCGATCTTTGTTTTCCATGTTGACATGGTCCATGTAGATATTATTTATCCCATGCTCAGTATTGATTACTATACATCTCATCCTGTGGCATTTACCGATTAGAGTACATGCATTACTATTGTACCCACTGTTGACATGCATTGATATCATCTGCTGGCATTAGTAGAGCCACGCTATATGTGCATGCTTGCGATCACCTTTATATGTTATCTCTATTCATGAGTTGGCAACTCACCCCCGTTGTGCCACAGTGTTTGCAGGTTGCCCTTGGGAGTAGTCACGGCTGGCTGTTACCTCATCTTTTGGCACAGATACCCCTTTTGAGCAGAGATAGTCTTTTGCTGATAGGTGGGTTTTGTACGGTATCTGTTATCTTTCAGTTGTATATTGATGTATCTAGTATTCTCCATCTACCTTCTGTATTGACTTAGAGACAGTTGTGAGGAAGATATGTATGATTTTATATTCTAGTGTCGAGCTCGCATGTGAGCCGACGTTACTTTACTTTTGCAGTCTTAGCTTTTATGATATTGTCCTTGCTTTACTGTGTATTCTTCACTACGGCGTCGTATATCTCATTGTGATGCTTCATTCAGTTTACTTGTTATTTCTGCTACACCTTGCTTTTACCCGACTTCTCGGGGCTAATGTTTTAAAAAGGGAAATGTTACCAAAATTATAAAACTTATAACTTTTGAACTTAAAAAGGATTGCTACTAAATAAATGGAAGTTTTTCGGACATGTATGATTGTTTTTACAAAATGTTTTAAAATCACTCTATATTTATTGGTTTGATTTCTGGGTTCGGCTTACTTAGCCGCGTTACGCCTGTAGACGTTGCGTGGTTAAGTGCCGGTCACGAGTCAAATTCTCGGGTCGTTACAAAGTTGGTATCAAAGCGTAGGTTTTACCTTCGGAGTGTAGGATGACCCCGGTATGATGGAGTAGGTAGCTGCAGCAGGGAGCGTAGCGTGCGTATGTTCCGCGGCATACTCACGACACGGTACTCCGCCTACGCGACCTTAGGACTTATTGATTTGATCCCTCCTTATATTCTTGTGATTCGATTTCTGTGTTCTTATCGAATCCAAATTTTCTTTCAGCCATTATGCCGCCTAAGACTACGAGGGCACAGAGAGCGGCCGCGAGGGCCGAGATTCGTGTTGACTCGTCAGAGACGAGGACTGATCCGGGCAGTACGCCGATTGTACCCGAGCAGGCTGTTCCTGCCGTGTCAGAGCAGATCGCATCGTTAGGGGCTGGTATGCAGGAGATGCGCCAGATGATAGGATCGCTAGTTGAGACGCTTCGAGCGCAGCGACCAGAGGTAGCTCCACCAGTTCCAGAGACCGCGATGGTGCCTACCGCACAGCCAGTTGCCCCTGTAGCCACGGAGGTGATTACAGTATCGCTATCATAGTTCATGAGGCTGAAGCCTCCAGTTTTCATAGGCACCGATACAGCCGAGGACCCACAGTATTTCATAGACAGGATGGCCAGGATATGCCGTTCCCTCAGATGTGCAGATGCGAGATGGGTTGAGTTCGCGAGCTTTCGCCTGGAAGGTCTTGCGCAGAAATGGTGTGATTCAGTGGAGAAGGGCAGAGCAGCAGGTCTTCCTCCTATGACCTGGACGGAGATCGTGACCATATTTCTAGCCCGTTTCCTTCCCCGGAGTGTTAGAGATGCCCGAGCACGCAGGTTTGAGTCCTTGCGCCAGACGCCAGGGATGACAGTGGCGGAGTATGACGTACTGTTTATAGAGCTAGCAGTCTACGCCCCACATTTAGTGGCCACCGAGGAGTTGCGAGTCCGGAGATTTGTTCGAGGCTTGCTTTCACCAGTGTTCCTCGCGATCAGCGCGCAGCACTACGAGACCTATGCAGCAGCTGTAGACGCAGCCCTAGTGGTCGAGGAGCACCTTGTTGAGACTTCGGCACTTCCAGAGCCGAAGAGAGTTCGTACCAGTATTTCCGCACGGAGGCAGTCATTCAGACGCCGCGACAGGTATCGTTCCGGTACGAGGGATAGCAGAGATTCGGGACAGGGTCAGATGTTTAGTTCGTATCCCCAGGACGGTCAGCAGTCGCCGCGGGGTTGCTACAGATGTGGCAGCCTACTTCACCTCGTTCGAGATTGTCCAGAGACACACCGGAGGGAGGCGGCAGCACCGCATGTTACCTTACCACCTTCACCACCCCAGAGGGAGTTGCCCGTTGCGCCTACCGTTGCTCCGCGCCAGACTTATGCACAGAGAGGTCGTGGGCATGGAGGAGTTGCTCAGAGAGGACGAGATGACCGAGGCAGAGGTCAGTCAGTTACAGGTGGTGGACAGGCGAGGGTCTTTGCTTTGACACATCAGGACGCACAGGCGTCCAATGCAGTGGTTTCAGGTATCCTCCCTGTATGTTCGGTTGATGCACATGTATTGTTCGATCCCGGATCCACACACTCGTACGTATCCACACACTTTGTGCCGAGTCTGGGTAGAGAGTCTGGCTTGCATGATCAGCCGCTTGTGGTGACTACTCCTGTGGGAGAGTCGTTTGTGGCTAGGCACGTGTTCCGATCCTGTATCGTCTGTATTGGCGAGAGAGAGTTTCCTGTCGACTTGATCCTTCTGGAGATGTTGGACTTCGACGTTCTTTTGGGCATGGATTGGTTAGCCTCGTGCTATGCTTCTGTGGACTGCCGCGAGAAGACAGTTAGATTCTGTTTCCCCGGTGAGTCGGTTTTTGTTGTGTTGGGGGACCGTGGTGCCGCCCCTCACAGTGTGATTTCTTCTTTTCGCGCTGGACAGCTTTTGAGGAAGGGATGTCAGGGATTTCTCGCTTATGTTCGCGATGCTCGCGCTACAGAGGTTCCATTGGATCAGTTTCCGGTTGTTAGCGAGTTTCCTGATGTGTTCCCTGACGAGCTTCCTGGGTTGCCGCCCGAGCGCGACATTTCTTTCTGTATTGATTTGGTTCCTGGTTCGGGGCCTATTTCTATACCACCCTATCGGATGGCCCCGGCGGAACTTCGAGAGCTGAAGGGTCAGTTGCAGGATTTGCTGGACAAGGGACTTATTCGACCCAGTGTTTCTCCTTGGGGTGCTCCAGTCCTGTTCGTCAAGAAGAAGGACGGCAGTTTGCGTCTTTGTATCGACTACCGCCAGCTGAACAGGGTGACAGTGCGGAACAGGTATCCTTTACCGCGTATCGACGATTTGTTCGACCAGCTTCAGGGGGCAGGGTACTTTTCGAGGATCGATTTACGATCGGGCTATCATCAGCTGCGGGTTCGACAGGAGGACATTCCCCGGACAGCCTTCCGTACGCGCTACGGCCATTACGAGTTTTTGGTGATGTCGTTCGGACTCACCAATGCGCCGGCAGCCTTCATGGATTTGATGAACCGTATTTTTCGGCCTTACTTGGATCTGTTCATTATAGTCTTCATTGACGATATCTTGGTGTATTCCCGGAGTAGTGATGAGCACGAGCAGCACCTGCGGATTACATTGCTGACCTTGAGGGAGCACCAGCTCTACGCGAAATTCTCCAAGTGTGCTTTTTGGCTGGACAGCGTGGACTTCTTGGGTCACGTGATTTCACGAGACGGTATATGTGTGGACCCGAGGAAGATCGAGGCCGTTCAGCGTTGGCCCAGACCCACATCAGTGACGGAGATTCGCAGCTTTTTGGGATTGGCCGGTTACTACAGGCGTTTTGTGCAGGACTTCTCACGTATTGCTACACCGTTGACCGGGTTGACCCGGAAGGGAGTTCCCTTCGATTGGACGGAGGAGTGCGAGCACAGTTTTCAGCAGTTACGGACACGGCTGACGACGGCACCGGTGTTATCCTTACCTTCCGGATCGGGCGGATTTGTGGTCTTTTGTGATGCTTCTCGAGTAGGATTGGGATGCGTTCTGATGCAGCATGATAGGGTGATCGCGTATGCCTCGCGACAATTGAAGAAGCACGAGCAGAACTACCCCACTCATGATTTGGAGATGGCAGCAGTGGTCTTCGCACTTAAGATCTGGCGACATTACCTATACGGCGAGTCGTGCCAGATATTTACGGATCACAAGAGTCTGAAATACATATTCCAGCAGCGGGACCTGAACCTTCGACAGCGTCGATGGATGGAGTTAGTGAAGGATTACGACTGCGAGATCTTATATCACCCGGGCAAGGCAAATGTGGTGGCGGATGCTTTGAGCCGGAGGCCCGGGAGTAGTTTATCTTGTTTGAGCGCAGTACAGGAGCAGTCATCGGCAGACTGGCAGATATTATGCGACAGTCAAGTACAGTTCGAGTTCACGCCGATTGGAGGACAGATAGCGCATGTCCGTGCACGCCCACAGTTGATTGATCGTATACGTGAGGCACAGCTCAGTGATGACCGATGTTCAGAGATCATGGCACAGATGGGACATGACAGATTTTCCGAGTTCGTGATCGATGATCAGGGGATACTACGGTTTGGAGTCAGACAATGCGTACCTGATGCTGAGGGACTGAGACGCGAGATTCTTGAGGAGGCACATCGATCGGTATATAGCGTCCATCCCGGTTCCACCAAGATGTATCATGATATGAGAGATGTTTACTGGTGGGACGGAATGAAGAGGGACATTGCAGATTTTGTATCGAGATGCCTGACTTGTCAGCAAGTCAAGGCTGAGCACCAGAGGCCCGCGGGAGAGCTACAGCCGTTACCCATTCCGGAGTGGAAATGGGAACAGATTTCGATGGATTTCGTGGTCGGTCTATCTAGGACTAGTCGGGGGTATGACTCCATCTGGGTGATCTTGGATCGTTTGACGAAAGCGGCTCACTTCTTACCGGTGAAGACGACTTTCGGATTTACTCAGTATGCCCAGATCTATATTGACGAGATAGTGCGATTACACGGAGTCCCGACGTGCATTGTGTCCGACAGAGGCGCCCAGTTTACCAGTAGACTATGGCAGAAGCTTCAGGAGGCTTTAGGCACTCGCTTGAGTTTCAGCACGGCATTTCATCCGCAGACCGACGGACAGTCAGAGCGGACCATTCAGACTCTCGAGGACATGCTCAGAGCTTGTGTACTAGATTTCGGAGGTAGCTGGGATCATCATTTGCCCTTAGTAGAGTTCTCCTACAATAACAGCTACCAGGAGACTATTCAGATGGCACCATTTGAGGCTCTTTATGGGAGGAAATGTAGGTCGCCTACTTGTTGGACAGAGCTCAGTGAGAGCAGTATCTTAGGGCCACAGATCGTTGAGGAGACGACCGCGAAGATCCAGTTGATTCGCGATAGGATGAGAGCAGCGCAGAGTAGGCAGAGGGCTTATGCAGACCGTCGACGACGCAGACTTGAGTTTTCTGTTGGTGATCATGTTTTCTTGAGGGTCTCCCCAATGAAAGGTGTGATGAGGTTTGGGAAGAAGGGGAAACTCAGTCCCAGGTATGTGGGCCCCTTCGAGATCCTCGAGCGTGTCGGTGCAGTAGCTTACCGGTTAGCCCTTCCGCCCAGCTTTCCAGACGTGCACCCCGTATTCCATGTCTCGATGCTCCGCAGATATCTACATGATCCTTCGCATGCGATTCAGCACCCGACGATCCAGCTTGAGCGTGACCTTTCCTATGCAGAGCAGCCGGTGATGATCTTGGATCGACAAGTGAAGAAATTGATATCGAAGGAGATTCCATCAGTTAAAGTACTTTGGCGTGGCCAGAACCGTGAAGAGGTCACTTGGGAGACTGAAAGCGAGATGATGAAGACGTATCCCCATCTTTTTGAAGGTAACCTTAGTTAGATTTTTGAAATTCGGGGACGAATTTCTTTAAGGGGGAGAGATTGTAACACCTTAGGATAAGGGTTAGTGTATAATTATAGTTAAATAATGATTTTTAATAAAAAGTTTACCAAATTGTGTTTTAAATATTTTTCCTAATTTAATAAATATTTTTCCAAAATTTTCCTAGGCTTGCACACACATGTGCATGTAAACTAGGGTTTTTAAATCAAGTAAATACCATAATTATTAACCACGGTGGGTTAATTGTAGGATTAATTCCTTTGGGTTTAAAGTAAGTTTAATTAGCTAATTAAAAAGGTGGCTTTAATTTGAATTTTAGTTTAAGTGTTGACTTGTGTGAGAGAGAGAGAGAGTGCATCATGGCTTAGCCCATGCTTGCCATTAATGAAGAGAGAGAGAGAGAGGGGTTGACCCTTGAGTGTTGATTGTTTTCCTCTCTCATTTCTTTGTTCTCTCAAACACTCACACACCCACACACTTACCTCTTTCCCCAGCTCCAGAACAAGCAGCAGCAGCAGCAAACACAACAACAGCAACAATCTCTGAAGCAAGAGGCAGCATCAGCAGCAGTGAGCTGCAGCAGCCCCATCACCCAGTGCAGCCCCTTCCCTTCACTTCATCTCCTTCCTGCAGCTCCCTAGGGTCGAGAGTGAGGTATAATTCCTATCTTGCTTCCCTAGTTTGCCTTGTTAGTGTAGTTTTGCATCGGTTAATGGATTTTTGTGTGTTTTAGTGCGATATGGGGTGTTTAGTGTGAACTTTGTGCTAATGAGGTGTAGATTGGTTTCAGTAGGATGCTTGAGGTTTGTGGAGACCATGTTAACCTAGCTTAACCCCTATTACACTAAAATAACACCAGATTTCATATTTGATGCAAATGTCGTATTTGGACAAAATGTGAGTTTTCTGGAACTGCTATTGACCCGGTGAGTGCAGAATGATTTTGGGAAGACTGTAGTGTAGTGGAGTAGAGCTGATACACCAGGTGAAACCCGACCCCCATATTGCTACAGTAGGCCGCCAATTTCCTCATTCTGGCCGCCAATTGCGGCCAGATGGGTAGGGTTTGGGTTGGGGTTTGGTCCAGTGGGTGTCTGCCATTGTGTGTAGTGTTTTGATATATATATTTTTGGGAGTTTGGTTCTGTAGAAAAATCTGGGACCAAATACCTGTTTTGCCGTTTTTCTAAACCTTCGCGACACGCGTGATACGTGAGTAGGTTTGGGTTCTGCGTATCGCGGCGCGTCGGGGTAGTTTCGTGGCGCGTGATTACACGTTTTAGCGTATCGCGTACACGCGCGATTGGTTTGCGACACAGGTTTCTTGCTGGATTATAATGTCGCGTTTTGTGACTTAAGCTTATGTGTGATATGTATATGTGATTCTAGGTTCGCAGGCCAGTGAGACGGACGCTGCGAAGAAGGGCAAGCAAGTGGTTGGATGCACTTAGCGCGAGACACTGTGAGTAGATTTCACATCTACGGGGATATCGCCCGCATGGCGTTATGCTTCAGGGCTGATAGGACTTTATTATTATGTGTTGCATGCATCCCATAGACTGTCATCGCATATTGCATTCTCTGCTGTGTTGATATATATATTGCTTAGAACTGATAGAACACCGCACTATTACTAACGGTTTATGTTGCACGGGCACTATTTACATGCTATACACACACCGTTAGTAACTGCCATGCTACACTCACTGTAGAGCTGCCATGATTATATTGCTAGAGTTCGCTTCATATGTGATTTGATATGATTTTCATGTATATTGGGAGCCGCATGACATCTTTTAAAACCGGAAACGAAACTACTTTAAAAAGCGGTTTTTCCCTTACATACCTACCATGGATTGATGTATATTGTACCTCGCATTGGATTTACTATTGGTATTGGATTTTCATGTGATTTCTGGTTTTGAAGACCGTGGAATTAATTAAGAAAAGATGCACTATTTTGAAAAACCCGGTACCTCGTGATATGATATTTTGGTGCGTCCACCACGCGTTTTCTCGGTACTGAGACGTGTGCTTGAAACCCGATTCGAGGAGTGGATGTTCCGTTTGCGGGTTCGTGGTGGGCCCGGTATGGTTCCCCTCGGCGAGATGATCGATAGGATTTGCCGATTGAGCCTAGAGGCGGGCGAGTACCTACGGGTGATTGGTTGGACCTGGCAGTTGTCCGGAGGATACTGACCAGAGTCGAGTGATGGATGCGGGATGATCCGTGCTGCCGGGGCCGAGGGCCGATACCGCAGACAGACCCCGTGGGGCCGGTCCGGATTGACGGCGCCCGATATTCGATGATTTACGTGTCGATGCTGGACACGAGTATTTATGATGTTTTGGGTGCCGATGTTGGGCACTCGTGATTCCTCCGAGATATACAGGATTTGAGGGCCGATGGGTGTGCCGGCGCCTGAGTATATGTGGGATTTGGGTGCAGTTTGAGGCACCGATCTTTGTTTTCCATGTTGACATGGTCCATGTAGATATTATTTATCCCATACTCAGTATTGATTACTATACATCTCATCCTGTGGCATTTACCGATTAGAGTACATGCATTACTATTGTACCCACTGTTGACATGCATTGATATCATCTGCTGGCATTAGTAGAGCCACGCTATATGTGCATGCTTGCGATCACCTTTATATGTTATCTCTATTCATGAGTTGGCAACTCACCCCCGTTGTGCCACAGTGTTTGCAGGTTGCCCTTGGGAGTAGTCACGGCTGGCTGTTACCTCATCTTTTGGCACAGATACCCCTTTTGAGCAGAGATAGTCTTTTGCTGATAGGTGGGTTTTGTACGGTATCTGTTATCTTTCAGTTGTATATTGATGTATCTAGTATTCTCCATTTACCTTCTGTATTGACTTAGAGACAGTTGTGAGGACGATATGTATGATTTTATATTCTGGTGTCGAGCTCGCATGTGAGCCGACGTTACTTTACTTTTGCAGTCTTAGATTTTATGATATTGTCCTTGCTTTACTGTGTATTCTTCACTACGGCATCGTATATCTCATTGTTATGCTTCATTCAGTTTACTTGTTATTTCTGCTACACCTTGCTTTTACCCGACTTCTCGGGGCTAATGTTTTAAAAAGGGAAATGTTACCAAAATTATAAAACTTATAACTTTTGAACTTAAAAAGGATTGCTACTAAATAAATGGAAGTTTTTCGGACATGTATGATTGTTTTTACAAAATGTTTTAAAATCACTCTATATTTATTGGTTTGATTTCTGGGTTCGGCTTACTTAGCCGCGTTACGCCTGTAGACGTTGCGTGGTTATGTGCCGGTCACGAGTCGAATTCTCGGGTCGTGAACTGGAAGAAATTCCAGAACCACAAACTACTACTGAAAGTTTGGTAGAACCAGTATTTCAAGAAGAACAGGACATTCCCGCACCCTTCCGCAGGAGTAGTAGGCCGTCTCATCCGCCTGAGAGATACTTCGGTTTTCTCATAGATGGGGATATAGAGGATTGCATCATCGATGATGATGAACCTACTAGATTCCAGCAGGCCATCCAGAGCAGCGACTCGGTATGATGGCTAGATGCAATGCGGACCGAAATGGAGTCCATGTACACCAATAAAGTATGGACTTTAGACTTTGCTCCAGATGGAGTAAAACCCATAGGATGCAAATGGATTTTCAAGAAAAAGATTGGTGTTGATGGACAGGTGGAAACCTATAAGGCTAGACTTGTTGCAAAGGGTTTTCGTCAAAGACTTGGTTTGGACTATGATGAAACTTTTTCTCCAGTGGCTATGCTCAAATCCATTCGGGTCCTTCTTGCTATTGCTTCCTTCCATGATTATGAAATCTGGCAGATGGACGTAAAAACGACTTTTCTAAATGGTATTTTAGAAGAGTGCGTCTATATGGATCAGCCAGAGGGTTTCAATCAGAGTGGGAGCAGCGGGAAAGTATGCAAGTTGCTTAAATCCATTTATGGATTAAAGCAGGCATCGCGGAGTTGGAACATCTGTTTTGATGAAACGGTCAAAGAATATGACTTTATCAAAAATCCAGATGAACCATGTATATATAGTAAAGTTGTAGCAAGAACTGTCGTATTTCTCGTCTTGTACGTGGATGACATTCTATTGATAGGAAATGACATTCCTATGCTACAATATGTCAAAGGATTCTTGTCACATAGGTTCTCCATGAAAGACCTGGGTGATGCCTCTTACATTCTGGGGATCCGGATTTATAGTGAAAGATCCAAGAGGATGTTGGGACTTTCGCAGTCCAGGTATATCGACACTGTACTGAAAAGATTCAGTATGGAAGATTCTAAGTGCGACAACCTACCGGCTTGTCACGGAATCACCCTATCCAAAGAGATGTCTCCCAAGACTGATTTGGAAAGGGAACGCATGTCTATTATACCCTACGCTTCTGCGGTAGGCTCTATAATGTATGCGATGTTGTGCACCAGACCAGATGTAGCTTACGCACTAAGCGTGGTAAGCCGGTATCAGTAAGACCCAGGGGAGACGCACTGGATAGCAGTAAAGAACATTCTCAAGTACCTGAGGAGGACTAAAGAGATGTTCTTGGTTTACGGCGGAAAAGACCTCAGGATGGAGGCCTTTGCTGATTCCGGCTTCCAGAGTGATAAGGACGATTCCAAGTCCATGTCAGGTTATGTCTTTACCTTCAATGGAGGGGCGGTGTGCTGGAAGAGTTCCATGCAGGACACCGTTGCTGACTCGACGATGGAAGTGGAGTATATTGCTGCTTGCGATGCCGCAAAAGAAGCGGTCTGGATGAAGAAGTTCCTAACAGAACTTCAGGTGGTTCCTACCATTGTTGATCCAATACCTCTGTATTGCGACAACAACGGAGCTATAGCTTTAGCGAAGGAACCATGGTCCCATCAGAAGTCCAGACACATCTTAAGGCGGTATCACCTGATCAGGGAGATCATTGATTGTCGGGAGATCGAGGTTCGGAGAGTTCCTACTGAAGAGAACATTGCTGATCCATTCACGAAGGCCCTACCTCAGATTCAGTTCGAGAGGCTACTCGAGATCATCGGTCTTCGATATGCCAGTACATGGCCCTAATGCAAGAGGGAGATTGTTAGTGTATATGCCCTAAGGGCCATTATTGTATCATACTAGTTTGTATATTACTTAATGGAAGCTTGGGATATTCATATGTATATAACAGTCTTACTAAACATGGTAGTATGCTACTTGGTTTTTCTATCTTAATATGTGAGTATACGTATTGATAGAGCTCTTAGGATCTTGCTTGACTACCAGCGTTGTGATGGCAGTCACACTAGTGGGGGCTGGGTAGTCTACAAGCACATCCTTATTCAGGTCCCTAGTATTAGGATTATCGAGACAGGGCATCGATACTCCGGAGTAGACTAGTGTGTACGCTTCTCATCCCAGTTGGGGAGATGGTCTGTCCCACAGCCGTCAGTACGTCGTACTAGAAAAAGTATGCAGGTGCTCGTTAGGTTACGGGTACACCGGAAAGGACTCACGGGGAACTGTTAGTTGGTATTATACCCATCGTCAGTTAACAGTTCCCAGGTGACATGAGTACAGCATTGTCCGCATACTTGACACCGCTACTTCGCCTCGAGTGTGTCCTACTGTTCTTAGATTGCTACACTACCATGGCTCAAAGGAGTCGTGCAAACAGGTAGCAGTTGGGTGCAGTCCCGAGCACATGGAGGCTGTGGCGGTTAGACATGATTCGTCTCTCCCGGTATTGGGATTTGATATCATTCTGTGTCAGAGAGCCATTACGAAAAGTCCTTGGCCAGGGAAAGCGAGATTTACTGGTAGGTTCCAGTTGTTTTCTCAGGGTGTAAGGGGCTACGCTCCGACACGACTTATACCACTATTAGGGGACTGACGCTTGCCGCCCCCTAGGCCCGATTAGCGATAGTCTTAGATGAACAGACCGGACTGTACGGAGATTGTTACATCATACTCAGTAGGAGTTCAGATGGGTTTCCTCATCGTCTTTCTTATCGACATCTACTTGGAGACCGTTACGTACAGCTAGTGCCGCTTGCGGTCTGTGGTTAAACCCATTGCCAGCGTAGTAGTCGAGTCTCTAGAGTCCCACACAGAGAGTTTCCCTACTCCAGGAGAAACGATATAGAGGTCGTATGGTTTTACGACAAGGGTTCGGACGCATACGTGTGTTTACGCACGTACGACATCCGGACAGTTTTTACTAGCCGGCTTTGGTTTAAGCCTATTTCTATTATCCGGTTATTGGATTTATACAGTCTAAAGTTTTCCCGTGTTTTCACGGATAGGAGGGGCGTTCTCGTAATTTCGCGAGAAGCTTCTAGAAGATGGTGACTTGAGGGTTAAGGTGGCATATGCATTAAATGAGATTAGTGACTCATTTGTGTGATTCATCCATGTCATTAATGCATCATAAATGCTTATTGACTCATGGAGATGAATCACCCATTTGTATTTATGAAGCATGGTTGTTAAATCCTTTATTTTCTTTTATGGATAAATAATAATGCTTCATATATATTATGATAGATCATTATCTCATTCCATTCTCTTGCTCACATTCTCTCTCCTCAAGCTCTCTCTCTCTTCAAACCCTAACCCTCCCCTCTCATGTGTTGAGACCAAGGATTAGATTAGACTACTTAATCCTTAACCATTCTCTATATCACCTAGGTTACTTAGATTAGCACTTTAAGAAACCTAGTTACCTCAAGTTAGAGGTGAAGCTTGTAGTAAAGCTCTTGGGTGGATCATCTACAACATAGAGAAGGCCGGAGAGGACGTGGAGAACGAAAAGACGAAGCACACGGTTCATCAGGTATAATCACTTTTCATAGTAGTTGTTAACTTCTATGATTCATGTTAGTTATAGTTTAGCAAAGATTCTCGGTTAGTCGATGTTTACGCCAAAAAAAAGATCGTTTTTTCATTATTCCGCCTCCCGGCAAGTCGTGGGGTGTTGTACATTTACTTACAGAAGCTATTCCGTATAAATACGGAATACAACCCGGTACATGTATCGAAATACATATACGCGTATTCTTACAAAAATACGAATAACCAAGAGAGAAAATGAATAGTGAACAATAATACTAGAATACATATATATAAATTATTAAATCAAAACCTGATTTAATAATCCAGCTTAATTCTAAGCCGCTAGTATTATCAACCGTACGATTAAAGTCTGTGTAGCATGTACACATATTTAATCGGACACCTGTATGTACCAACATACGTCATCTACACCAAATCGCCTGAACCGTGAAAACCCACTGTGTGGGACTCTAAAGACTCGTCAATATGCTGGCAGTTGGTTTAACCACAAGCACGCCAGCGGCACTAGCTGTACGTAACAGCTACCCAGGTATTGAGCGAAAGGGAGGCCGATGAGCAAACAAATCCTCAACCCTACTGATCCTGACAGTGAGAATATCCGTACAGTCCGGTCTGTTCGTCCAAGAGTATCGCATATCGAGTCTACGGAGGTGGATAAAGTCAGACCCCTAACAACGCGGCATTTAGTGTGGGAATGAAACCCATCACCACCTAAGAAACTATCGATCCTGGATCGGTAATTCTCATCCATCGTGGCCACGGATTTCTGGCGATGGCCACCCGTGCACAACGCGACATCAACCCCAATACCGGGAGAGACGAATCCCAGACGATCCGATCACTGCCTCCTTGTGGATCGGGAATGAAACCAATTAAAACCTGTTTGCACGACTCCTTTGAGCCGTGGTAGGGTAGTAATCAAATCACGGTGGGAACTCACACGAGATAAATGATGACCTCAGGTCCACAGACTAACCTGTACACATGTCACATAGGAACTGCTATCTGACAATAGGTACAACACCAACTAGCAGGTTCCCGGCGAGTCTGTCCAGTATACTCATAACCCAATGAGCACTTGTATACTATCTTAGGTGAACAAACTAATACCAATGGCTTGTGAGACCTGTCCACCGCCCCTCGTCGGGGTCTCGATCAGTATACACTAGTCTACATTGGAGTATCGATGCCCAGTCTTGATACTCCCATAACTAGGGACATTTAAGTACGTGCTTATAAACCCCCAGCTCCAACGTATAAGATCGCCATCATAATGCTGGCAGTCAACCAAGAATCCTATGGGATTTGTTCATCACGGAAAACTGTATTTTAATACCCTCGTTCGTTATCAATTTTGTATATATTGGTACTATTATCAGTGTCTGATCAGTAATTACAGATTACAGGTATTCGTGATAAAATACTGGAAACACACTCAAAATCACGGATATAACGTTTGGGAGCTGACACTGCAGACGGAACAGAAAAACGACCGATATCCGAAGAGCTCTTTTGCAAATAATCATGTGTGCACATTTTTTGTCCAACACAACACAAGTGTGCACATAGCTCTTTGGTTCTTGGACCTAGGTGGTGTTGCCCATGGCATAAGAAATGATGAAGTGGGCACATGGGGGGACATGGCTAATAAATGCATAAAATTTTAATTTAATATATGGCATCTTGTTCTCTCCAAATCTCTGCCTACAAACCAGGTTAATTTAAACCAAATAAACAGCACCAGAGTGATATGGGGGAACACATATACCTACCACATCAACCCGAGACCCTACACTCAGATTTGGACCGAGCACAAGCCCTCCAAAACCGGCCAGGCCGTCCCCCTGCTCCAGTGGGGCCCAGTTTTCTACAGGCCCTCCCTTGATGCCACGTCAGCTTATTTTTATTGTTTGTTTAATCTTCTTCTTTGCCTATATAAGCAGACCAGTTGGCAAGTGATCAAGGGCCATTCATATGCACATATTCTATCTTTTTGTTTTGCTTTTCTTCTGTTTAGGCTTGAGTGTAAGTGAACTTCAATTGGTTTCTTCTTCTTTTTCCCTCTTGAAGCTCTCTTTGGAGAGCTTCGTTAAAGAGGTTGAATAGGATACAAAAAATCTTGTATCTCATTTCTTCAAGTGTTAATATATTGCTTTTGTTATTGTTTTATTTTTTCTTTCTTTTCTTTACTTGCTTTATTATCATGCTTAACTAACTCTTTGGTTGTGGTAATGGTGAGGAACTGAGATGAAAGACTTTTCCTCCTCAACCTCTTGTTTATGTTTCATGTGCTTAATTTATGATTCTAACTTAAATATTGCTTACGTATTGATATGGTATGGTATTTTTAAACATGGTTATTTTGTAACCTCCTCATATACCATATTCATTCCCTTTACCCATTTCAATGTTTAAGTTAAAATCAATTTAGTCTTAAGTTTGCTAAGTTTGGATATGGTATGTTGTGATAAGGTGCTTGAAAAATTCTTTGTTTCATATACTATATACCATCACAACCCTTAGCAAACTTAACACTAAAACCATTTGCTCTCACTAACTACTTTGTATTTTTATTGTTGCGGTATGCTTGCTAACCCTTGTATTTAGTGTTGATACCCCAATCTCGGATATACAAACGGTAAGTGATCAAAACGGACTCGTTTCGTGCTTTGCGGCGAATATCGGAATTTGACAGTTTGTGCTCTACAACCGCGTTGACAAGTCATGCTTCTTGCCGGGATCAAGGTAAGGCCGGAAAACTCATGATCAAGAGAGTGTAGAGGTAGACGTCACTATTCGACTTTCCAAACCAAAGCCACAGCCAATTTCTTTCTTACCTTATTTGCTTGTTTTCTTGTTTTCCGTATTTGCGTATTCTTTATATTTTTTGTGACAATCAACCCAATTCATTAATTTGTTGAACCTTAAATCACAATACTTATTACACAGTTCCCTGCGGATCGACCCGTGCTTGCCGGCTCGCTACAACGTGCCGTGCACTTGCGGTTATAAATAGTAAAACGAGAACGATCTCGCGTGCGCAATCCGTTTCCTTCATTTCATATCCGTTTTCATAACATACGCGTTTGCGCGTGCGGGTGAATTCCCAACAAGTATTTGGCGCCATCGCCGGGGAGTTGGTAGTATTAGCTTGTCTTGCAAATTTCTGGTATTGGAAGAGAAGAAACTTTCAAACAACAGGGAGTAGGAAGCCAAGCATGTGTCCCGGGTGGTTTTTCTACTTTATTGAAGAGGGCTTATCAGGTTCTTGGCTAGTGCTCTCAGGGAAGGCATATTGTTATTTCTGGTTCTTACTAACTCATTAACTACTAACTCAATTTTTTTTCAAAACTAACAAAACACGATTCTTTTTAACTTGTTCTCTGTCTTTACTGTCTACTATCACTCTGTAAACCAACTTGAAAATCAAGTTAAACCATTGGCATACTAATATTGCAAAAAGACCTCACACAAAATTCAATCACAAACCAACTTGATTTGGCCGGTGACATCAAGGAAAATTCCGAGCTCGCCGACCCAATGAAGGTTTTTGTGGTTTTTTCTTTTTTGGTGATCTCCAGTGCTGTGTTTGTACACTAGTGGTATTTTTTGATTTTTACAATTCTGAGTGTGCGGGAATTGGGGCACATATATCGCTTTTTGACACTAAATATCGTATTTTCCGACATTTCAGGTTTTTAAAGAATTACGACCAGCGAACATACGGAGCGGGCACAAATGCAATTGCAAGACGTTAGTGAAGTATAGTGCCAAACATCCGGGTAGTTTGACCCGCGCAAGCGAACAATCAAAGACTCGGATCACTTTCAAAGGTTTTTTTTTAACCAAATCACACATTGGTATGTATTTCCTAACACACTCTTCTCGAATGCAACGCAGTTCAATATTTCTATCTCTTGCGGGATTCTTCGCACAATTTTGCCGCCAATTGTACAGAGAACTAACCGTATTTTTTGCAGCGCTTAAACTTAAACGAAAAAGAATTGATTTAGATTGCTTGATTTCCTAACACACTCTTCTCGAATGCAACGCAGTTCAATATTTCTATCTCTTGCGGGATTCTTCGCACAATTTTGCCGCCAATTGTACAGAGAACTAACCGTATTTTTTGCAGCGCTTAAACTTAAACGAAAAAGAATTGATTTAGATTGCTTGATTTCTTGAATTCTTTTATTTGATTGTGCATTACATCTTAATACGGAATTAAGGGCAAAAATGACCAAACAAGATACGGTAAAAGATTTCATCACCTTTTCTCCGTAGCCCACAAAACACAAAACAACATACTTGCATACCCACAGTAATTAAAATCAACTATACTTTGACTTTAATGACATCGCGCTCATTAGGAAAAGTTAAATGTGTTTAGAACAGCGCTTAACGGTATATCGTTCACGAGATGTGTAGACAAATGTTCAAGAGAAAGGGTTATCTAATTAGGGAACTTCACGAAAATGTTGGAAAACCTCCTCTTCTCTCTTGCACTTACCTTGAAGGGTTGTCTACGATGGCAACAAGATTTCGGGAGGCATCTTCCATGCCAAATTCAAAAAAAATTGCCGTTCTAGCAAACCCTAAACAAGGATCTTATACTAGAAATATACGGAAAGTAATATGCAAACACTTTGCAATAAGAAGTGAGCAAGGAATACAATCTTTGTCGACCGGTCCTTCACTTCAATAGCTCCATGTAGAAGTCCCTTCACTGCGATCGTGAACTCCGGACACTATTGAGGCTCCCACGAAGAAACGAACATGCTTTCTTCGAAGACTTCGAGGCCGATGATGATCTAAGTCGAGGAGACACTAACCCAAGCCATTTCTTCACTAGGTCAAGAACTTTGTGAAGAGAACACCCTATGCTAAATGGCAAGTAGTACAGGATGATGAAGTTGAAAGTTTGCTCACATTAGAAATGATTTTCTCACACTTTTTCTCATACCTCCATTGATGATAGAAAGCATTGAGGAAGAAGAAGAAGAAGTTAACTCTTCAAAATGAATTATTGGTTAGGTTAATAATGCAACCAAGGGTTAAGCATGTCATGCTTAACCCTTGTAGAGAGTTAACCGTGTGCTACGGTTAAAGGTTATGTCAAAAATATCTTAAGCAAAACAAAGAGAGTGAACAAAATCAAAGATGCCTTGAAGCTTCTACATGCTTTCAACAAACATCAACCATGGCTAATTCTTCAATTTTGAATTACTTAATGATAAATTTTAACCCTAATCTTAACCCTAGTATTTTTTAACCCTCATTAACCCTAGTTGCATTTGTAATCTAGCATGATACATTTAACATATATCACATATATATCAATGTATCCTAAGTGAGAAAAGAAATCATAAGTGAGCTAATACTAGTTAATGAAATGTAATATATCAAATATATAATTATACATTAAATTATTAAATCAACACTTGATTTAATAATCCGACTATATCTCATATAACCGACTAATATCATAATGTAACATCTTATCGAATCAACACTTGATCCGATAACCCAGCTATATCGCATATACCCGACCAATGTCACATTTCGCGAGAATAGAATACGTTATCTCATATCGTATCAATCTCGGTCCCGCACATATTACATATGTTCTCCTACTCCATTTCGCATGAGCTAGGAAACCTCTGTGTAGGACTCTAAAGACTTGTCAATACACCGGCAGTAGGTGATGATCATATCAAACACCCACAAGCCGCAAGCGGTCAGCTAAATGTAACGTCCCCCATGGTTTTGAGCTATCAGAAGATCAACAAGAAAGCCTCCTCACGCTCCTGCGAATCCAATCAGTAACACTACCGTACGGTCCGGTTTCTTCGTCTGATATGTCGCATATCTCGTACAGGGGTGGTAAACGTCAGACCCCAGTAACTCGATAAGTCGTGTCGATATGAGGCTCATAACTGGTCGAGAACCTACTGATAACACTTACCAGTATATCTCTGAAGCAGTCTTGGCCAAGGACTTCCTGTTATAGCCAATCTAGCACAGCGTAACATCAACTCCCAATAACGGGAGAGAAGAAACCCCTCCTATCGCTCATTGCCTACATTTGATTCGGGACTGTACCCAAAAGCCACCGTTTTGCAAGTTCTCTTGAACGTGGTAAGGTGGAAATCAAAGCACAGTGGGAATCACACAAGAATCTATGACGATCTTGGGTCTACAGACTAACCTGTACCAGTGTCACCAGAGAACTGCCATCTGACGTTAAGTATAATACCATCTGTGAGTTCTCGGCGAGTACGTTCAGTCTACCCAGTCTCCAATGAGCACACGTATACTGTCTCTGATGTCAAACACCAATGGATGTGGGATCATCCATCGCCCATCTACATAGGTCGAGAAGCTATACGCTAGTCTACTCTGGTATATCGATGCCCTGTCCCGATACACCATCGACTAGGATCGTTTGAAGGATATACTTAGCGACTACTCTGTCCCCACTAGTATGATCTGCATCGTAGTCCTGGTAGTCAAGTACTATTCCTAAGGGCTTTATCAACATGTAATATAGAGACAATCAGAGCACATGTTTAGATAAAGAGCAACCAGATAGCATACTATCATGTCGAGAAAGAAAGTCCTCCATATATATGTCCAAGCATCCACTACAATATACATCGTATGTACAGTAATGGCCTCTAGGGCATACATATCACTAACAATCTCCCACTTTCACTAGGGCCATCTGTTGTAGTATCTCATACACCACAATCAGCAGTGGTTGAAGTATCTCATACTCAACCATCCCATAAAAGTCTCTACTGGGAAATAGTCCATTGTGAGTGGATCCGCGTTGTTGTCCTCTATGTCTACTCTCCTAACCTCGATCTCCCTAGAGATCAACCATCTCCATAATCAGGTGATACTGCCTTAGAATATGTCTGGATCTCTGATGGGATGGGGGTTCCTAGGCAAAAGCCACAACTCCATTGTCACACAATGGTAGGAACAAAGTTCATCTCATGAACTAATATACATCCAGACTACCTCTTTGGTTGCATCCTTGGTAATAATTTATCCAACCTTTATCGTCTAGTATGCCACGGTATCTAGCTTGGAACTCTTCCAACATACTGTCCCTCCACTGAGGGTAAAGACAATGCCTGTGACTGACATTCAGTCGACCTTACCACCCTGGAAGCTATCCAGTGATTCTCCCCAGGATCGATTGATACCATCTCACTACACCAAGTAAGAATCCTAACATCCACTTAGATCTATCTCATAGATCCAAAAACCAGGATTTAGGAGGTATCACCTTGATCCTATATGGAGAATCATTGTGATAAGAAGAGATTGACCGAGCGTAGCATAGTAAACTCCTTTGCTATCAAGAGTATGTCATCCACATACACTATGAGGATCACCATCATACTCTGTACTACCTTTTTGTATATACAAGGTTTATTTGTCATTTTGATGAAGTCAAACGCTTTGACTAGCACATCAAAACAGATGTTCCTACTCCGCGATGCCTGTTTTATCCCATAACGCAACTTACACACGTTTCCGCTGCTCCCACTGTCTATGAAGCCCTTCTGGTTGTGTACTTACAGACGCTCTCTTCTAAATCATCATTTATAAAAGAAGTCATGACACCCAACCGCCAGATATCGTAGTCATGGTTTGTACCAATGGAAAGTAGGATCCGAATGGACTTAAGCATAGCCACTAGAAAAGGTTTCATCATTATCCAAACCTGGTTGATGACGAGAACCTTTTACAACTAGTCCTAGCTTTGAAAGTCTTAACTTTTCCATGTACACCAAGTAATCTTCTCAAGATATACTTGCTCCTGATGGGGATTTAACCCTTGAGATAAAGCAACCAAAGTCCATACTTTGTTGGTGTATGTGGATTCCATCTCAGATCGCTAAGCCTCCAGCCATTTTCACAGAGTCCCCACTCCTGATGGCCTGCTCGAAACTAGTTAGGTCATCATCTCATGATGCTATCCTCTCTCCCACTGTCATAGAGAAAACCGAAGTATCTCTTAGGTGGATGAGAAACCCTACCAGATTGGCGGAGAGGCTGAGGTTCGTTGGAAAGCTATTTAATCCTCTGGTTCTACCAAATCATCAGCTGCAGTTTGTATAGCTGGAACTCCTTCCAGTTCTACCTCATGAACACTAATTTCTTCACAAGAAAATCCTTTCCAAAAGGTGGCATGCAGAGAAACAGAACACCTTTTGCTCCTCAGTGCGGTAGAAGATATTCCTTTGCCAATGCTTGGGATATCCAAAAAACTTCCACAGAACTGACCTTGCCTCGAGCTTGTCCGGAATTTGCTTGTAGACATAGGCCGGACAACCCCAAATCTTAACAACCATAAGAAATGGGCTCTTCCAATACCGTATCACATATGGAGTGGTAGGCACCTGATTTGGTTGGAACCCTATTCAATAGGTATGCAGCATCTCAAGTGCATAACCCCTAAATGAAAATAGGTAACTCGGTAGTACTCATCATAGAGCACACTATATCACATAGGGTGCGATTACTCCTTCCCGATACACCGACGTGCTTTGGTGTATACGGAGGAGTATTACTGAGAGAGAATCTCATTCTCCTTCATAATAGTCCAGGAATTCCGTGCTCAAGTATTCTCCTACCAGATCACATCAAAGGACATAATACTAATACCCGTATTGGTTCTCTACTTCTGACTTATATTCTTTGAATTTCTCAAAAGCTTCAGACTTGTGTTTTAACAGGAACATATGTGCGGATCTTGAGAGATCATTAGTGAATGTAATGAAGTACAAAGAACTTGTCCTAGCATGTATCGACAGGGGACCTACATACATCATGATGTATCAATCCCAAAAGTTGACTAACTCTTTCTCTGTTTCCAATAAACGGAGCTATGGTCATCTTATCTTTGAGATATGACTGGCAAGTTTCACAAGATGTAAGTTCAAACTGATTTAAATATGTATCTAAATATAACTTAGCTAGTCGGGTTGCATTGATATGACCTAGTCTACAATGCCTCAAGAAGGATTCGTTCATTTCTAAACTCTTCCTCTTGTGTGTGTTTTGTACGTTAAGAACTGTAGTTTAATTTAGAACGTATATTCTTTTAGATAACGTGCCTGAACCGATCAACTCTTGATATAGGAAATGATCAAAACATTATCCAACAATACAAAATTATATCCTTCTTTACCAAATAAAGAGACTGATATGATGTTATATATCAGGTTCGGTATCTAATAACATTCCTTCAGATTCAATGTATTTGGTAATACAAGGTGATAACTTCCAACATACTTGGCTGCAACACTTGCACCGTTTCCAACTCTTGAAACTTATCACCCGATCTTAGTTCTCTACCTATCTGCAGCCCATGTAACATATTACATATATAGGATTCTGATCCGGTATCTCATACCCAGGACGTAAAGGATACCGAGAAAAAAATTCTCTGTAATGAACACACCCGAAAAAGATGCATCATCATGCAATTTCTTCGTTTGGGCGGCACGGGTATTCTGGTAATGCCCTATTTCCTGGTCGATCTTATAACAATTATGAGTTGGAGCGGGACCAACGTTCCCTAGCTCAGTATAACAAGAGGGTTCGGTCAATACATCCATATTATTATCTTGATTAAGGCGTGACATGGTCGCTACCTGGAGAGAGTGAGAAGAAAACACTCAGTGTATGCTCTTGCAAGAATAGATTGGTTATTTATATATCGAATCAGGATGGCCCCCTCTGTTTTAGTCAAATCTTCCATCAAACCCTAAAAGGAAAGACTAGCTGGGATTAATTACACGCTACAAGTTCGCCAATCTTTCAGCCAGGCCAGTGCCGGTATTTTGAGGGAGGTATCCCGTGCTTTCGCACGGACCTAATTAAAATGAACTTCGTTTTCCCAGGGGAATAACCCCATTGAAACCTTTCAAGACACCTACTTCATCGATTATTTGTAATGTGTAAAACTCTCCCAGGAGTAACTCTTACTCGCAGTGGGTATCGGGATCCAACTATCTCATAGAAGGTATGCAATCTCATTGCAAATTTCAACACTTGAAATTCCCAATAATATTTTTCCCCTAACCTCCTATGACCTTGACAAAGGCCAACAAACCATAGGATGCTAGTCAATTTCAACCCGTCATTTCCTGATTTAATTAAACCCACCCGCATGACCCATGACAAAGGCCAACAAGGTCGCACGACTACCCTAACTCAATCGCATCATATGCTTATGCAGATAAGTAGCAATCAGCTACCGCATACTACGCCTTGACAAAGGCCAACAAACGCAGCACGAATACTAACTATTACTTATCTGAAATGACGGAGGGCTACGACAGGTTTTAAGAAAACCTTTTGCGTAATGAACTAGATATCGTTGTAGAATCGAGTGATTTTGAAAAAGGAGTGTTTTTTAGGCTTTTACTAGTTTTGTTAAAGAGGTTACTCCCGGTGAAGGGATCTCGGCTCTTTCCTTATCGAATAAGGTGCAGGATATTTCATAAATACCACTGTGTAAAGCAAGAACTAGAAAAGTAATCAAAAGAAAAGACCGAGGGTTGTGGCATCTGCCAGTTATTGCTAAAGAGGTCACTCCCGGTGTAGGGATCTCGGCTCTTTCCTTATCAAATAAGATGCTGGATATTCTACAAGGAATACCGCAATGCAGAGCAACAACTAGAGCTGCCTGTTTTTGAAAATTCGATTCCACAACATCTTTAGGTTTCTTTTATTTCATTAATCTCATTAATGAAGTCCTATAATTTTAAGTTAACTAAACATCACAGATGAATACAACGTACGCTTATGCCATCCGCATTCGCCTCGATGTCCCCTCGTGCACCGCTAGGTTAGGTAACTAACGGCAGAGCAGGGAAGGGCTAGCGCGGGTGTAAAACAGAAGCAACGTCTATATAATATATCACATATACTATATCATGTATTCATTTCAACGTTATATCAAATGATCACATCACAGATATCGCAGCAGAAAGCAACATATGAAATATTGGATATACTAGGATTTCCGTGTTTTAAATTAATCCTGTATAAAGCACGGATTCCGCGGTCATGATGAATAGCCAATCCCACACACATAGACCCCTACGAGAGCGGCAAGCAACCCTACCAATTCTAGAGTTAGGAGACCCTGTCTCGACTCCTCGAGATGGTCTCCCACTGGACCTTAGAACCCGGTTACTTGTGCTCCCCGCCTTGGGTCTATCCTAATGCGGAAAAGTAAATAATATACAATGGTGACATCATCCTCAACCCGGAAGTGCCCCAATAAAAGAATATTACATATAATGAATTTTACATGAATGAAAATGAAAAACTCTCATCTCACATTAAAACCCCGGCTATTCAAACACGACGATCCAATATAACATATCACAACAACACATAACATCACATGTTATCAACGTAAGTAAATATGCGTATCCCAGTTGTCGTTGACTTATAGCACCGAAACCGGCGATACACAACATATTACACTTACGGTCGCAGAAAAGAAAATGAAAACTACAACAGTTGGAATCCGCAACCACCTTAGACATCATAAATCCAACGTATCACATACTTTGGATTTCATGCCTAACCAAATGAATTCCTTAGACATCGCATGGCTAACAATTATAAACCGCGCATTTTAGTCTCGATCTCGAAAACAATTTTCAATATCATGTCGGGCAATTCAACAAAATTCCCGACATCCTGATCGAATGCTCGTCGGAAACTTTAGTAGACGGCCGCACCCCCTATGCACCCCCTATGCCGTCGACGAAGTGCACTAAGGCGGAACACCGCTGCCGCGAGCACCCGAACGGATGCTTTTGGCGACGGGGTTCTCTTACAGTCACTTGGTCGGGGATATAGGGCATGGCTATCTAATAATGTTACCCGACGAGTATCCGCTTACGCTACGTGATTGCGACAGACTTTTGATCACATCAAAATCCCGTGGCTGCCGATCAACTGAGACTAAACTGCTAGATTTATAACATTCAAACTAGTTATCTCATAACTACTTATGGATTCCAAATATTGTATCCCATCACATAATATCCGGACGATGTTAAACTCTTCGATCGATTCATCAAAGTCCCACAATTTCCCGACAGCTCAACACTCGAGCACAGTTTTAATATTACCCAGAAGATGCCATAGTACCTATGAACCAGCCGTAGAAGGGTCAAACCAACGCCTCACATGTGACAACGCTAAACTACCACAAACTCTATGGTTCATGTGGCAGTTTTGATGACCACATAATCGAGTTAAGGTTTACGTTCTTCTAGAGGGTCTACAGAATCACTTCCATATTTTTCCGAATACGTTAAACTTGGAAAAATGACTTTTTGACATTCGATCGAACTTTTTAACTTCGCCTCGACAATACGTGAATAACCCGAAACAATGATAAAACTACGAATACAAAACACTCCGACTTGCTTATATTGTAAGTTTACATCACATGTACAATTAGAAAAAATAAACAACACTTGTAACACCAAAACCAAGAGACCAGTGCATGGAAAAAAATTGGGACCAAAACACCCCTAAAGGGTCGGCCACCTCGGAAATTGTGGCTATGTGCTCGGCCAAAATCCGAGCACATGGTCCCAATTTTCTCCCATGTTCATCTCTCTGCCCAAATATGATTCTGCACTTGTTTGAAAAAAAATTTGAGCTCATTTTAAAATCGACAGAAACATGGTTTTAGGGTTTCAAGTTTCGGAGTTCGTTTCGTTTTCGTAATCTAACAAAATCCGTATTAATTTCTAGCATGGCTCTGATACCACTGAAGGGTTGTCTACGACAGCAGCAAGGTTTCGGGAGGCATCGTCCATGCCAAATTTAAAAAAAATTCCGTTCTAGCTAACCCTAAACAAGAATCGTATACTAGAAATATACGGAAAGAAATATGCAAACACTTTGCAATAAGAAGTGAGCAAGGAATACAACCTTTGTAGACCTGTTCTTCACTTCAATAGCTCCAGGTAGAAGTCCCTTCGCTGAGATCGTGAACTCCGGACTCTAGAGGGGCTCCCACAAAGAAACGAATATGCTTGCTTCGAAGACTTCGAGGCCGAAGATGATCTACGTCAAGGAGACACTAAGCCAAGCTATTTCTTCACTAGGTCAAGAACTTTGTCAAGAGAACATCCTCTAATAAATGGCAAGTAGTGGAGGATGATGAAGTAGCAAGTTTACTCACATTAGAAATGATTTTCTCACACTTTTTCTCATACCTCCATTGAAGAAAGAAAGCTTTGAGGAAGAAGAAGAAGAAGTTAACTCATCAAAATGAATTATTGGTTAGGTTAATAATGCAACCAAAGGTTAAGAATGTCATGCTTAACCCTTATAGAGAGTTAACCATGTGCTATGGTTAAAGGTTTTGTCAAAAATATCTTAAGCAAGACAAAGAGAGAGAACAAAGTCAAAGATGCCTTGAAGCTTCTACAAGCTTTCAACAAATATCAACCATGACTAATTCCTCAATTTTGAATTACTTAATGACAAATTTAAACCCTAATCTTAACCCTAGTATGGTTTAACCCTAGTTTCATTTGTAACCTAGCATGATACATTTAACATATATCATATATAAATCAATGTATCCCAAGTGAGAAAAGAAATCATAAGTGAGCTAATACTAGTTAATGTAATGTAATATATCAAATATATAATTATACATTAAATTATTAAATCAACACTTGATTTAGTAATCCGGCTATATCTCATATAACCGACTAATATCATAATGTAACATCTTATAGAATCAACACTTGATCGATAACCCGGCTATATCGCATATACCCGACTGATTTCATATTTTTCGAGAATAGAATACGGTATCTTATATCGTATCAATCTCGGTCCCGCACATATCACATATGCGCTCCTACTCCATTTTGCTTGAGCCAGGAAACCTCTGTGTTGGACTCTTAAGACTCGTTAATACGCCGGCAGTAGGTGATGATCATATCAAACACCCACAAACCGCAAGCGGTCTGCTAAACGTAACGGCCACACGGGTATTGAGCGATCGGAAGATCAACAAGCAAGACGGCTCACACTCCTGCGAATCCAATCAGTAACACTACCGTACAATCCGGTCTCTTCGTCTGATATGTCGTATATCTCGTTTAGGGGTGGTAAACGTCAAACCCCAGTAACTCGATAAGTCGTGTCGATATGAGGCTCATAACGTGTCAAGAAACTACTGATTACACTTACTAGTATATCTCTGAAGCATCCTTGGCCAAAGACTTCCTGTTATAGCCAATCGAGCACAGCGCAACATCAACCCCCAAAACCAGGAGAGACGAAACCCCTCCTTTCGCTCATTGCCTCCATGTGATTCGGGACTGTACCTAAAAGCCACCGTTTTGCACGTTCTATTGAATGTGGTAAAGTGAAAATCAAAGCACAGTGGGAATCACACAAGACTCTATGACTATCTCGGGTCTACAGACTAACCTGTACCAGTGTCACCAGAGAACTGCCATCTGACGTTAGGTATAATACGATCTGGGAGTTCTCGGCGAGTCCGTTCAGTGTACCCAATCTCCACGTAGCACCCGTATACTGTCTCTGATGTCAATCACCAATGGATGTGGGATCATCCATCGCCCATCTATATAGGTCGAGAAGCTATACGCTAGTCTACTCTGGTATATCGATGCCCTGTCTCGATACACCCTCGACTAGGAACATTTGAATGTATGCTTAGAGACTACTCTGTCCCCACTAGTATGATCTGCATCATTGTCCTGGTAGTCAAGTACTGATCCTAAGGGCTTTATCAACATGTAAGATAGTGACAATCAGAGTACTTGTTTAGATAAAGAGCAACCAGATAGCATACTATCATGTCGAGCAAGAAAGTCCTCCATATATATGTCCAAGCATCAACTACAATATACATCGTATGTATAGTAATGGCCTCTAGGGCATACATATCACTAACATACCTGGCTTCGTTATCCGTATATCTTGAGCCCGTTTCTCGACACAGTTTTATTTTGACAATCAGGTTCTTGAGCTGGTCTAGTTGACTAGCATACCATAGAATGCTAGGGGTGTGATATTGTTTATTTTTGTGACATTTTTGAATTCTTGTTTATATGGGTAATACACGATTCAATTTATTTTTTCACGATTCTTATTCTTTTGTTTATACACAATCCCATTACACTTGTTCAAATTGCCAAAATACTTCCCACATTCATGACAACTGTCCTTTCTTAGCGGGTGACCAACCGTCCCAGATTATTGATAATGGTCACCCACCTAACACTCTTGAACCCAGTCCAACTTCAACCATAGACCAAATGATTGAACATTTAGAGAAAGAGGTCGACGGATTAACTGCTTTAGCATCACCACCATCACAACCCCTCCAACCTGAAACAATTGAACCATCATTAGGGAATGATAGTGAGATGGATTTTAGGTTGACAACTATAGAGAAGTGTATTGATGTAATAACTGAGGTCGAGAATCAAACAGCTGCTACGCTAGCCCTGTGTATACAGCAGTCTGAGCAATTATTTCTTACTCAAGCTCAATCATTAGCTAGAATAAAGGAACACACGAAACATTTAGCTGTGAGGGTTCTAGGGAGTGAACACAGTCAATCAGAACCAAATAGTGTTAATATCTGTCATCTAGGAAGTCACCCGAGTGATGTAAATGATTAAATGAATTTTGATGATTTCATAGATGATGATACGATTGTATTGACTGAGTGTTATCAGGACACACAAGAAAAACCTTCGACTGATTTTTGCAGTCCAATTTTAGTGGAGGAGCCTTATGAATTTATCGGGTATGGTTTTGATGGATTGTCGGAAGAGATCAATGATCAGGAACCCACAATTTTTGTATCACCTAGTGATATTGTTTCGGAAGAAACATTAGGTCGGGGGCCTACTTTTTTAGATGACATATACCTACCCTTCTGTGAATGTGATGTGGAAGATATTGCATTGGGAGAGTTAGTACACTATAATGATAAGAATAGAATTGTGAAAGATCGTAGGGAGGAAGGTAGTCTTGAAGAATATTCTTTCATATCGAGTTTTGAAGAAATTTTTGCGGATGAACTTGATATACTTGGTGAGTTTGAGTAAGGATCCATTTGGGAACATCCTAAGAACCTTGTTTTTGCCGAACTTTTTGCGGATGAACTTTAGGTTTTGAACGAACCTGACTTTGAAACACCACATATACTTATTGAACATTCAATTCATCCATGAAACAATTTTTTAACCTTTTAAAAACTTCATCTTCACCTTCTGCGTCTTCTGATCCCTACTTTTACACGCCCATGCCCTTCACTAACATCTAAAATATACGCTTTCTTTTTCTTTTGTATATATATATTCTTTTGCCAGCCATGGAACTATATAGACAAAAAATTTGATTGGCTGGTATTAATATCTGGACTAACCCAGTCGTTTAACATGTAAATGTTGTAATTAGTTTTTGGTCTTTTTCATTTTCTTGAAATAAAATTCTCACCCTGATGTCTAAGTCTAGCTACCGGAGACGGAGGCAACGATGAGGACATCGTAAAACTTAGGTTTTGGTGTGAGCACTGGGTTTATTTTACTGCATCATGTGTATATTGTATATTCTGATTGCATACATATTAAAAAAACAACAAAAATTGAAAAAAAAATTCCTAAAAATATTTTTAAAAAATCATGTTAGCTAGCGGAGGAACTTAGACTCGAAGTCTGACGGTTCGGTTGATAAGATAGAAATGACTAAATCCTTTTCGAGAGATTGAAAACATGAAAAATAACCCTCCTTTATGTTTAACCGTGGCTAATATATGACTTTACAGTTTTTTTAGAAGAAGGTAATCTTGAGTTCAGTTCTTGAGTTAAATCGAGATGAAGGGAAAGTATTGAAAGCTTTATTGAAGGATAAGTCTGAAAAATATTTCCTGCCTTGAGTCCAAATTTAGAAAATATATACCCCACAAACTGCACTTACATACACCTTGAAACTTGGGATATAGAGGATACGTAGAAATACTCTTTCCTGAAAACCTAGTATGAAAGAAAAAACGGTATTTAAAGCTAACCACCAAAAGAGCATTATTGGAAAATATATCCGGTCTTGAAGAAAAAAAAGGGAAAAAAAAGAAATGTAATAAATAAATAAAGTCAAGACCTGGAAACTGCTATTTACGCTTTAAGCTCACACATACGGTAATCGGCTGTTAGTGCCTCAAGAAGCAATAATAGTCGCATGAATGGTGTGTGAGCAACACCGTCCATCATTAACGAAAAAGAAGAAGTATTAGGCATTAAGGCAAGGGTACTATATCTTGAATTGAATTCTTAAGTATATGGGTGAAAATTTACACACACGTATGGGTATACGCTCGATATTTGGAGGAAAGATAGGAATAAAGAATAAGACATATGTTTTCCTTAAAGTTGATAAAAATTCCTGATTGGGGAACGCGCTTTAGAAGAAAAACTCAGGAAATACAGAGATCTTTCTAACTACCAAAATGTATAGGATCTTAGGGTAAATAATTAGGAGGTGTGAAACATAGGGTTCTATATTTCTTACTTGGATAATAGAACTTCTATCTTTGATCCTTAACTATTAAGATTAGAATCAACTGTTTCCCCGCAACGCTAACTTGACTGGATTTTGTGGGTGTAATCCACTGAAAAACCTTAGGAGACAACACTCCTCCTACTAGGGACACCTAGAGGTTTAACGGCTTGTTGCACATGCTCAGTGCAATAGAGTTCCATGCGAAAGTGAGGCTGGGATTTTTTGTATTGCTCGGGACGAGCAATATATAAATTTGGGGGTATTTGTTCATCACGGAAAACTGCATTTTAATACCCTCATTCGCTATCTATTTTGTATATATCGGTGCTATTAATCAATGTCTGCTCAGTAATTACAGATTACAGGTATTCATGATAAAATACTGAAAACACACTCAAAATCACGGATATAACGTTTCGGAGCTGACACTACAGACGGAACAGAAAAACAACCGATATCCGAAGATCTCTTTTGCAAATAATCACGTGTACATATTTTTGGTCCAACACAACACAAGCGTGCACATATCTCTTTGGTTCTTGGACCTAGGTGGTGTTGGATATATATGCCCTAGAGGCCAGTATTGTATATGTATAAATATGGATGCTAGGGATATGTATGTACAGGACAATCTTGCTCAGTTTTATAGTATATTATTTGACTTTTCTTTGTCAGGATTTGTGTATTTATTTCTATTGCTATTATATCTAACTTGCACATATTGATAAAGACTCGATACGGTGGTATACTATTATGGTTTGTCTTTATCTTAACATGGCATATGTCATACTCGTTATTACATATTGCGGTTATATATTGATAACGCCCGTAAGATCTTGCTTGACTACCTGCGTTGTGATGGCGATCACACTTGTGGGAGCACGGTAGCCTATAAGCACATCCTTAAATGGTCCCTAGTCGCGTGAGTATCGAGACAGGGCATTGGTACTCCAAAGTAGACTAATGTATAAGTTTCTAGCCCAGTCGGGGGATGGCTGGTCCCGCATCCATTGGTCTGATGCACCCAAGATCGTATAAAGGTTCCACTGGGTGTGAGTACACTGGACGGACTCGCCGAGAACTTCCAGATGGTACTATACCTATCGTCAGATGGAGGTTTCAGGTGACATGTGTACAAGTTAGTTTTTGGACCAGAGATTGGCATTTGTCTCGTGTGAGTTCCTACTGAGCTTTGATCACTACCGTACCACGGCTCTACTGTGTCGTGCAAACAGTTTTTGGTTGGGTTCAGTCCCGGGCCACTTGGAGGCAGTGAGCGATTGTTGGGGATTCATCTCTCCTGTTATTGGGAGTTGATATTGCACAATGATCTATTGGTCAGGACGATAAGACCTTGGCCAAGGCAGTTGGGATTTACTGATAGGTTGATCAGTAGTTTTCCGGATTGGTCCTGAGCCACATCGGCACGACTTATCAGGTTATTACAGTATGACGTTCACCACCCCTAGACCCGGTATGCGATACACTTTGACGAAGAGACCGGACTGTACGGATATTGTCACGGATAGGCTCGGTAGGAGTTCGGACGAGTTTGCTTGTTGGCATTCCTTTTCGACAGGTACCTGGGTAGCCGTTACGTACAGCTAGTGCCGCTAACGTACTTGTAGTTAAACCCACTTCCAAAGTACTGTCGAGTCTTTAGAGTCCCACAAAGAGGGTTTCCCAGCTTCGGGCGAAACGAGTAGTGGTCGTATGGTTTTACGCCAGGGTTCGTTCACATACGCGCACTTGTGCGTATTTGGTGTTCGGGCTATTGATACTAGCAGGATTTAGTTTAAGGCGGAACCTAGTATTTAATTTTGTATTGGTTTAGTCTCATTGCATCCGTGTTCCTCGAAAAACGGATGCCGGTATGTATATACAGTTGACAGGGGTAGAGAAGGAGACACTACATTAGGGTTTTGACCATTGACTTGATTAAAACCATAATGAGATGGAGGAAATTGTTTGCTAATTTTATTCGTGTTAATTGTGTCATGGTTAATTGGTTTGACCATTTGACTTGTTGACCATAGTTGACTTAGATATTTTTGTTGAGCATGAGATATTTTGCTAAGAATTAATTGTGACATGATAATGGTCAAATCAAATGAACCATCACAATTATCCTAATTAAAATTATTATCATTTTTCCCTTATATGAGTGCTCACTCTTCATTTTGATCATGGAACACTCTCTCTCATAGCTCCCTCTCCTTCCTCCTCTCTCACAAGCCCTAGTGTTTCATGAGTTGAAAATCAAGGGCCATTGAGACCAAGCCATCAAAACCACTCTCTACTCACTCTAGATCACTTTGTCTAGCAACCCAAGTGTTCTAGTTGCCTCATCTTGGAAGTAAAGCTCAAGGTTGGATCTCTCGAGGTGGATCATCGTTGACACAAGGATGCCAAAGCTCAAGGACAATCCATACATCCATCTAGGAGCTTAAGGAGAGGATCGAATACCCGAAGGACTTGTTTTATTTAGGTATACTTTCTATAATAGTAGATAGAACTTTCTTTTGCTAGTTAGGTTTATGGTTAAAGATCTAGTTTAGTGTTATCATAGCGCCAAGTTTTGTATCGCTATAAAAATTTTGTTCCGCATTTGGCCACGGAAGTTGGTCGGGGCGCTAGTGTAACCCTTCATGCTATCAGACCTAACCCATAAAATATATACTAGCTAGTTTAAACGTGTTAAAAATATCGATCGACAAAACTTTTCAAAAAACAAAATTCCAATTTTCTGTTTTCTGTCGAATTTTAAAAGTGTTCGAAAAATCAATTTTATTCTCTAAGAAAATCGTGCCGGCTTTTTTAAGAACCCTCAAGAAATTTGTGCCCATGATCCCTCTAACACATCACGGAACAACAGCGAAAATCACATATTGGCTGCGGTTCCGCGGCGGTACTGGGCTTCTGTGCTCAATATCTCTTCTGGGGTTCTTTTGCTTGGAATTATGGGTTCTTGAATGTTTATTTTGGGCCCAGATTTGTTTCAGTACTGTATCGGGATTACCCTGCGGTGGAGTGCACGAATAGCCGGGTTCTAGAAGGCAACAAGCCCGCATCTCATGGCGTTGAGACGGAGGGGGCTTCATTCTAGAATTGGCGGGCTATTCGCCGCACTCGTAGAGGGTATAGGTTTTCATTGCACAGGCTATCCACACGACCGGGAACGTCGGGTTTTATTTGCGGCTCAAAATGAAACCCGGGGCTCCAAGATTATCCACCATTCTGTATTGTTGGATCAAATTCTGTAATGTTGCTTGTTATCATGCCTGGGATGAATGTTATATATATATATATATATATATATATAGTAGTAGATGTTGTTAGTGTTATATGCCCTAGAGGCCATTATTGTATCATACTAGATTGTTTATTACTTAATGGAAGCTTGGGATATTCACAGTTGTATTAACAGTCTTGCTCGACATAGTAGTACGATACTTGGTTTGTATCTATCTTAATATGTGTATATGTTTCTTTTAACATATCGCGAATACATATTGATAGAGCCTTTAGGATCTTGCTTGACTACCAGCGTTGTGATGGCAGTCACACTAGTGGGGGCTGGGTAGTCTACAAGCACATCCTTTTTCAGGTCCCTGGTTGTAGGATTATCGAGACAGGGCATCGATACTCCGGAGTAGACTAGTGTATATGCTTCTCGTCCCAGCAGGGAAGATGGTCTGTCCCACAGCCATTAGTACGTTGTACTGGAGATTGTATGCAAGTGCTCGTTGGGTCACGGGTACACCGGACAAGACTCGCAGGGAACTGTTGGTTTGTATTATACCCATCGTCAGTTAACAGTTCCCAGGTGACATGAGTACAACATAGTCCGTTGACTTGACACTGCTGCTTCGCTTCGAGTGTGTTCCCACTGTTCTTAGATTGCTACCCTATCACGGCTCTACTGAGTCGTGCAAACAGGTAGCAGTTGGGTGCAGTCTCGAAGCACTTGGAGGCAGCGGCGGTTAGATAGGATTTGTCTCTCCCGGTATTGGGAGTTCATATTGCGCTGTGTTTAGAGAGCAATTACGCAATGTCCCTGGCTAGGGCAAGCGAGATTTACTGGTAGGTGTTCCAGTAGTTTCTCAAGGTGTAATAGGCTACACTCCGACACGACTTATACCGCTTTTAGGGGACTGACACTTGCCGCCCCCTAGGCTCGATATGCGATAGTGCTAGACGAACAGACCGGACTGTACGGGGATTGTCACATCAGGCTCAGTAGGAGATCGGACGGGTTTTCTCATCGACCTTCTTATCGACGTCTACCAGTGGACCGTTACGTACAGCTAATACCGCTTGCGGGCAGTGGTTAAACCCACTGCCAGCGTAGTGTCGAGTCTTTAAAGTCCCACACAGAGGGTTTCCCTGCTTCCAGCAAAACGATATAGAGGTCGTATGGTTTTACGACAGGGTTCGGACATATACGTGTACTTGTGCATGTATGATATTCGGACAGATTATACTAGTGGGCTTTGGTTTAAGCCAGATTCTAGTATTGGATTATTGGATTTATGCAGTCTCAGTATATCTGTTTTTTTCGTAAATACGGATGGGAGAGACATTCTCGTAATTTGTCGGGAAGCTTCTAGAAAGAAGATGACTCATTTAGGTTTATTTCATTTGTGAATTAAACTTAATAAGGTGGAGGAGATGATGCATTATGTTCATTAAATGAACCATGACTCATGAGATGATTCATCTCAAAGGAATTAAATGAAGCATGGTTAATGTTTCAATATATTATTATTCAGATATTTTCATGCTTCATGTTATTTCCAAATGAGTTAAGTTTATTTCATTATCACAAACACATTCTCTCGACTCAAGCTCTTTCATCTTCTTCAACCTAGCACTAAGTGTCTCATGAGTTAAGAATCATTGGGTTAGTGAGGCTAACAAATCCTTAATCATTCTCTATATCATCTAGGTCACTCAGATTAGCACTCTAAGCCACTTAGTTACCTCATCTTGGAGGTTGAAGCTTGTAGTAAGAACTCTCCGGTGGATCTTCTATTACATCGAGGAGGCCGACGAGGAGGAGAACTACAAGAACAAGAAGGACTAGTATCTTGAGGTATAATCATCTATCATAGTAGTTAACCAATTCTAAATAGTTTGTTAGTTAGGGTTTAGCAAAGATCTTTTTGATAGTCGATGTTACCATGAACGAAAATGATCGTTTTACCTATTCCGCCTCCCCGCATCTTGTGGGGTGTGTAACGTCGACTTACGGTGGTATCAGAGCCTAGCTAAACTATAACTAAATTGTTAGGAAACTCTTTAGAAATTCGATCTTGATTTAATCCCGAAAACATGATATTTTCATCAAGTTTATGCAGATTTTAAATTGAGGTCTAAAAAATTTTTCAGGGACCTTCGAAATACAAGCAAGGTTTTCTAAGATCTCTGTACAAATTTGGACGCCTAAATCGGTAAGATGACCGCGAAACCGCGGCCGAACCAAGCGTTCTGCCGCGGATCCGCGGCCGAGTCAACTCCGAGTTGGTCCAAATTTCCTCAGTTAGTCTTTTGTGTTGATGTTGGGTTTTCTGGGATATTTTGTTTCTGCTCAGGATTTTTGTGTAGAGAGAAGTACTTGGAGTAGATTCAAATGTGGTGATTGATCAAAATTCTAAGAACTTTGGCTAACAGGATTATATCTGTGTTATGATTAATGTGTTCGTAAACCTCCCCTAATTGCTAGTATGTCGGTTAGTTGGGGGTAGCACATTTCTGTAATGTTTTTGCTGATTTGTGGATATGGACTTATTTTTTTGTCGTGAATGAATAGCCGGGGATGTGAGACGAGTGTTTCATTCATTCATTTGTAAATTGTAAATTGTTGTAATATTCTTTTGCGGGGCACATCCGGGTTGAGGTTGTAGCCACCGTTGTATTATTTCATTTACTGTTTTCTGCTCCTAGGATAGACCCAAGATGGGGTGCACAATCTACCGGGTACTTTGAAGTTCTTAGTGGACTACTCACGTTGTTGAGGGAGACTGCTTCACTTCGGGTATTTGGCGGGTAGTATGCCGTACCCGTAAGGGTCTAGGGTGGGTTTGGCTATTCATCACAACTGTGTAATACGTCTTTCATTGCATGCTCAAAGGAAATGCGGATTCCTAAAATATCCAATATGTTCATCTGTGATCTGGATTGCCTATTATTGCATCTGACGAAAGAACAATATCTATATATGTCACGACCCGAAATATTAGCTCGTGACCAACACTTGAATCACGCAACGTCTAAAGGCGTAACGGAATCCAAGTAAGCTGAAACCTAGAAATCTAAACCTTTTTAAGAAAATAAAGGAGGTGAAGTTTTGAAATAAAGGTATAATGAAATTAAGTTTTCTTAATGCATAGAAAAGGAACATGAAAATTGTAAGTGCACGGCAGCACCCCGGCCGTCATTCCGAGGACGGAATGCGGAAACGATACTTTTCTTTTAACTTTTAAAACTGGCGCTACCGCGTACTAAAAACCCCGGATCGGGCCATTAACCTAATGCTAGCTAACAAGAGAAGGGGTAGAGAGATATACTGAGCGATCGTGTCCTTCGGTCTTCTCGTCGTCATCCCGATCTCCACGCGGAATCTCCGGTCTTCATCTCCTCGTCGGAAGAGCACCACATCGCCGGGTTCTTTTACGGGCTCCCACCTCTGGACTGAGGCAACTCGGGCATGAAGTTGGCGAACCGACGTGTCCAAGAATGCTGTAGGCTAAGTGTATAATGGTTTTTGTCTCATGGGGTTATGAAGTTGCCAAATAGATGTGGAGGAAAAATCTATGGAGATGAGCTTTGGAATTTTGAAGCATGCATAATGAGAATGAATAATTTCCCCACACCAAATTAAAATCAATCCCTCCTCTTTAGTATGTGGCCGACCAAATATGATGGAGGAGAGAGAAAAGCCAATGGAAAAAGTAATCATCAATGAGTTACCTCAATCATCAAATCAATCCCCTCACAAATCCCATCTCCATCAAGTAAACCATGATGAACAAAAAGGTCAAAGCATGGTGCACAATCATGAAGCAAGCATGTGCCACTAAAAGTCTTCTCCATAATAAATTGCACAATTGCAAATAACCCCCTCCACCAATTTTCAGCCAAAGAAAGAAACAAAGGAAAATGGCCGAAACGGAAAGCAAACTGGCAACTCCAAAAAATCGATCCCGTAATAAATTACAGGAAAACCCCGCGACTGTATATACATACCCGCATTTGTATTGCGACCGAATACAAATGCAATGAGACAAAATCTACACTGTACAATACTAGGATCCGGCTTAAACCAAAGCCCGCTAGTATTATCCGTCCGATCATGATCCGTGTAATACCGCACGTATATGATTGAACCCTGCTATATCTCCATACGACCTCTACAGCGTTTCGCCCGAAACTTGAGAAACGGTCTGTGGGGGACTTTAAAGACTCATCAATACTTTGGCTGTGGATTTAACCACTAGCACGTCAGAGGTATTAGCCATACGTAACGGGCTACCAGGTATTGACCAAAAGGGACGTCGATGAGCGAACTCATCTTGACACCCTATTGAGCCTGTCAGTGACAATATCCGTACAGTCCGGTCCATTCGTCTATGAGCATCGCATGGCGGGCCTAGGGGGTTGGTAAAAGTCAGACCCCCAAAAGCGGTACAAGTCGTGTCGGAGTGTAGCCCAGAACACCCTGAGATACTACTGGAATACCTACCAGTAAATCTCCTACCTTGGCCAAGGACTATCGTGTACTGGCTCTCCTAGACACAGCGCGACCTCACCACCAATACCGGGAGAGACGAACCCCAACAGATCCGCTCACTGCCTCCATGTGGCTCGGGATTGTACCCAACTAAAACCTGTTTGCACGACTCCTTTGATCCGTGGTCGGTTAGTAATCAAAGCACAGTGGGAACTCACACGAGACCAATGACGATATCAGGTTGATGAACTAACCTGTACACACGTCACCAGGGGAACTGCTATCTGACATCAGGTATAATTCCAACTAGCATGTTCCCGGCGAGTCATGTCCGGTGTAATCATAACCTAATGAGCATCTGTATACATCTTAGGTGAACCAACTGACACCAGTGGCTTGTGAGACCGGCCACCGCCCCTCGTCGGGGTCTCGACTGTATACACTAGTCTACTCTGGAGTATCGATGCCCTGTCTCGAAAACAACCACGACTAGTCCACTATAAAAATAGACGTACAGATATATCAATTTGAAATTGGTGTACAACAACGGATATTCAAAACCAAATATTTGCTGTCCGGCAAACTACCCAGGTGATTTCCTCAAATATCACCAATTACAACGAATTCCGATATAATGAGGATGATCACCTAATTCACAATAACTTACTCCCACTCATCTTCTGTAAAACCATACAGATGTTAGGATCATATCTGGTAAATACATACCCTGGAGTAAGTGTCTAATTGGGAAATCAGTTTTCTTTTAACAATACACAGTGAAACTGAAACATTGAATTGTTTCGAAGGGTTATCCGGGTATTCCTAGTAATGCCTTGTTCATACCAGAATATTGCATTTACTACCGCCCATTCTTATGCTCGTTTGTTTATAGGTAGATGCTTTTTATCCGTGTTTGCTACATATTTACAGGCTACAGGTTCCTAGTCCAAAATAACGCAATTGATACAAAATCTCCACAGTTACGCCAAATACAGATATCTGTTGACAACGGATAAAAGCCGGGTTCCAGTCATCCGTATCCATCCAGTGCCGCGTACCGGTTCCAGAAACAAGACATATGATAGTGGTCATTCGTGACTCGGACAAGCACAGAGCACGAGGGGGCAGCATAACAATTAATGGGTGCGCGGAGATCGAGGGAGAAAAGGTCAAATCAATCAAAAGTGAAGCTATGTTTGACTGTGCAGATCTGAAGAAATTGTGAAGGCATTTTGCAATTTGGGACATTTAGAACAACATAAGATAGAAACACAAGGAAACACAGAAAATACGAGACCCCAATTCCACAAAACCGCGGCGGAACCGCCGCCAAATGTGGGTTTTCGCGGCGGATCCGCCGCGGTTTAGTGTCATCATCTAACCAAATTTTGGGGGTAGTTTGGTCTTTGCATTTAGGGCCAGAATGTTGCCCTAGGCTTTCAGCACGCAGCCTATAAATAGCCCAGTTTTGTGCCAAGCCAAGGGTCTTCTTCATGTGTTCTTTTCCCATCTCTTTTTGTTAGGATTTAGTTTAGCTTCTTCTTCTTCTTCTTCATGTCTTCCTCCATTAAAATGTAGTGAGAGCATTGAGTGGATGATGAAATGAAGATGAGGGTTATTTTTCTTATCTTGTATTTTTATTTCATTGCATTGTAATTTAATTTCTAGTGTAACTTTATTATTTGTTGTTAACTAGTTGTTGTTATTTCTTTTCTTGTTCTCATTTCTTTTCTTCTTTTATCCGTATTTTCAAGCGATGATACTTGACGGAGTTCCTTGCTAGGGTGAGGACCCAAGAGTTAGCTTGCTTCACTTGTAAAACCGTATTTTCCTTTCTTTTCTTCCATCTTGTTTTTTTTCTTTTCTTTTATAATGTGTGAATAATTTCCCTCTTGTTAAGGCTAAGGAAGGTGGTATGAGGGACGGAGAAATCCCTTGTGCTTCTCTTCGCCAAACATCTTGAAACGAACCCCGACCAAACAAACGCAACCCTCTCACTTAGGCGCGCTATACGTGACATGTAGCCGCGACCTAAGTTGAGAAGTCCTTTAAGCGCGCTACAACGTGACATGTAGTTGTGACTTATTTGGATACATGGTTGCGGGTGTTTGGCCGAGGGTTGGAAATAAGCGTATTTAGCGCACGGACAAGGGGCACTAGGAATGGATTTAGCGTTGGAAAGCTTGCTGAAACTCGCAAATACCATTCCTATGTCCTCCTAATCCCCGCTACTTTCGATTATCCCAACATCTTCTTAAGGATGGCAAAAGATATGCACAAGACTAATCCTAACTCTACTAACCGACCTTAACCTTAACAAGTTTACTTGAACATAAATACGAACACTTAGGATAGACTTGAACATACATATACACATTCTTTATTGACTCGTCTAAAAATCGAATGGACATACAACCATCTCCCTGTGGATCGACCCGTGCTAAACCGGCTAGCTGCGAAGCGACACTGTCCTAATCGCGGTTATAACTTTAGAACTTTGAACATCCAACACGCCAAAAGCGTGCGATCAAATGGCGCCGTTGCCGGGGAGACGGTAACGTATTTTCTTTCTTGTTATTCGGGTTAATATTCTTTTTGTATATATATATAAAATAAAATCTTTTTGTTATTTTTGATAATTTTTGTGTGCAAGTGTGCAGGCTAATCTGGAGCAAGTACAGTAATCCAATCAAGAAACAGAGGTTTTTATTAAGGTGTACAGAGAAGGGCACGTGTATTGACCAAAGTTTCAGGCCCCAATACCACTGTTTGACCGCGGAACCGCGCTCAAAGAGGGGATTCAGCGGCGGTTCCGCGGCCCTATTGTTGCTTCTGAGCACAATTTTTTCTACACCTCTTCTCTTTCCTCTAGTCCCCTCTCTGAATTCCACTATACTGTATTTTTTGCAGGTATCTTTGCACAAAATTGCTCCGCCGCAAAATAAATTTTTGTTGTTTTAGATTTTTGTTTGTTTACCGCTTTTCATATAATAATACGGACATTAAGGGGCTATAACACCAATTCAGATTGGGTGGGGATTTCATCATCCTTCCTAAGACCCCACAAATCACTAATTGCATACGCATTACCTTGAGCTAATAAAAAATATCTAGACCAAACCTATAAGGACTGTCGCGCTCATTTAGGACAAGTGAAGGTTTCGGGGAATCGTTCGTTTATCTAAACTTGATTTTGTTGTGCCTAGGCTAGACAAGTGAGGAGGTAATTTTAAAAGGCCCGTTTCACTGTGATTCGTGAGCGGAACCCTCCTTACGTCACTTGTGCTTACCTGGCCACAATTGGCAGTGAATAGGCGATTCGAGGGTTATCCTGCAACTTGTCGCTTCGAAGTCTAGGAGCGGTCTAGTTGGACTTTGAAGACCCTAGCTCTAGGTGTGTTTGTGCATATTGTGATTGTGATTGTGCTTGTATAAATTTTAGTCCCTTAATTTCGTATTCTTTCAAACAAACAATTTCAAACCTCTCGCACCCGCTTTGGTCGAATTTCGAACTTCCTACGGTTCTTGCTTTGGTCGAATTTCGAACGACCCCTCCATGCCCAAAATTTCACTAAAAGATTGCATAGAAGCGTCTAGGATAAACACTTGCACTCCACATTCCACTTTGTATCAACCTTTTCAACCTCTCGCACCCGCTTATGTTGATACCCCTTTTGCAAGTCGTCCTTTGTCCATTGCTGAACATACTGACCAATCTCGTAGCCGATCTTTCACTCCTTTCACCACTTCAAATTCTTAGGATCAACAATTCCATTCACCTTCGTATCCAAATGTTGATCCTACCCCTGTCCAGCCATTCAATTCCTACCAGTCTTACCCGACTTTTACACCTTCTCTAGACATTGCTTCTGAACCGTCATTTGGGAGTTTCCAGTACCAAAACAACATTGAATCTTTTACTGAAACCCTTCACAACCAATGTCTAGTCTGGAACAGTCATTGGAAGACTTTAGGGTAGCGTCGTACCAACAGATAATGGATTTGAATGCGTCCATGGCCTCCCTCATGCAACCTACTTACCCGGTAGCTAGTTTCCAACTAGCTCCACATTTTCCAATGTATGATCAGGCGGTAGGACAGGATGTGAATTTGAGTGGAGAGAGTGAGTCGTACACCCTTCCAAATCAAACCTACCCATCCCAAATTGAATCCCACAACTCCTGTTCTGAAAGTCTATCAAGTGTTCCAAACGATTCACCAATTAAAGATAGAAGGATTAGTGAGTTGTATGACTTTGTAGTGTTTGATTTACACGATTGTGAAGGGTTCCTTTCGAGTGAAACTTATCCCAAACCATTTGACCTCTACACTTCCACTCTAGAACCTGAATTGATTGATATCCATGCTGTTGTTGAGGTGTCTGAGAATATAGATTTTCACTTGATTGACGATATTGACGCTGGGAATATTTTGGATGATGAACCCGCAGATTTGGCTGAGTTTTTCTCTCCAATTCATCATCCCGAGTCATTAAATGTTTTTCCCGAACCCCATATGCGTCTGGATTTTGAGGATAAATGCATGGATGTGCTGAATTTTGAGGAAATTTTTGAGGATATTTTTGAGGATGAACCAGTTTTGCTTGATGAGTCGGATTTTCCAATTCATCATGTCCCTGTCATTGACTATGTACACCCTCCAGAACCTTTAACCGATACCCTTCCTGAATCACTTCCCCCCATCCTTTCCATCGTTCCAACAATGTAAGGAACCGTATCATTTTCACTTCCTGTGTCTGGTTTACCAAGTTCGGCGTACCCATGGTTTCTCACGAATCTTGAGGGATTTGACCCAATTTCTCTCCATATTGATAGATTAGTACAATCCATCTTTTCACATCGATCATTACAGATTGTACTAATTTATTCAATCCATTTCCACCCTCAAGTTTGTATTCAACTTCTTTCTCCCTTCCGCCATTCTTCTTCTTATATACCCAGACAGTATACCACTTCTATCTCCATACGGTCTCGCATATTCTCACTCTCTTTTCTCTACGCCTTCTTCCACCAACCTATACATTATAGCGATAAAATCTTTGAATGGTTGGTGCTTACTTTTGGCCTGTGTAAGGCCTTGTATAGCTTGATACTGTTCTCTTTCCCCCCTAATCCTGAACTTCAACGCTTAACAGTGGAAACACTGTTTTACTTAAGTTTGGGGGGGAGGGGAACCTTTTTGTGTATATATTTTTGTTTTGTTTTTTGTTTTGTATAAAAAAAAATATTTTTTAGGGAGCGCCGACAATTTTGACCCTCTTGGTGTAGCCTGACAGTGAGGGCACTGTCAAGTTTAAGTTTGGGGGTGTGCTCGGTAAGCTTTCTTCCTTCGCGTTCATTTGTATATTCTGCATTTGCATACCTTATTTAAAAAACCCATAAAAATTCGAAAATTTTCCAAAATATAAAAACTTTGTCGTCAAGTTAGCTAATATGGTAACTTAGATTTATATTCTGAAAGTTTAGTTGATACATTAGAAATAACTAAATCCTTGGCTTAGGAATTGAAAACCCTAAAAATAACCCTCATTGTATTTAACTTTGGTAAGTATACGTCCTTACAGTTTTTTTTAGAAATAGGTAATCTTGAGTTCAGTTCTTGAGTTAAGTCAAGATGAAGGGAAAGTATTGATGCTTTACTGAAGAATAAGTCTGAAAAATAGTTTCTTTTCTTGAGTTCAAATTTAGAAAGTATATACCCTACAAACTGCACTTACACGCACCCTGAAACTTGGGATAGTAGAGGATACCTAGAAATACTGTTGCCTGAAAACCTAGTATGAAAGAAAAAACGGTAATTAAAGCTAAACACCAAAAGAGCATCATTGAAAAATATATCCAGTCTTGAAAAAGAAAAAGAAAAGAAAAGAAAAATAAATAAATAATGTCAAGATCCGGAAACTGCTATTTACGCTTTAAGCTCACACATCAGTAATCGGCTGTTAGTTCCTCAAGAAGCATTAATAGTCGCATGAAAGGTGTTTGAGCAACACCGTTCATCATAAATGAAAAGAAGTAGTATTAGGTATTAGGGCAGGGGTACTATAGCTTGAATTGAATTCTCAAGTGTAGGGGTGAAATAATACACACACGTAGGGGTATACAATCTATGTTTGGATAAAAGATAGAAATAAAGAATAAGACTTGTGTTTTCTGTAAAGTTGATAAAAATCCCGGAATTAAGACCGCACTTTAGAAGGAAAACTCAGGAGATACCAACATCTTTCTAAACTTTTTTGGAACGTATAGGATCTAAGGTTAAATAGAAAGGAGGTGTGAAGCATTAGGGTTGGATGTTTCTAACTTAGGATGATAGAATTTCTAACGTAGATACTAAACTGTAGGAGTAGAATCGATGTTAACTTATGACACTAGCTTGACGGGATTTTGTGGGTGTAATCCGCTGAAAACCCTCAGGAGACAACACTCCTCCTACTAGGGACACCTAGAGGCTTAACGGCTTGTTGCACAAGCTCAGTGCAATCGCGTTCCCTGCGAAAATGCGGTTAGGACTTTTTTTGTGAATAATTGGTTTTGCTCGGGACGAGCAAACGTTAAGTTTGGGGGTATTTGTTCATACCAGAATATTGCATTTACTACCGCCCATTCTTATGCTCGTTTGTTTATAGGTAGGTGCTTTTTATCCGTGTTTGCCACATATTTACAGGCTACAGGTTCCTAGTCCAAAATAACACAATTGATACAAAATCTCCACAGTTACGCCAAATACAGAACATCTGTTGACAACAGATAAAAGCCGGGTTCCGGTCATCCGTATCCTTCCAGTGCCGCGTACCGGTTCCGGAGACAAGACATATGACAGTGGTCATTCGTGTCTCGGACAAGCACAAAGCAAGAGGGGGGCAGCACAAGAATCAATGGGTGCGCGGAGCTCGAGGGAGAAAAGGTCAAATCAATCAAAAGTGAAGCTATGTTTGGACTGTGCAGATCTGAAGAAATTGTGAAGGCATTTTGCAATTTGGGACATGTAGAACAACATAAGATAGCAACACAAGGAAACCCAGAAAATACGAGAACCCAATTCCACAAAACCGCGGCGGGACCGCAGCCAAATGTGTGTTTTCGCGGCGGATCCGCCGCGGTTTAGTGTCATCATCTGACCAAATTTTGGGGGTAGTTTGGTCTTTGCATTTAGGGCCAGAATGTTGCCGTAGGGTTTCAGCACGCAGCCTATAAATAGCCCGGTTTTGTGCCAAGCCAAGGGTCTTCTTCATGTGTTCTTTTCCCATCTCTTTTTGTTAGGATTTAGTTTAGCTTCTTCTTCTTCTTCTTCATTCTTCCTCCATTAAAATGTAGTGAGAGTATTGAGTGGATGATGAAATGAAGATGAGGGTTATTTTTCTTATCTTGTATTTTTATTTCATTGCATTGTAATTTAATTTCTAGTGTAACTTTATTATTTGTTGTTAACTAGTTGTTGTTATTTCTTTTCTTGTTCTCTTTTCTTTTCTTCTTTTATCCATATTTTCAAGTTATGATACTTGACGGAGTTCCTTGCTAAGGTGAAGACCCAAGAGTTAGCTTGCTTCACTTGTAAAACCGTATTTTCCTTTCTTTTCTTCCTTCTTGTTTTGTTTTCTTTTCTTTTATAATGTGTGAATAATATCCCTCTTGTTAAGGCTAAGGAAGGTGGTATAAGGGATGGAGAAATCCCTTTTGCTTCTCTTCGCCAAGCATCTTGAAACGAACCCCGACCAAACAAACGCAACCCCCTCACTTAGGCGCGCTATACGTGACATGTAGCCGCGACCTAAGTTGAGAAGTCCTTTAAGCGCGCTACAACGTGACATGTAGTTGTGACTTATTTGGATACATGGTTGCGGGTGTTTGGCCGAGGGTTGGAAATAAGAGTATTTAGCGGACGGACAAGGGGCACTAGGAATGGATTTAGCATAGGAAAGCTTACTTAAACTCGCAAATCCCATTCCTATGTCCTCCTAATCCCCGCTACTTTCGATTATCCCAACATCGTCTTAAGGATGGCAAAAGACATGCATAAGACTAATCCTAACTCTACTAACCGACCTTAACCTTAACATGCTTACTTGAACATAAATACGAACACTTATGATAGACTTGAACATACATATACACATTATTTATTGACTCGTCTAAAACTCGAACGGACATACAACCATCTCCCTGTGGATCGACCCGTGCTCAACCGGCTAGCTGCGAAGCGACACCGTCCTGATCGCGGTTATAACTTTAGAACTTTGAACATCCGACACGCCAAAAGTGTGCGATCATGCCTCTTCCATTATCCAGATTCACAACTGTAACCGTATATTTCTTTGCCATCTCTCCAAATCCCTTCATATGTCTTTAGTCATTACCTTCTGTACACCCCTTTAGGCCAAATGGTTTTCTTCCTTCCCTACCGCTCGGCACCAGCCTATGGTTTGGAAGAAGACTATCCAATAAGCATAATGGGTGTACTGTCCTAATCCTAGGAGCACTCGCAATGCGAGAGAAGGTGAAGATAAAAGACAACCGAATAAACCTTATTCCTATTTCTCCCGAACCAGAATCCATCCCCGAACTGGAACAAGTTCCTTTCGAGTTCGTATATAACCATACGATGGAGTATCCAAATAACTGTGGATCAACGTAGTGATACGGAGTGTTTTGGAGAAATACAAAGGTGAAATGGGAGTGGTAATGAAATACTTGGTTTGGTTGTGAATAGCAGTCGCAGTTTACTTTGCCCTGTTACTAATCCCTTTATTTGTCTTTACTTAATACCTTCTGTACACCTTTTAGGGTAAATGGTTTTCTTCATTCCCAACCGTTCGGCACCAGCCTATGGTTTGGAAGAAAACTATCAAATAAGCGTAATAGGTGTATCGTCATAATCCAAGGAACACTCGCAACCTGAGAGAAGATAAAAGGAAGAGACAACTGAATAGTCCTATCCGTTTTCTCCAGAATCGGAAACCATTCTCGAATAAATTCCTTCGAGTTCGTATATAACCATACGATGGTTTTATCCAATGGAAGTGGACGTTCGTAGTAATACGGGGTGTCCTGGAGAAAATGGTAAAAGTAGGAGTGGCAATGAGGTTTGCAACTCTGACAATCCAAAAGCCAGTTTTTAAGAAGGTTCGGTCAATATTGGTCACTGAGTCACAGTCAAGGATCGGGTCATGGTCGCTTCCAAAGAGATAGAGAAAAGAAACACTCAGCGTGCACTCTAACCTAGATCAGAATTGTTATCTATTTATCTAATCAGGAAACCTCCCACGGTACCGTCAAATTCTCCTCCAAACCTTAAAGAAGAATTAGTCGGGATCACCCGAGGAGTAAACCAACTCATCAGTGGGAATCAGGATCCAACTATCATCGCATGATAATGTGACGGAATTCGCTCACGTTATCACACTCCAGAATGTATACGCATATCTGGCAAGTTTCAGTTTCTTTAGAAACTCCCGATGTGATTTTTGCCCCATGCTCTTATGACCATGACTTTGGCCAACAAATCATAAGTCACATGTCAAGTTCTACCAGTCATTGTCCAGGTTGATTTGAATCCACCCGTACCTACCCTTGATTTTGGCCAACAAGGCAGTACGACTGTCCCAAACCAACGCATCTATCTATGCTGCATATGAATATCCAATAGCTACCAATCACTGTACCTTGACTTTGGCCAACAAACACAGCTTGAATACTATTGACTATCCATATGAAATGATGGAGGGCTACGAATGGTTTTTGGCGAAAAATCTATAATGTAATGAACTTGATATCGTTGAAGGAACCGGATAGCTTTATATAAAAATATAGTGACGAAAACCTTTGCTAAAGAGGTCACTCCCGGTGAAGGGATCTCGGCTCTTTCCCCGTAGAATGAGGTGCAGGATATTCCAACTGAATACCACGATGCAAAGCAAAAGGCAATCTGCTATAGTGAAGTTATTACCCAGACGCAAACTTCTGTCCAAGGGGTCACTCCCGGTGAAGGGATCTCGACCCTTGCCTCGTCGACTGAGGTGCTGGATATTCATAACTGAATACCACTATGCAAAACAAAAGAGAACGTCCTTGCAATAACAGCTTTTTGAAAAATGTTCCAACAACATCAGAATAGGTTTGTTTAGCTTCCATTGATCCGAATCAATGCAGTCCCATCAATTGATCACACCAATAAAGAACGAAAATAATGATGTACATATATGCCATCCTCATTCGCCACTGGGTCCCGTCATTACCCGTTAGGTTACTTAACTAACGACAGAGCGGGGACTGGACTAGCGCGGATGCAAAACATATACAACATCAACTAGTATATATATCAATATATAATATTCTCTCAAGGCGTGATAGAATGCAACATCACAGAAATGTAATAAGCATCACAGAACAATACAGATATCTAGGATCCCCGGGTTTCATAGAGCCGCTACTCAAACCCGACCTGCAATGAAATCCTAGACCCCTACGGGCGCGGCAAGTTACCCGCCAAAACCTGAAGCGAGGCAGCCCCCTTCAACAACGTGAATGTACCACCTAGCACTTCACGGAATCCGGTAACCTGAGCACCCCTCCTTAGGTCAACCTGTACCCCTACGAGTGCGGCGAATAGCCTGCCAATTCTAGAGTGAAGCCCCCTCCGTCTCAAAGTCATGAGATGTCGGCACGTTTCCCTCTAGAACCCGGCTATTCGTGCACCCCACCGCGGGGTAATCCTAGTACAGAAAAGAAAAATATATACAACGGGTACATCGACCTCAGCCCGGTCGTGCCCCAAAAGAATAATATACAAACAGGCAGTGAAGGCAGTCCACATGTCGGACGCTCGCCCCGCAATATCAAATGTACATATAAAACCAAACTGTACTAACATTGCATCCAGGCTATCCACCACGACAAATCCGCAACATCACAGCACAACATATAACATCAACGTGAATGTCATGTTCGTAAATCCGTCTAAAAGGGCTATAGCAGTTAAACAGGATTTACCGATCAAGTGACATTCACGGTCGCAGATATAATGTAAATACTGTGAAATAACATGTTTAAAATTTTCGATCGACTAAATTTTCCGGAGTGGGCCCCAAGCATTACTGTAGCACTCAAAGAATATCTGGGCCCAAACAGAATATACCAAAAACCCCAATTCCAAATTTAAAGAGCTTCCGGAGAAAGAGCAAGGAGCTTACTTACCTAAGAGCTTACCGGCCTATCCGCATTTCTTCACTTTCCAGGTAAGACACATCAACAGGTCTTTCGGCCTAACGAGTGCATTCAAGGCAAAGTAGGAGGCGCGCTAGTAGTTTGGTTTCAGCCATGCTGCTCTGTACAAAATTGGTACAGTGAAGACACTGTGTGGCGGCGGAACCGCGGCCGGAACAGGGGTTTGGCCCCGGTTCCACGGCCTTGCTACAGTATCACCTTACCAATTTTTTACAGAATTCTTATAATTGTAAGTGCACGGCGGCGCCCCGGCCGTCAATCCGACGGCCAAACGCGGAAACGGTGATAAACTTTAATTTTTGCGGACTTGGCAAAACGGCTCCACCGCGCACTAAAACCGGATCGGGCCATTAAACTAAATCTAGCTAACTACAAAGAGAAGGGGAAGAGATATACCGACGATCCAAGTCCTCCGGTCTTCATCTCCACTCCGATCTCCTCGCGGGATCTCCGTCCGTCTCCTCCTCGTCGGAAAGGGCACCACGAAGCCGGATACTTTTACGGGCTCCCACCTCAATACCGAGGCAACTCGCGCATGAAGCCGGCAACTCGACATGCTTAAGATATGCTGTAGGAAGTGTAGTGTAGAATCATAGCTCACTTTGGGGTTGGTTGCCATAGATGGAGGAATCGGATTAGGAAAAATGGTACTTTCATTTTTCCAAAACAAGAAGAAGAAGGAGATGAAGAATTCCTTCCAAAACTAAGATGAACTCTCTCATTCTTTTTCTTTCTCTCTTTTCTTTTTCTTCTTTCTTTCTTTCCTTTTTCTTCTTTCTTTCTTTCTACCATTTTTCATCAAGTGAGAAGAATAAGGTGGAGGAATGAATATGAAGCATAACCATAGAAGGAAGGTGAGTGTAGGAAAAGTAGAAAGATGACTATATCCTAAACATCATCATAACAATCTTTCTTATCAACCTCAAATCCTTTCTAATCTCATTAATACAAATCAAGTGATGGTTGAAAAGAAAAGATGCTTTCATAATTAATCATCTCGCAAATAAGTCCTCCACAAAGTGTAATTTGCAAAACTGCAAATTACCCCCTCCATCGAAAAAGTCCGGCCGGGAAAGAACAAAGGAAAACCGGCCGGAACGGAAAGCAAAATGGCAACCCTAGAAAAATGGTCCCGTAATAAATTACAGGAAAACCCCACACTGTGCATACACACCCGCATTTGTATTCCGTCCGGATACAAATGCAATGAGACAAAATCTACACTGTACTAAACTAGGACCGGCTTAAACCAAAGCCGGCTAGTAAAATCCGTCCGATCCTGATTCGTGCAATACCGCACGTACCTGATCGAACCTTGCCATATTACTATACGGCCACTAGTACAAAACTGTCCGATCCTGATCCGTGCAATACCGCACGTATCTGATCGGACCCTGCCATATCTCCATACGGCCTCTACAGCGTTTCGCCCGAAAGCTTGAGTAACTGAAAGTGTGGTGGACTCTAAAGACTCGTCAATACTATGGCTGTGGATTTAACCACTAGCACGTCAGAGGTATAAGCCAATACGTGACGGGCCACCAGCTATTGACCAAAAGGGACGTCGATGAGGAAGCTCACCCCGACACCCAACTGAGCCTGTCAGTGACAATATCCGTACAGTCCGGTCCGTTCGTCTATGAGCATCGCATGGCGGGCCTAGGGGGTTGGTAAAAGTCAGACCCCCAAAAGCGGTACAAGTCGTGTCGGAGTGTAGCCCAGAACACCCTGAGATACTACTGGAATACCTACCAGTAAATCTCCTGCCTTGGCCAAGGTCTTCGTGTAATGGCTCTCCTAGACACAGCGCGACCTCACCCCCAATACCGGGAGAGAGGAACCCCCGAAGATCCGCTCACTGCCTCCATGTGGCTCGGGACTGTACCCAACTAAAACCTGTTTGCACGACTCCTTTGAGCCGTGGTAGGGTAGTAATCAAAGTACAGTGGGAACTCACACGAGACAAATGACGATCCCCAGGTCGATGAACTAACCTGTACACATGTCACCTGGGAACTGCTATCTGACGTCAGGTATAAGACCAACAAGCATATTCCCGGCGAGTCCTGTCCGGTGTACTCATAACCCAATGAGCACCTGTATACATCTTAGGTGATCCAACTGACACCAGTGGCTTGTGAGACCGGCCACCGCCCCTCGTCGGGGTCTCGACTGTATACACTAGTCTACTCTGGAGAATCGATGCCCTGTCTCGAAACTCCCACGACTAGGGACCTTTTAAGGATGTGCTTATAGACTACCAGCTCCCACGTATATGATCGCCCTCATACTGTCGGTAGTCAAGCAAGAATCCTAGGGGCTCTATCAAAGTGTAATAGCGACCTGTCAGGTCACCTAAAGCAGTACACGATGATAAAGGTAAACCAGATAGCATACTATCATCTTGAGTAAGACTGTCCTACCGGGATAGGTCCTCCCTCAATCACTGCAATCACGTGCCTGTGATCCAATAATTGACTCTGAGGGCACTATCTCCAACAATCTCCCACTTGCACTCAAGGCTAATTATTACGATGTCGCATACTCACAGCCCGTGTGATACCGAACACCCAACTCCTCTACTAGTCAATCTCACAAAGCTCGTTTGCGAAACTATTGCGTTCGAGGAATAGCCTCAGTGAGTGGATCCGCCTAGATGTTTCTATCTATGTCTCTCTATATCTCAAGTTCGCGGAGAAACCCATCTCCCGAAAAGAGCAATACCTGTCTTAGAATGTCTGGATGTCTGATGGGACATAGCTCATAAATGAACTTCAAATCCAAGCTTCTTAGACTGTATCGTCAACTGAACTTAATCAGTATCCTGCGCCATGCCACCCTCAGTATTGCCTTGGATCACCTGTCCAAAATACTACCCCTCGTCAGAAGGAAAACTATAACTCTGACGATCACCCTGTCGTCCATGTCACCTTGGAAGCCTGGAATGATAACTGTCTCCCTAATGAGGCTGTCGTTGTCATATCCCTAGAACATCCACTTATGTTCTAAAACTGCTTCCGACTGTTTCTCCAGGATTGGATCAATGTCAACTTATTGCATCTAGTGCAAGAACAACATCTGGTGTGGTACTTGACATCTCACGATTGACTCAATTGCATGAGCAAGTGATCTGCCAATCACGCACATCCCTCTCTACTTTAGTCTAAAAGACACCTTTAGAGAGGGCGACTCCATTACTTGCAGGTACACTACCGTGCCAGGAGTCGTCCATTCTAAATACTCATAGAATGCTGTCAAGGTACCCAGATTAGGAAACCACCCAAATCTAGATCTAAAACCATAGATCTAGTAACCAGAATGTCTGATATAATGTCCAAGTCCTTTGTGGAGAAACCACTGTGTGACGACCAAAGTCTAACCGATCGTAGTATAGGAATATCACTTCCTACTACCTTCTCAACAGATCCATCCCCTATTCTGATGACGTCAAACCCATGACTATCACATCAGAAATAGATGATCTATCTCCGCTATATCTGCTTTAGTCTATAAATAGACATAAGCCTGATGTCCACCAATGCTTCCGCTGCTCCCACTGACTACGACAACCCTCTGGCAGAGTCATACAGACGTGCACTTCTAAAGGTAGTTTAGAACGACGCTATACTCATCCTCCCACCGGGTCTCGCGGCCTGGAACAACAACAATGGCAAGTGTGGGTAAACAAGAACTTCCCTGTCACCGTCCTTGAGGCTACCGAAGTACCTCTCGGGTGCCTGAAGTTACCCACCATATCTGCGGAGTGGCTAATGGAATGTCAAATCAGATTGAATCTTTAGGTTCCTTATCAAATCTTCAGTAATCATTTGCGGTTCTGGAATCACTTCCAGTTCTACCATACTCCCACTGCTGTTTTTGAAAAAATCCATTTTTAATAAAACTGTGGCGAGTCTAGAACAATATTGCTATTGTTCATCCAGATGGTAGAAAGTCAACCCGCGTCATAGCCTGGGTCAACCCACAAACAGCCATTACAGAAACGTGCCTTGAGTTGTCCAGTGTCTGGTTTTAAGCATAAGCCGGACAACTCCCCGTACCTTAACAACGTTAAGATATGAACTGTTCTACATCCAATATAGAACCAGAGGCACTGATTTAATTGAACCAGATTCAAATCATGCAGCTATCTCCAGTGCATGTCAACTAAATGGAAGGAGGCCGATCAGCGTTACTCAACTTAGGAATGCTTCCAATTATGAGTAACCTGAAAGAGAAGCAATTTCTCTTCATCATTACTATCAACTGAATACCATACACAAATATCTACATCTTCGATCACTTTGAAGAATCCCGATACTTGCTACACCTGGTTCTCTACTCTATTCAAATACCTATAACTCCTCAAAACATAGACCCTGTGTTTCTACGAAACACATGTCTAAGAACTAGAGAACTCAAAAGTAAACAGAATATAGTATGAGGACCAACCCCTCTGTCCTAATGGATACTGGACAACATACAATACTCTGTATAAGTCCGCTGAGTCTAATAACTCTTTCACTGTGTGTCGTAGGTTGAAAACTGTACTTATGGTTAAGAAGAATTACACCGCTGTTTAATGCTCCTTACCTAACCATCCACTGATATAGGTAAATGTCATCGACATAATATCAAAAGGTATATCTCACTCTATGAAAATAGACGTACAGATATATCAATTTGAAATTGGTGCATAACAGCGGATATTCAAAACCAAATATTTTGCCGACCGGCAAACAGCCCAGGCGATCTCCTCAAATATCACCGATTACGACGAATCCCGATATAATGAGGATGATCACCCAATTCCCAACAACTTACTCCCACTCATCATTTGTAAAACCATACAGATGTGAGAATCCAACCTGGTAAATACATACCCTGGAGTAAGTGTCTAATTGGGAAATCAGTTTTCTTTTAACAGTACACAGTGACCTGAAACATTGAAATGTTTCGTTGGGGTATCCTGGTATTCTTAGTAATGCCTCTACCATTAACCAGATTCACAACTATAACCGTATAATTCTTTGCCACCTCTCCAAATCCCTTCATATGTCTTTAGTCTTTACCTTCTGCACACCCCTTTGGGCCAATTGGTTTTCTTCCTTCCCTACCGTTCGGCACCAGCCTATGGTTTGGAAGAAGACTATCCAATAAGCATAAAGGGTGTACTGTCCTAATGCTAGGAGCACTCGCAACGCGAGAGAAGGTGAAGATAAAAGACACCTGAATGTACTTTATTCCTATTTCTCCTGAACCAGGATCCATCCCCGAACTGGAACAAGTTCCTTTCGAGTTCGTATATAACCATACGATGGATTATCCAATAAAATGGGATCTTCGTAGTGATACGGAGTGTCCTGGAGAAATACAAAGGTGATTTAGGATTGGCGAAGGAATACATGGTTTGGTCGTGAATATCTGTTGCAATTTACTTTGCCCTCTTACTAATCCCTTACTTTGTCTTAACTTAATACCTTCTGTACACCGTTTAGGCTAATTGGCTTTCTTCCTTCCCTACCGGTCGGCACCAGCCTATGGTTTGGAAGAAGACTATCCAATTTGCGTAATAGGTGTACTACTCCTAAACCAAGGAGTACTCGCAACCTGAGAGAGGGTGAAAAGAAAAGACAACTGAATAATCCTATCCGTTTTCTCCAGAACCAGAAACCATCCTCGAATTCCTTCGAGTTCGTATCTAACCATACGATGGTTTTGTCCAATGGAAGTGGACGTTCGCAGTAATACGGGGTGTCCTGGAGAAAAGGGTAAAAGTAGGAGTGGCAATGAGGTCTGCAACTCTGACAATCCAAAAGCCAGTGTTAAGTAGGTTCGGTCAACTTGGTCACTGAGTCATAATCTTGGGTCGGGTCAATGGTCGCTGCCAGAGAGAGAGAGAAAAGAAACACTCAGCGTGCACTCTATCCTAGATCAGAATGGTCACCAATTTATCTAATCTGGAAACCTCCCACTGTACCTCAAATTCTCCTCCAAACCTGAAAGAAGAATTAGTCGGGGTCACCCGAGGAGTAAACCAACTCATCAGTGGGAATCGGGATCCAACTCTCATCGCATGATAACGTGACGGAATCCACTCACGTCACCACACTCCAGAAGGTATGCGCATGCCTGGCAAGTTTCAGTTCTTTTGAAACTCCCGATGTGATTTTTTCCCCATGCTCTTATGACCTTGACTTTGGCCAACAAATCATAAGTCACATGTCAAGTTCTACCCGTCATTCTCCAGGTTAATTTGAATCCACCCGTACATACCCTTGACTTTGGCCAACAAGGTAGTACGACTGTCCCAAACCAACGCATCTATCTATGCTGCATATGAATAACCAACAGCTACCAAACACTGTGCCTTGACTTTGGCCAACAAACACAGCTTGAATACTATTGACTACCCATATGAAACGACGGAGGGCTACGAATGGTTTCTGGCGAAAACCTTTAACGTAAAGAACTTGATATCGTTGAAGGAACGGATAGCTTTTAAAAATATAGTGACGACGACCGTTGCTAAAGAGGTCACTCCCGGTAAAGGGATCTCGGCTCTTTCCCCGTAGAATGGGGTGCAGGATATTCCAACTGAATACCACGGTGCAAAGCAAAAGTAATCGGCTATAGTGAAGTTAATGCCCTGACGCAAAATTCTGTCCAAGGGGTCACTCCCGGTAAAGGGATCTCGGCCTTTGCCTCGTCGACTGAGGAGCAGGATATTCCAACTGAATATCACGATGCAAAACAAAAGTGAACGTCCTTGCAATAACAGCTTTTTGAAAAGTGTTCCAACAACATCAGATTAGGTTTGTTTAACTTGCATTGGTCCGAATCAATGCAGTCCCATCAATTCATCACACCACAAAGAACGAAAATATACTGATGTACGTATATGCCATCCGCATTCGCCACTGGGTCCCGTCATTACCCGTTAGGTTAGCTAACTAACGACAGAGCGGGGACAGGACTAGCGCGGATGTAAAACATATACAACATCTACTAATATATATACCAATATATTATATTTCGCTCAAGGCGTGAAAGAAATGCAACATCACAGAAATGTACAGCATCACAGAACAATACAGATATCTGGGATCCTCGGGTTTCACAGAGCCACTACTGAAACCCGACGTTCCCCTGGTCGTGTGGATAGCCTGTGCAATGAAATCCTAGACCCCTACGGGCGCGGCAAGTTACCCGCCAAAACCTGAAGCGAGGCAGCCCCCTTCAGCGCCATGAATGGACCACCCAGCACTTCACGGAATCCGGTAACTTGGGCACCCCTCCTGGGTCAACCTGTACCCCCTACGAGTGCGGCGAATAGCCCGCCAATCCCAGAGTTAAGCCCCCTCCGTCCCAATGCCATGAGATGCGGGCTTGTTGCCCTCTAGAACCCGGCTATCCGTGCACTCCTCCGCGGGGTAATCCTAGTACAGAAAGTAAAATATACATACATCGGGTACATCGACCGCAACCAGGTCGTGCCCCAAAAGAATAATACAATCAGGCAGTGACGGCAGTCCACATGTCGGACGCTCGCCCCGCAATATCAAAAGTACATAATACCACCACAACTGTACTAGCATTGCATCCAGGCTATCCCCACGACCGATCCGCAACATCACAGCATAAACATAGAACATCAACGTGAAAGTCACGTTCGCAAATCCGTCTAACCGGGCTATAGCAGTTAGACCGGATTTACCGATCGAGTGACATTCACGGTCGCAGATATAATGTAAATACTGTGAAAAAATGTGTTTAAAATATCCGATCGATCAAAAATTAACAAGTGGGCCCTCAATCAAAACTGTAGCACTCACAGAAATCCTGGGCCCAATTTTAATATTCGAAAACCCATATTTTAAGCCCAGAAGGCCTCTGAAAAAATTTGGTGATGTGATGTGAATAGTGCGCGGCGGAAGGGCCGCACGAGGGGGGGTTTCGCGGCGGATCCGCGCTCCAACTGTGGAGTTACATCGTCAAATTTTTACAGAACTCTTAGATTTTCCAGTACATCAATATTTTACAACCTGAAAAATTTTTCGAGACCAAAAATTTTCAACAGAAACTGATTCGAACTATAATGCAGTTTTGGAACATTCGATCGATCGAAACAGAAAAACACATTACACCATGCTAGACTATGTTAATGGCGAGGCTCTGATACCAATGTAAGTGCACGGCGGCGCCCCGGCCGTCAATCCGACGGCCAAACGCGGAAACGGTGATAAACTTTAATTTTTGCGGACTTGGCAAAACGGCACCACCGCGCACTAAAACCGGATCGGGCCATTAAACTAAATCTAGCTAACTACAAAGAGAAGGGGAAGAGATATACCGACGATCCAAGTCCTCCGGTCTTCATCTCCACTCCGATCTCCTCGCGGGATCTCCGTCCGTCTCCTCCTCGTCGGAAAGGGCACCACGAAGCCGGATACTTTTACGGGCTCCCACCTCAATACCGAGGCAACTCGCGCATGAAGCCGGCAACTCGATATGCTCAAGATATGCTGTAGGAAGTGTAGTGTAGAATCATAGCTCACTTTGGGGTTGGTTGCCATAGATGGAGGAATCGGATTAGGAAAAATGGTACTTTCATTTTTCCAAAACAAGAAGAAGAAGGAGATGAAGAATTCCTTCCAAAACTAAGATGAACTCTCTCATTCTTTTTCTTTCTCTCTTTTCTTTTTCTTCTTTCTTTCTTTCCTTTTTCTTCTTTCTTTCTTTCTACCATTTTTCATCAAGTGAGAAGAATAAGGTGGAGGAATGAATATGAAGCATAACCATAGAAGGAAGGTGAGTGTAGGAAAAGTAGAAAGGTGACTATATCCTAAACATCATCATAACAATCTTTCTTATCAACCTCAAATCCTTTCTAATCTCATTAATACAAATCAAGTGATGGTTGAAAAGAAAAGATGCTTTCATAATTAATCATCTCGCAAATAAGTCCTCCACAAAGTGTAATTTGCAAAACTGCAAATTACCCCCTCCATCGAAAAAGTCCGGCCGGGAAAGAACAAAGGAAAACCGGCCGGAACGGAAAGCAAAATGGCAACCCTAGAAAAATGGTCCCGTAATAAATTACAGGAAAACCCCACACTGTGCATACACACCCGCATTTGTATTCCGTCCGGATACAAATGCAATGAGACAAAATCTACACTGTACTAAACTAGGACCGGCTTAAACCAAAGCCGGCTAGTAAAATCCGTCCGATCCTGATTCGTGCAATACCGCACGTACCTGATCGAACCTTGCCATATTACTATACGGCCACTAGTACAAAACTGTCCGATCCTGATCCGTGCAATACCGCACGTATCTGATCGGACCCTGCCATATCTCCATACGGCCTCTACAGCGTTTCGCCCGAAAGCTTGAGTAACTGAAAGTGTGGTGGACTCTAAAGACTCGTCAATACTATGGCTGTGGATTTAACCACTAGCACGTCAGAGGTATAAGCCAATACGTGACGGGCCACCAGCTATTGACCAAAAGGGACGTCGATGAGGAAGCTCACCCCGACACCCAACTGAGCCTGTCAGTGACAATATCCGTACAGTCCGGTCCGTTCGTCTATGAGCATCGCATGGCGGGCCTAGGGGGTTGGTAAAAGTCAGACCCCCAAAAGCGGTACAAGTCGTGTCGGAGTGTAGCCCAGAACACCCTGAGATACTACTGGAATACCTACCAGTAAATCTCCTGCCTTGGCCAAGGTCTTCGTGTAATGGCTCTCCTAGACACAGCGCGACCTCACCCCCAATACCGGGAGAGACGAACCCCCGAAGATCCGCTCACTGCCTCCATGTGGCTCGGGACTGTACCCAACTAAAACCTGTTTGCACGACTCCTTTGAGCCGTGGTAGGGTAGTAATCAAAGTACAGTGGGAACTCACACGAGACAAATGACGATCCCCAGGTCGATGAACTAACCTGTACACATGTCACCTGGGAACTGCTATCTGACGTCAGGTATAAGACCAACTAGCATATTCCCGGCGAGTCCTGTCCGGTGTACTCATAACCCAATGAGCAGCTGTATACATCTTAGGTGATCCAACTGACACCAGTGGCTTGTGAGACCGGCCACCGCCCCTCGTCGGGGTCTCGACTGTATACACTAGTCTACTCTGGAGAATCGATGCCCTGTCTCGAAACTCCCACGACTAAGGACCTTTTAAGGATGTGCTTATAGACTACCAGCTCCCACGTATATGATCGCCCTCATACTGTCGGTAGTCAAGCAAGAATCCTAGGGGCTCTATCAACGTGTAATAGCGACCTGTCAGGTCACCTAAAGCAGTACACGATGATAAAGGTAAACCAGATAGCATACTATCATCTTGAGTAAGACTGTCCTACCGGGATAGGTCCTCCCTCAATCACTGCAATCACGTGCCTGTGATCCAATAATTGACTCTGAGGGCACTATCTCCAACAATAATTTCCCGCACTAATTTCTGCAACACTAAAAAAAAAATTCGTGCAAAAATAAAATTGACAGAAACTGAAGCTCTTGAAATCGCGGTTTTTGGAATTTTTGTTCGATCGAAAATGTAAACACGTTACAGCAAGCTAGACTAGGTTAATGGCGTGGCTCTGATACCAGAGTAAGTGCACGGCAGCGCCCCTGCCGTCATTCCGAGGCCGGAATGCGGAAACGATACTTTTCTTTTAACATTTAAAACTGGCATTATCGCGTACTAAACAACCCGGATCGGGCCATTAACCTAATGCTAGCTAACAAGAGAGGGGGTAGAGAGATATACCGAGCGATCCGTGTCCTTCGGTCTTCTCGTCGTCATCCCGATCTCCCCACGGAATATCTGGTCTTCATCTCCTCGTCGGAAGAGCACCACATCGTCGGGTTCTTTTACGGGCTCCCACCTCTGGACTGAAGCAACTCGGGCACAAAGTTGGCGAGCCGACATGTCCAAGAATGCTGTAGGCTAAGTGTACAATGGTTTTTGTCTCATGGGGTTTTGAAGTTTCTAAAAAGATGTGGAGGAAAAATTTATGGAGATGAGCTTTCGAATTTTGAAGCAAGCATAATGAGGATGAATAATTTCCCCACACCAAATGAAAATCAACCCCTCCTTTTTTGTGTGTGGCCGGCCAAATATGATGGAGGAGAGAGAAAAGCCAATGGAAAAAGTAATCATCAATGAGTTACCTCAATCTTCAAATCAATCCCCTCACAAATCCCATCTCCATCAAGTAAACCATGATGAACAAAAAGGTCAAAGCATGGTGCACAATCTTGAAGCAACCATGTGCTACTAAAAGTCTTCTCCATAATAAAATGCACAATTGCAAATAACCCCCTCCACCAATTTTCAGCCAAAGAAAGAAACAAAGGAACATGGCCGAACGGAAAGCAAGCTGGTAACTCCCAAAAATCGATCCCGTAATAAATTACAGGAAAACCCCGCGACTGTATATACATACCCGCATTTGTATTGCGACCGAATACAAATGCAATGAGACAAAATCTACACTGTACAATACTAGAATCCGGCTTAAACCAAAGCTCGCTAGTATTATCCGTCCGATCATGATCCGTGTAATACCGCATGTATATGATTGATCCCTACCATATCTCCATATGGCCTCTACAGCGTTTCGCCCGAAACATGAGAAACGGTCTGTGGGGGACTCTAAAGACTCGTCAATACATTGGCTGTGGATTTAACCACTAGCACGTTAGAGGTATTAGCCATATGTAACGGGCTACCAGGTGTTGACCAAAAAGGACGTCGATGAGAGGACGTCGATGAGCGAACACATCCTGACACCCTACTGAGCCTGTCAGTGACAATATCCGTACAGTCCGGTCTGTTCGTCTATGAGCATCGCATGGTGGGCCTAGGGGGTTGGTAAAAGTCAGATCGCCAAAAGCGGTACAAGTCATGTCGGAGTGTAGCCCAGAACACCGTGAGATACTACTGGAATACCTACCAGTAAATCTCCTGCCTTGGCCAAGGACTTTTGTGTACTGGCTCTCCTAGACACAGCGCGACCTCACCCCCAATATCGGGAGAGACGAACCCCTTCAGATCCGCTCACTGCCTCCATGTGGGTCGGGACTGTACCCAACTAAAACCTGTTTGCACGACTCCTTTGAGCCGTGGTAGGGTAGTAATCAAAGGACAGTAGGAACTCACACGAGACAAATGACGATCTCACGTCGATGAACTAACCGGTACACATGTCACCGGGGAACTGCTATCTGACATCAGGTATAATTCCAACTAGTATGTTCCCCGCGAGTCTTGTCCTGTGTACTCATAACCCAATAAGCACCTGTATACATCTTAGGTGAACCAACTGACACCAGTGGCTTGTGAGACCGGCCACCGCCCCTCGTCAGGGTCTCGACTGTATACACTAGTCTACTCTGGAGTATCGATGCCCTGTCTCGAAAACTCTCAAGACTAGGGACCTTTTAAGGATGTGCTTATAGACCCAAGCTCCCACTTATATGATTGCCCTTATACTGCTGGTAGTCAAGCAAGAATCCTAGGGGCTCTATCAACGTGTAATAGCGATCAGCAATGTCACCTCAAACAGTACACGATGATAAAGATAAACCAGATAGCATACTATCATCTTGAGTAAGACTGTCCTACCGGTATAAGTCCTCCCTCAATCATTGCAATCACGTGCCTGTGATCCAATAATTGACTCTGAGGGCACTATCTCCAACAAAAATGCAAGTGAAATTTTACTAGTTTGAAAACATGTTTCGTCTTTTAAAAATTTGGGCAGCACCTCCTTTGTTGATTTTGATCTAAAACCACAAATACCTATCAGGAATAATGGCATCCCAAAGAGGGAGCTAGCTCTTCGCCAACCGGCGGATCACAACCACGCAAGAAAGTAAAAATAAGTATACGACGCCCAACGACGAAGTTCACCACAAAAAGGAAAAGCAAGACATAAACCCCAAAAGCAAACAAAAAGAAACCATCGCTCAAATCTCGCACTACATGTCTTGCTTAGTCTCATTACTTATACAAATACTAGTTTTGGTTGATGGAGTTGACTAGATACAATATGAAATATAAATACAAGAGTGGGTACGATACAAATGTCCCACCTAACAAGCAAACCACCCAAAAGCAACTGTGTGCCAGCGATGCGGCTACTGATCCATGAGGTCAACCTGCAAGAACTGTGGCACAACAGGGGTGATTTGCCAACTCGTGAGTAGAAAAACATCTACAAGTAGAAATCGTATAAACAACGAGTCATAAGTCAACTATATCATAAAGGTAATATTATGATATCTAGGGTGACCGGGTCATCATATATGCCAACAATATAATCAATACCTATATGTATGCTGATATAATCCAATAATATAACCAATGTCTGTATGCATGTGGATCTCGTCCAACCATATAATCAATGTATGTATGCATGTGGATCTCGTCCACGTGTTAACCAATGACACCACAATATCATGCATGTAGTTATCATAAAAAGCATATGCATGAAAGTATAAAGATATAAATCAACGTGTGCCCCTCGCAACACCTCAAATCATGGAACCTGAGTGTCTAGTATCGACACTCGAAACATCATGAAAACCCGTGTCCAACATCGACACGTAAATCCTCATATCTCAGGCACTGTATCCTCGGATCGGCCCTCAAATACCTCGTCTCATGCGCCGCCTACTCTGGTCGGCCCTCATATCCATCTCATGACTCTGGTCGGTATCCTCCGGATAACCGACGGGTCCAAATACTATCACCGGTAGGTAGTGCTCCCCTGCCAGGCTTACTGTCTAACAATACAAATATTCTTTCCCAGGGGTACCTCACCGGGTCCACCATGTACCCGCAGACGGTGCCTACCGCTCCTCGAATCGGGTTTCACATGCCATGTAACACCTTAGTTTGTGATTAGTGGCTAATTATAATCTAAAGTATGGTTTTTAATAAAAAGTTTACCAAATCGATTTTTAAATATTTTATCAAATTTAATGAATATTTTATTAGAATTTTTCTAAGCTTGCACACACATGTGCATGTAAACTTGGATTAAAAGTTGGGTTAAACCATGTTTAGCAACCATGGTGGATAAACCCATTTTAATTAAGTTTATTTGGTTTTTAATTAAGGGTTGTTTTTTTTCTTTTCTTTTGGAAAAATCATTTGAATTTTTGTTGACTTGGTGAGAGGGAGAGAGAGAGAATGGCATCATGGCCTTGCCCATGCTCTCATTTAATGAAGAGAGAGAGAGAGAGAAAGGAGGGGTTGACTAGCCATAACTCTCATTTCCTTTGTCTTTTTGCCTCTCATTTTCTCACAACTCTCTCACTCTCACTCACACACACACACAAGCAGCAACAACAGCAGAAGAAGTAGCAGCAGCAGGAGCATCAGCTGCAGCAGCAAGCAACAACAGCAGCAACCAGTAGCAGCAACAGCCCTAGCAACATCAGCACCAACAGCAGCAGCAACATGCATCAACAGCAGCAGCACCTCTTCTTCTTCTCCTCCTCTCTCCTTGCACTTAGGGTCAAGTGAGGTGTAAAATCTGAGCCCAACTTCCTAGATTTTTAAACTTGTGTGTTATTTAGCTTCGATTAGCGTTAAATGTGCGTTTTAGTGCTAAAATGGTGATTTGTGTGATGTTTTGGCCAAGTGGTGATTTTGATTGTTAGACAAACTTAGTTAAGTGTTATTAGGGCCAAGTAAACCTAGTTTAAACCCCTGATTTCACCAAAGTACCAAAGGGATTCATTTAGTGCAAAACTTAACGTTTTAATGGAGAATTAGACCTTTCTGTGATCTGCTGTAGGCCCGGTTACTTCAGATAAAAACTGAGAAAACTGGAGCATGTACATTAGGTCTAGACTACACACACGAAGCATGAGCCCATAACCCCACACCCAGGCCGCAATTTTAATCGTTCAGGACTCAATTTGCGGCCAGATGGGGGAATTAGGTGTTAGGGTTTTGCCTAGGAGAGTCTGCTGCATATTCTAGTGTTTTGGCATGTGCAACTTTTCCCTTTTGTGCCCGAGTCAAAATCTGGAGCAATATATCATTTTTCCAATACGTTTAGTTCGCACGACACGTGTGATACGTGTGTGGGTTCTGTGTTCCAGCGTATCGCGACGTGTCGGGGTAGTTTTAGACGCGTATACACACATTTCAGCGTATCGGACACACGCGCGTTTAGTTCGCGACGCGAGTTTCTCGTTTGATTTCGATATCGAGTTTTTGCGAGATATTTGCTTATGTAGATTCCTTGTGAAAATTCTAGGTTCGCAGGCGGGTACGTCAGAGGCCGAAAAGAAAGGGAAGCATGTGGTCGGCTACGCTTAGCACAAGACCAGGTGAGTAGATTTAACATCTACGGGGAAATCGCCCGTATGGCGTTGTTGGATATAGTGCCCTCAAAGTAAATTATTGGATCACAGGCACGTGATTGCAATGATTGAGGGAAGACCTATACCGGTAAGACAGTCTTACTCAAGATGATAATATGCTATCTGGTTTATCATTATCATCGTGTACATGCGTTAGGTGACATTACGGGTCACTATTGCACGTTGATAGAGCCCATAGGATTCTTTCTTGACGACCAACGGTAGGATGGCGATCATATACGTAGGAGCTGGGGTCTATAAGCACAACCCTAAAAGGTCCCTAGTCATGGGAGTTTTCGAGAAAGAGCATCGATACTCCGGAGTAGACTAGTGTATACAGTCGGGACCCCGACAAGGGGCGGTGGCCGGTCTCATAAGCCATTGGTGTCAGTTGGTTCACCTAAGATGTATGCGGGTGCTCATTGGGTTATGAGTACACCAGACAGGACTCGCCGGGAACATGCTAGTTGGTATTATACCTGACGTCAGGTAACAGTTCCCTGGTGACATGTGTACAGGTTAGTTCATCGACCTGAGATCGTCATTTGTCTCGTGTGAGTTCCCACTGTGCTTTGATTAGTACCCTACCACGGCTCAAAGGAGTCGTGCAAACAGGTTCTAGTTGGGTACAGTCCCGGGCCATATGGAGACAGTGAGCGGATCGGCAGGGGTTTCTTCTCTCCCGGTATTGGGGGTGAGATCGCGCTGTGTCTAGGAGAGCCATTACACGAAATCCTTGGCCATGGCAGGAGATTTACTAGTAGGTATTCCAGTAGTATCTAAGGGTATTCTGGGCTACACTCCGACATGACTTGTACCTCTTTTGGAGGTCTGACTTTTACCAACCCCCTAGGCCCGACATGCGATGCTCATAGACGAACGGACCGGACTGTACGGATATTGTCACTGACAGGCTCAGTAGGGTGTCAGGATGAGTTCGCTCATCGACCTCCCTTTTTGTCAATACCTGGTAGCCCGTTACGTACAGCTAGTACCACTGATTTGCTAGTGGTTAAATCCACAGCCAAAGTATTGACGAGTCTTTAGAGTCCCCCACAGACAGTTTCTCAAGTTTCGGGCGAAACGTTGTAGAGGCCGTATGGTATTATGGCAGGGTTCGATCATATACGTGCAGTCGTGCACGGATCATGATAGGATGGATCATACTAGTGGGCTTTGGTTTAAGTTGGATCCTAGTATTAGATTTGTTGGATTACTTTAGTCTCATCGTTTTCGCATTCTGTCGGAATGCGGATGCAGGTATGTATATACAGGTGAGGGGTATCCTTGTGATCCGTCACGTGTTTACTTTAGATGTTTCCGTATCTTTTTGTTGGATTAAACATTTGGGTTAATGTTTACTTTGGTGGAAATTGTGTGCTTAATTCAGGATGAGGTGCATTAAATATGACATGGACAAGGGTGGTGACTCATGGTCTTATTCTTTGAGCCATGTCATCTTTAGTGATTGATTAGAGTGTTGAAATGAGAGATAGAGAGAGAAAGGGCAGCCATGTATATGGGTGAGCTCTTATGATTATCTAAGAGAGCTCTCATTTTTTTCATCTCAACACAATAATAGAAAATGCCTCTTCTTCTTCTTCTTCTTCCTCTAGCTCTCCATTTCCACCAATGACATCATCTTCAACCTCCATCCATACACTCTCATGTGTTGAGAATCAATGGATGCTTGAGACAAAGTGATCACACACATTCTCTACATCACCTTGGACACGTCGGCTAGCAAACTTCGTGTCCGAGTTGCTTCGGACGAAACGGGAGCCCGTAAAAAGACTCATTGATGTGGTGCCCTTTCCGACGATGAGACTGGAGAACGGAGATGCCGCGAGGAGCTTGGGATGGTGGCCAAAGACCGAAGGACACGGATCGATCGGTATAGGCTTTCTAACCTTTCTCTAGTTAGCTAGTTATAGGTTAATGGTTCGATCCGGGAGAAAGTATACGTTAGCGTCGATTTCAAGTTTATGAAATGTTTTTGTTTCCGCATTTTGGCCTCTGATCGACGGTCGGGGCGCTACCGTAGACTTACATGGTATCAGAGCCACGCCATTAACCTTTACTAGCTTGCTCTAACGTGTTTAAAACATCGATCGAACGAAATTTCCGAAACCGCGATTCCATTTCATGAAGTTTCTGTCGAATTTTTTTTGTGGTCTAAAACTTATTTTGGGTACGTCAGAAAATCAGGGAGGCTTTTAAAAGACCACTGTATAAATTTGGAAGTGTGACTCGACCATAGCTTCGCGGAACCGCGACATTACCCACGTTTTGGCCGCGGTTCCGCCGCAGTACTGTACCTTCAGTGCATCAATTTTTCTACTGTGGTCTTTGACTTGGAATTGGGGTTTTTGGTACTTTTAGTTTTGGCCCAGATTATTTTGAGTGCTGGATTTGTGCTTGGGGCTCACTTCGTGAAATTTTGTCGATCGAAAATTTAAATAAGTTAGTTTACATTACTTACATTATATCTGTGACCGTGAATGTCATTTGATCGGTAAATCTTGTCTAATTGCTATAGCTCTTTTAGACGGATTTGCGAACGTGACATTCACGTTGATGTTCTGTGTTGTGCTGTGATGTTGCGGATTTGTCGTGGTGGATAGCTTGGTGCAATGTTAGTGCAGTTTGGTATTATTTGTGCATTTGATATTGCGGGGCGAGCGTCCGACATGTGGACTGCCGTCACTGCCTGTTTGTATATTATTCTTTTGGGGCACGACCGGGCAGAGGTCGATGTACCCGTTGTATATATTTTTCTTTTCTGTACTAGGATTACCCCGCGGTGGGGTGCACGAATAGCCGGGTTCTAGAGGGCAACATGCCCACATCTCATGACTTTGAGATGGAGGGGGATTCACTCTAGAATTGGCGGGCTATTCGTCGCACTCGTAGAGGTTATAGGTTGACCCAAGGAGGGGTACTCAGGTTACCGGATTCTGTGAAGTGCTGGGTGGTCCATTCACTTTGTTGAAGGGGGCTGCCTCGCTTCAGGTTTTGGCGGGTAACTTGCCGCACCCGTAGAGGTCTAGGATTTCATTGCAAAGGCTATCCACATGACCAGGGGAACGTCGGGTTTCACTTGCGGCTCAAAGGAAACCCGGGGATCCCAGATTATCTGTATTGTTCTGTGATGCTTATTACTCTCTATGATGTTGCATTTTATCACGCCATGAGCGATTATTATATATTGATATATATATACTAGTAGATGTTGTATATGTTTTACACCCGCGCTAGTCCAGTCCCCGCTCTGTCGTTAGTTAAGTAACCTAACGGGTGATGACGGGACCCAGTGGCGAATGCGGATGGCATATACGTACTTCATATTTTCGTTCTTTTGTGGTGTGATTAATTGATGGGACTGCATTGATTCGGATCAATGCAAGCTAAACAAACCTATTCTGATGTTGTTGGAACATTTTTCAAAAAGCTGTTATTACAAGGACGTTCCTTTTTGCTTTGCACAGTGGTATTCGGTTATGAATATCCAGCACCTCAGTCAACGAGGCAAGGGCCGAGATCCCTTCACCGGGAGTGACCCCTTAGGAAGAAGTTTGCGTCACGGTAATAACTTCACTATAGTTGATTAATTTTTGCTTTGCATCGTCGTATTCAGTTGGAATATCTCCAACTTATTCTACGGGGAAAGAGCCGAGATCCCTTCACCGGGAGTGACCTCTTTAGCAAAGGTTTTCGCCACTATATTTTTATAAAAAGTTATCCGGTTCCTTGAACGATATCAAGTTCATTACGTTAAACATTTTTCGCCAAAAACCAGTCGTATCCTCCGTCATTTCAGATTAGTATTGCTTAGTATTCGCGCTATGTTTGTCGTTGCTATTCGCCGAGACATAGTGTGTGGTAGCTCTGTTGTGCTTTTCTGTCGCTTGGATATATGGATTGTGTAAGTCTACGCTAGCGCCCCGGCAGTCTACAGACGCCAAATGCGGAACAAAAACTTTTTAACTGGCGCTATCGTATACTTTCACCCGGATCTGCCATTATTGCTAAACTAACAAACTGTAAAGAGTGTAGGAATGTTATACCGAACGATCCGAGTCCTTCGTTCTTCAACCATCATCCCACGCTCCGTTGCGGCTGCTCCGATCTCGTCGATCTCCGATGTCCTTCGTCGAGGTGGCACCACATGATCGGTTCTTTAAATGGGCTCCCGCCTCTGACTTGAGGCAACTCGATCGTCAAGTTTGCTAAAAGAGACGACCAAGATTGATGTAGAGAATGAGTAGATGACTTTGTCTCACTTCGTCCAAATCCGTGGACGATCGGTTAATGAAGTTGCCGTGGAAATCGGGTGATGGAATGAAATGGACTGTGAATTCCATACACCCCAAAACTATCATATCTTTTCTAACCGAAATGAAACCTCAAGTGAGAGAGTGAGTAGTGAGAGGGAGAGGGGCCGGCCTCTTTATATGATGGAGGGAGGTGACCGTAGGAGGAGGGAGGTGACCACAAGGATAAGATATTATGAACAAAATATCTTAAGGAAAACAAAAAGCCTTAATTACAAAGCATGAGTCATTATGCATTAATTGAACCTTTAAAGCAACCAATGAAAATCCTACACCAATTAATCCTAGTCACCTCTTCTAGAAACTTCTAGAAGAATCCACACTCATCTCAAGAAAAGATAAATCCGTCTTTAACCGAATGTTAAAAGACGGATGATAGAAAACTGGAAACTGGCAACTTCCAAAAGTGATCCTGAAACGAATTTCAGGATAACCCCGAAATAGTATAAATATACCCGCATTTGTATTACGACCGAATACAAATGCAACTGAGACAAAGATATTATACCTACTCAATATAATACTCGGATTCGGCTTAAACCAAAGCCGACCAGTATCATCTGCCCGAAAACTGACACGTGCGTAAACGCACGTGCATTTTCCGAACCCTGCCATAAAACCATACGGCCTCTACAACGTTTCGCCCGAACTTGGGAAACTGTCTGTGGGGGACTCTAATGACTCGTCAGTACCCTGGCAGTGGGTTTAACCACAAACCGTCAGCGGCACTAGCAATGCGTAACGGCTGCCCACGGACTGACCTCAAGGGTGGCCGAGGAGCGAACTCAAGGGAGACCGATGAGCGAACTCCTCCGAAAACCCTACTGAGCCTAACAGTGACAATGTATATACAGTCCGGTCCGTTCGTCAATGAGTATCGCATATCTGCCTAGGGGGCTAGCAACGTCAGACCCCCAATAGCAGTATAAGTCGTGTCGGAGTGAAGCCTCAATACACCCTGAGATACTACTGGAATACCTACCAGTAAATCTCCTGCCATGGCCATGGACTTTGTGTAATGGCTCTCCTAGACACAGCACGACCTCGCCCCCAATACCGGGAGAGACGAATCCCCTGACGATCCGCTCACGTGCCTCCATATGGCTCGGGACTGTACCCAAAAGCTACCTGTTTGCACGACTCCTTTGAGCCGTGGTAGGGTAGAAATCAAAGCACAGTGGGAACTCACACGAGACAAATGACGACCTCAGGTCGATGAACTAACCTGTACACATGTCACCAGGGAACTGCTATCTGACGCTAGATATAATACTAACTAGCAGATTCCCGGCGAGTCCTGTCCGGTGTACTCATAACCCAATGAGCACCTGTATACATCTTAGGTGATCCAACTGACACCAGTGGCTTGTGAGACCGGCCACCGCCCCTCGTCGGGGTCTCGACTGTACACACTAGTCTACTCCGGAGTATCGATGCCCTGTCTCGAAACTCCCACGACTAGGGACCACAATTAAGGATATACATATAAACTACCCAACTCTCACGTATATGATCGCCATCATACTGTTGGTAGTAAAGCAAGATCCTAAGGGCTCTATCAAAGTGTAACATGCAATCAGTCACCTGAACATGTACACGATTGATAAAGGCAAACCAGATAGCATACTATCATTTCGAGTAAGACTGTCCTACCGGGATAGGTCCTCCGCAATCATTGCAATCACGTACCTGCGATCCAATAATTGACTATGAGGGCACTATCTCCAACAATCTCCCACTTGCACTCAAGGCTAATATTGCGATGTCGACTACTCACAGCCCGTGTGAAACCGAACATCCAACTCCTCTACTAATCAGTTTCACAAAGCCCGTTTGTAAAACTATTGTGTTCGAGAAATAGCCTCAGTGAGTGGATCCGCCTAGAAGTATCTTTCTATATCTCTCTTAATCTCAAGTTCGCGGAGAAAGCCATCTCCCGAATTGAGTAGTACCTGTCTTAGAATATGTCTGGATATCTAATGGGACCTTGGTTCATAAATGAACTCCATATCCAAACTTCTTAGACTGAATCGATCACTGAACCTAATCAGTATCGGGCACCTAGCTTCCCACAGTATCCTCTTGGACCACCTGTCCATAATACTGTCCCTCGTCAGAGGGAAAACTAAAACTCTGACAAACACTCTGTCATCCATGTCACCTTTGAAGCCTGGAATGATAACCGTCTCCCGAAAGAGGCTGCCGTTATCAAATCCATAGAACATGTACCAATGTTCTAAAACTGCTTCCTTATGTTTCTCCAGGATTGGATTAATACAAACTTATTGCATCTAGTGCAAAACCAACATTTGGTGTGGTACTTGACATCTCATGATTGACTCAATTGCCTAAGCAAGTGATCTGCCAATCATGCACATCCCTCTCCACTTTAGTCTATACGACACCTTTAGAGAGGGTGACTCCATCATCTGCAGGTACACCACCATGCTAGGAGTCAACTATTCCAAAAACCATTAGAATATCTGTCAAAGTACCCACATTGGGAAACTACCCAAATCCAGATCTAAAACCATAGATCTAGAAACCAGAATGTCAAATATTATATCCATATCCTGTCTGGAGAAACAACTGTGTGACGACCACAGTACAACCGATCGTAGTATAGGAATTTTACTTCCTACTCTGTGTATGTCATCCAGATACTATGACATCACACCCTACTACCTTCTTAACTGATCCATCCCCTATTCTGATTGAAGTCAAACCCATGACTGTCACATCAAAATTAGATGATCTATCTCCGCTATCACTGCTCAAGTCTATAAATAGATATAAGCATCTTGCCCACTATGCTTCCGCTGCTCCCACTGACTACGACAACCCTCCTACCGGGTCTCATATCCTGGAACAACAGTAGTGTCAAGTCTTGGTACATAAGAACCTCCTTGTCACCGTCCTTGAGGCTACCGAAGTACCTCTCGGGTGTCTGAGGTTACCTACCATACCTGCGGAGTGGCTATTGGAAATGTCAAACCTGATTGAATGTATAGGTCCTATTAAATTTTTCCGTAATCGTTCGCGGTTCTGGAATCACTTCCAGTTCTACCATACTCCCACTACTGTTTTCTGAAAAAGATCCATTTTTACTAAAATTGTGGTGAGTCAAGAACAATATCACTATTGATCTTCTAAATGGTAGAATATCAACCCTCGTCATAGCCAGGGTCAACCCACAAACAGCCATTACAGAATCGTGCCCTGAGTTATCCAGTGTCTGGTTTTAATCATAAGCTGGACAACTCCCCGTACCTTAATTTCTTTTAAGGTACGATCCATTCTATATCCAATATAGAAACTTTGGCACTTATTTAATTGGAACCATATTCAATCCATGCATCTGTCTCCAGTGCATATCAACTTAATGGAAAAAGGCTAATCAGCATTACTCAACTTAGGAATCTATCCAATTATGAGTAACCTGAAAGAGAAAACTTGTTTCTCAAAACCATCACTATTATCTGAATACCAATCACAAGAATCTACATCTTCGATCTCTTTGAAGAATCCCGATACTTGTGACACCTGGTTCTCTACTTTATTCTTATATCCACAACTTCTCAAAACTTAGACCATGTATTTCTACGAAACACTCGTCTAAATACTAGAGAAGTTATAAGTAAACAGAACATAGTACGAGGACCTACCCCTTTGTCCTGATGGACACTGGACAACATACAATACTCTGTATAAGTCCGCTGAGTTAAACAACTCAAAACCTGTGCGTTGTAGGTGGAAAACTGTACCCTGGCGGTTTCCTCAAATATCACCAATTACAACGAATTCCGATATAATGAGGATGATCACCTAATTCCCAATATCTTACTCCCACTCATCATCTGTAAAACCATACAGATATGAGAATGAAACCTGGTAAATACATACCCTTGGAGTAAGTGTCTAATCAGGAAAACAGTTTTTCCTTTAACAATGCACTGAAACATGAAAAATGTTTCGTAGGGGTATCCTGGTATTCATAGCAATGCCTCTTCCATAATCCAATTCATGACTTCAACCGTATATTTTATTGCCGTCTCTCCAAATCCCTTTATTTGTCTTTAGTCGTTACCTTCTGTACACCATCGTTAGGCTAAATGGTTTTCTTCCTTCCCTACCGTTCGGCACCAGCCTATGGTTTGGAAGAAGACTATCCAGTAAGCATAATAGGTGTACCCTCCTAAACCAAGGAGTACTCGCATCTCGAGAGAAGGTGACGATAAAAGACAATTGAATAATACCTTATTCTTTTAAAGGTGAAATAGGAGTGGCGATGAAGTATGCGGTTTTGGTCGTGAATGATATCAGTCGCAATTTACTTTGCCCTCTTTCTAATCCCTTTATTTTGTCTTTACATATTACCTTCTGCACACCCTACTTAGGCTAATTGGTTTTCTTCATTCCCTACCTTTCGGCACCAGCCTAAGGTTTGGAATAAGACTATCCAATAGGCGTAATAGGTGTACTCTCCTAAACCAAGGAGCTCTCGCAACCTGAGAGAAGGTGATAATAAAAGACAACTGAATAAACCAATTCTATTTCTCCTGAACCTGGATCCATCCTCGAAGAAGTCCCTTCGAGTTCGTATATAACCATACGATGGATCTATCCAATGGAAGTGGATATCCGTAGTAATACGGGTGTTCTGAGAAATTCAAAGGGTAAAAGAAGGAGTGGCAATGACTTATGCAACTTAGACAATCCAAAAGCCAGTATTTTAAGAAGGTTCGGTCAACCTGGTTACTGAGTCATAGTCTAGGGTCGGTCAAAGGTCGCTGCCAAAGAAAGAGAGAGAAAAGAAACACTCTGCGTGCACTCTAACCTAGATCAGAATGGTCATCATTTTATCTAATCCGGAAACCACCCACTGTCCTGTCAAATTCTCCTCCAAACCTAAAGAAGAATCAATCGGGATCACCAGAAGAGTAAACCAACTCATCAGTGGGAATCAGGATCCAACTCTCATCGCATGATAACGTGATGGAATGCATCCACGTTACTCATACTCCAGAAGGTATGCGCATACTCGGCAAGTTTCAGTTTCTTTAGAAACTCCTGATATTATTTTTGCCCCATGCTCTTATAACCTTGGCGTTGGTCAAAATGTCATAAGTCACATGCCAAGTTCTACCCGTCACTATCTTGTCAATTTGAATCCACCCGCACATGCCCTTGACGTTGGCCAAAATGGCAGAACGACTGTCCCAAACTAACTCATCTATCTATGCAACAATTGAATACCCAGCAGCTACCAAACACTATGCCTTGGCGTTGGTCAAAATACGTAGCTTGAATACTACTGAATACCCAAAAGAAGTGACGGAGGGCTACGACTGGTTTTTGGCGAAAAACCTTTAGCGTAGTGAACTTGATATCGCTGAAGGAACCTGATAGCTTTTTAAAATATAGTGGCGAAAACCTTTTGCTAAAGAGGTCACTCCCGGTAAAGGGATCTCGGCTCTTTCCTCGTGGAATGAGGTGCAGGATATTCCACTGAATACCGCTATGCAAAGCAACATGTAATCGACTATAGTGAAGTTATTACCCTGACGCAAACTTCTGCCCAAGGGGTCAGTCCCGGTGAAGGGATATCAACCCTTGCCCCGTCGAATGAGGTGCTGGATATTCCACTGAATACCGCTATGCATAACAAAAGAAAACGTCTTTGCAATAACACTTTTTAAATTGTTCCAACAACTGTATACAGGTTTGTTTAACTTTGCATTGATCAGAATCAACGCAGTCCCATCAATCAATCACACCAGAAAAGAACGAAAATAAAATGTACGTATATGCCATCCGCATTCGTCTCTGGGTCCCGTCATCACCCGTTAGGTTACTTAACTAACGACAGAGCGGGGACTGGACTAGCGCGGGTGTAAAACATATACAACATCTAATAGTATATAAACCAATATACATAATCGCTCCAGGCGTGATAATATGCAACATTACAGAAAAGTAATAAGCATCACAGAACAATTCAGATATCTGGGATCCCCGAGTTTCACAGAGCCACTGCTGAAACTCGACGTTCCCCTGTCGTGTGGATAGCCTGTGCAATGAAACCTAGACCCCTACGGGTGCGGCAAGTTACCCGCCAAAACCTGAAGCGAGGCAGTCCCCACAGCATAGTGAAAGGAACACCCGGCACTTCACGGAATCCGGTAAATTGAGCACCCCTCCTTGGGTCAACCTGTACCCCCTACGAGTGCGGCGAATAGTCTGCCAATTCTGAAGTGGGGCCCCTCTGCCTCTCAAAGCCATGAGATGCGGACCCGTTGCTTTCCCGAACCCGGCTATCCGTGCACTCCGTCGCGGGGCAAAACCTAGTACAGTAATGAAAAATAATACAATAGGTACATCAACCGCAACCTGGTCGTGCCCCAAAGAGAATATTATACAACAGGCAGTGACGGCAGTCCACAAGTTGGACGCTCGCCCCGCAATATCAAATGTACAGATAAACTCAAACTGTACTATCATTGCACACTGCTATCCACCACGACAAATCCGCAACATTACAGCACAACACAGAACATCAACGCGAATGTCACGTTCGCAAACCCGTCTAAAAGAGCTATAGCAATCGGACGCGGTTTACCGATCAAATGACATTCCCGGTCGGAGATATAATGTAAGCACTGTAAACTAACGTGTTTAAATTACGATCGACCAAAGACCAAAAATCAAAAAGTGGGCCCCACGGCTTACTGGTGAACAGTAACAAAATCTGGGCCAAAACTTTATATGCAAAAAACCCCAAAATCAAACAGAGAAGTCACTGGAAAAATTTGGGAGCACGTGCTCACCACATGGCCGCGGAAGCGCGGTCAAACCATGGGTTTGACCGCCCTTCCGCGGCGGTTTGGTGAGTTCACGTGCCCAAATTTTGTCGTGGTTCTTATAATTCTCTGCACGGATTTTTAAGACAAGCAGAAATTGATTTTGAGACCATTTAAAATTAACAGAACTGTCAAGTAAAGAAAAAAGCGATTTTTGCAGTTTTGGTTTTTTCGGTTCGATCGAAGTTTTGAACACGTTAGCACTAGTTAGTATAGCAAAATGGTTAGGCTCTGATACCACTGTAAGTCTACGCTAGCGCCCCGGCAGTCTACAGACGCCAAATGCGGAACAAAAACTTTTTAACTGGCGCTATCGTATACTTTCACCCGGATCTGCCATTATTGCTAAACTAACAAACTGTAAAGAGTGTAGGAATGTTATACCGAACGATCCGAGTCCTTCGGTCTTCAACCATCATCCCACGCTCCGTTGCGGCTGCTCCGATCTCGTCGATCTCCGATGTCCTTCGTCGAGGTGGCACCACATGATCGGTTCTTTAAATGGGCTCCCGCCTCTGACTTGAGGCAACTCGATCGTCAAGTTTGCTAAAAGAGACGACCAAGATTGATGTAGAGAATGAGTAGATGACTTTGTCTCACTTCGTCCAAATCCGTGGACGATCGGTTAATGAAGTTGCCGTGGAAATCGGGTGATGGAATGAAATGGACTGTGAATTCCATACACCCCAAAACTATCATATCTTTTCTAACCGAAATGAAACCTCAAGTGAGAGAGTGAGTAGTGAGAGGGAGAGGGGCCGGCCTCTTTATATGATGGAGGGAGGTGACCGTAGGAGGAGGGAGGTGACCACAAGGATAAGATATTATGAACAAAATATCTTAAGGAAAACAAAAAGCCTTAATTACAAAGCATGAGTCATTATGCATTAATTGAACCTTTAAAGCAACCAATGAAAATCCAACACCAATTAATCCTAGTCACCTCTTCTAGAAACTTCTAGAAGAATCCACACTCATCTCAAGAAAAGATAAATCCGTCTTTAACCGAATGTTAAAAGACGGCTGATAGAAAACTGGAAACTGGCAACTTCCAAAAGTGATCCTGAAACGAATTTCAGGATAACCCCGAAACAGTATAAATATACCCGCATTTGTATTACGACCGAATACAAATGCAACTGAGACAAAGATATTATACATACTCAATATAATACTCGGATTCGGCTTAAACCAAAGCCGACCAGTATCATCTGCCCGAAAACTGACACGTGCGTAAACGCACGTGCATTTTCCGAACCCTGCCATAAAACCATACGGCCTCTACAACGTTTCGCCCGAACTTGGGAAACTGTCTGTGGGGGACTCTAATGACTCGTCAGTACCCTGGCAGTGGGTTTAACCACAAACCGTCAGCGGCACTAGCAATGCGTAACGGCTGCCCACGGACTGACCTCAAGGGTGGCCGAGGAGCGAACTCAAGGGAGACCGATGAGCGAACTCCTCCGAAAACCCTACTGAGCCTAACAGTGACAATGTATATACAGTCCGGTCCGTTCGTCAATGAGTATCGCATATCTGCCTAGGGGGCTAGCAACGTCAGACCCCCAATAGCAGTATAAGTCGTGTCGGAGTGAAGCCTCGATACACCGTGAGATACTACTGGAATACCTACCAGTAAATCTCCTGCCATGGCCATGGACTTTGTGTAATGGCTCTCCTAGACACAGCACGACCTCGCCCCCAATACCGGGAGAGACGAATCCCCTGACGATCCGCTCACGTGCCTCCATATGGCTCGGGACTGTACCCAAAAGCTACCTGTTTGCACGACTCCTTTGAGCCGTGGTAGGGTAGAAATCAAAGCACAGTGGGAACTCACACGAGACAAATGACGACCTCAGGTCGATGAACTAACCTGTACACATGTCACCAGGGAACTGCTATCTGACGCTAGATATAATACTAACTAGCAGATTCCCGGCGAGTCCTGTCCGGTGTACTCATAACCCAATGAGCACCTGTATACATCTTAGGTGATCCAACTGACACCAGTGGCTTGTGAGACCGGCCACCGCCCCTCGTCGGGGTCTCGACTGTACACACTAGTCTACTCCGGAGTATCGATGCCCTGTCTCGAAACTCCCACGACTAGGGACCACAATTAAGGATATACATATAAACTACCCAACTCTCACGTATATGATCGCCATCATACTGTTGGTAGTAAAGCAAGATCCTAAGGGCTCTATCAAAGTGTAACATGCAATCAGTCACCTGAACATGTACACGATTGATAAAGGCAAACCAGATAGCATACTATCATTTCGAGTAAGACTGTCCTACCGGGATAGGTCCTCCGCAATCATTGCAATCACGTACCTGCGATCCAATAATTGACTATGAGGGCACTATCTCCAACAGATTGGTTAGGACGGTCGTACGACATTGTTGATTATTCGTCAAGGGTCGTACGGGTGGGTTTAACGCAATCAAGATAATGACGGGTTGAACTTGACTAGGACATTTTGATTTGGTGATTATTCGTCAAGGTCACTTGGGTCCTAGAGGTAAAAAAACACATCGGGAGTTTCTAAAGAACTTGAAACTTGCCAGGCATGCGCATACCTTCTGGAGTGTGATAACATGAGTGGATTCCATCATGTCATCATGCGATGATAGTTGGATCCCGATTCCCACAGATGAGTTGGTTTACTCCTCGGGTGATCCCGACTAATTCTTCTTTCAGGTTTGGAGGAGAATTTGAGGATACAGTGGGAGGTTTCCTTATTAGATAAAGTGATAACCATTCTGATCTAGGTTAGAGTGCACGCAGAGTGTTTATTTTCTCTCTCTCTTTGGCAGCGACCATGGCCCGACCCTGCACTATAACTTAGTGACCAAGTTGACCGAACCTTGTTAAAAACACTGGCTTTTGGATTGTCTGAGTTGCATACATCATTGCCACCTCTTCTTTTACCCTTTGCATTTCTCCAGAACACACCGTATTATTATGAACGTCCACTTCCATTGGATAAATCCATCGTATGGTTATATACGAACTGGAAGGAACTTGTTCCAGATTCGAGGATGGATTCTGGTTCTGGAGAGATTGAATAGGACTATTCAGTTTCCTTTTCCTTTTACCTTCTCTCAGGTTGCGAGTGCTCCTTGGATTAGGACGGTACACCTATTACGCTAATTGGACAGTCTTCTTCCAAACCATAGGCAGGTGCCGAACGGTGGGGAACGAAGAAAACCAATTAGCCTAACGATGGTGTACAGAAGGTAATAAGTTAAGACAATTAAAGGGATTAGAAAGAGGGCAAAATAAATTGCGACTGCTATCATTCACGACCAAACCAAGTATTTCATCGCCACTCCTACTTCACCTTTGTATTTCTCCGGAACTCCCCGTATCACTATGAAGATCCACAGTTATTGGATATTCCATCGTATGGTTATATACGAACTCGAAGGAAGTTGTTCCAGTTCGGGGATAGATTCTGGTTCAGGAGAAATAGGAATAAGGTTTTATTCAGTTGTCTTTTATCTTCACCTTCTCTCAGGTTACGAGTACTCCTAGGATTAGGAGAGTACACCCATTATGCTTATTGGATAGTCTTCTTCCAAACCATAGTCTGGTGCCGAACGGTAGGGAGGGAAGAAAACAATTTAGCCTAAGAGGGTGTACAGAAGGTAATGAGTAAAGACATATGAAGGGATTTTGAGAGATGGCAAAGAAATATACGGTTACAGTTGTGAATATGATAATGGAAGAGGCATTACTAGGAATACCCGGATACCCCTTCGAAACATTTACATGTTTCAGTTTTACTATGTATTATTAAAAGAAAACTGATTTCCTAATTTGCCCTTGCTCCAGGTTATGTATTTACCAGGTTTGATTCTCACATCTGTATAGTTTTACAGATGATGAGTGGGAGTAAGTTATTGGGAATTGGGTGATGATCCTCATTATATCGGGATTCGTTGTAACTGGTGATATTTGAGGAAATCGCCTGGGCTGTTTGCCGGACGACAAATATTTGGTTTTGAATATCCGTTGTTATGCACCAATTTCAAATTGATATATCTGTATGTTTATTTTTATAAAGTGAGATATAACTTTTTGAAATTATGTCCATGACATTTACCTATATCAGTGGATGGTTAGGTAAGGAGCATTAAACAGCGGTGTAATTCTTCTTAACCATAAGTACAGTTTTCAACCTACGACGCACAGGGTTTGAGTTATTCAACTCAGCGGACTTATACGAAGTGTATTGTATGTTGTCCTGTGTCCATTTGAACAGAGGGGTTGGTACTCGTACTATATTCTGTTTATTTATGACTTCTCTAGTTCTTAGACATGTGTTTCATAGAAATATAAGATCCAAAATTTAAGAAGTTATAGGTATATGAATAAAGTAGAGAACCAGGTATTGCAAGTATCAGGATTCTTCAAGGTGATCGAAGATGTAGATACTTATGTATGGTATTCAGTTGATAGTAATGATTATGATAACTTGCTTCTCTTTCAGGTTACCCATATCTGGATGTATTCCTAAGTTGAGTAATGCTGATCGGCCTCTCTCCATTTAGTTGACATGCACTGGAGACAGCTGCATGATTTGAATCTGGTTCCAATTAAATCAGTGCCCCTATTTCTATATTGGATATAGAATAGTTCATATCTGAACAATGTTAAGGTACGGGGAGTTGTCCGGCTTATGCTTAAAACCCGACTCTGGATAACTCAAGGCGCTTTTCTGTAATGGCTATTTATGGGTTGACCCGGGCTATGACGAGGGTTGACTTTCTACCATCTGGAAGATCAATAGTGATATTGTTCTTGACTCGCCACAGTTTTCATAAAAATGGATTTTTTCAGAAAACAGTAGTGGCAGTATGGTAGAACTGGAAGTTATTCCAGAACCACAGACGATTACTGAAAATTTAATAGGGACCTAAGGATTCAATCAGGATTGACATTCCATTAGCCGCTCCGCAGATATGGTGGGTAACCTCAAGCACCCGAGAGGTACTCCGGTAGCCTCAAGGACGGTGACAGGGAGGTTCTTGTTTACCCAGACTTGCCATTGTTGTTGTTCCAGAATGTGAGACCCGGCAGGAGGATGAGTATAGCGTCGTTCTAAACTAGTTTTAGAAGTGTACGCGTATATGACTCTGCCAGAGGGTTGTCGTAGTCAGTGGGAACAGCGGAAGCATAGTGGACAAGTAGCTTAAGTCTATTTATGGACTAAAGCGGATATAGCGGAGATAGATCGTCTATTTCTGATGTGACAGTCATAGGTTTGACTTCATCAAAATAGGGAATAGATCTGTTAAAAAGATAGTAGGTTGTGATGTCCTGGTATATGGATTACATACACATGGTTGGAAGTGAAATTCCTATACTACGATCGGTTATACTTTGGTTGTCACACAGTGGTTTCTCCACATAAGATATAGATATAATATCAGACATTCTGGTTACTAGAACTATGGTTTTAGATCTAGATTTGGGTAGTTTCCCAATCTGGGTATTAGACAGCATTCTACAGGTGTTTTAGAATGGACGACTCCTGGCACGGTAGTGTACCTGCTGGTGATGGAGTCACCCTCTCTAAAGGTGTCTTACAGACTAATGGGGAGAGGGATGTGCATGATTGGAAGATCACTTTCTTAGGCAATTGAGTCAATCATGAGATGTCAAGTACCACACTAGATGTTGTTTTTGCACTAGATGCAAGAAGTTGATATTAATCCTATCCTGGAGAAACATTCGGAAGCAGTTTTAGAACATAAGTGGATGTTCTAGGGATATGATAACAACAGTCTCTTTTAGGAGACAGTTATCATTCCAGGCTTCCAAGGTGACCTGGATGACAGAGTGACTGTCAGAGTTATAGATTTCCTTCTGACGAGGGGCAGTGTTTTGGACAGGTGATCCAAGCAGACACTGAGGGAGGCATGACGCAGGATACTGATTAAATTCAGTTGACGATTCAGTCTAAGAAGTTTGGATTTAGAGTTCATTTATGAACTAGGTCCCATCAGATATCCAAACATATTCTAAGACAGGTATTGCTCATTTCGGGAGATGGCTTTCTCCGCGAACTTGAGATAAAAAGAGACATAGAAAGAAACATTAGGGCGGATCCACTCACTGAGGCTATTCCTTGAATGCAATGGTTTCGCAAATGGGCTTTGTGAAACTGATTAGTAGAGGAGTTGGGTGTTCGGTATCACATGGGCTGTGAGTATGCGGCATCGCAATAATTAGCCTTGAGTGCAAGTGGGAGATTGTTGGATATAGTGCCCTCAAAGTCAATTATTGGATCGCAGGCACGTGATTGCAATGATTGAGGGATGACCTATACCGGTAGGACAGTCTTAGTCAAGATGATAGTATGCTATCTGGTTTATCTTTATCATCGTGTACATGCTTTAGGTGACATTACAGGTCACAATTGCACGTTGATAGAGCCCATAGGATTCATGCTTGACGGCCAGCAGTATGATGGCGATCATATACGTGGGAGCTGGGGGTCTATAAGCACATCCTTAAAAGGTCCCTAGTCGTGGGAGTTTTCGAGACAGGCATCGATACTCCGGAGTAGACTAGTTTATACAGTCGAGACCCCGACGAGGGGAGGTTGCCGTTCTCATAAGCCATTGGTGTCAGTTGGTTCACCTATGCTGTATACTGGTGCTCATTGGGTTATAAGTACACCGGACATGACTCGCCGGGAACATGCTAGTTGGTATTATACCTGACGTCAAATAGCAGTTCCCTGGTGACATGTGTACAGGTTAGTTCATCGACCTGAGATCGTCATTTGTCTCGTGTGAGTTCCCACTGTGCTTTGATTACTACCCTACCACGACTCAAAAGAGTCGTGCAAACAGGTTCTAGTTGGGTACAGTCCCGAGCCACATGGGGACAGTGAGCGGATCGGCAGGGGTTTCGTCTCTCCCGGTATTGGCGGTGAGATCGCGCTGTGTCTAAGAGAGCCATTATACGAAGTCCTTGGCCAAGGAAGGAGATTTACTGGTAGGTATTCCAATAGTATCTCAGGGTGTTCTGGGCTACACTCCCACACGACTTGTACCACTTTTGGAAGTCTGACTTTTACCAACCCCCTAGGCCCGACATACGATGCTCATAGACGAACGGATCGGACTGTATGGATATTGTCACTGACAGGCTCAGCAGGGTGTCAGGATGAGTTCACTCATCGACCTCCCTTTTGGTCAATACCTGGTAGCCCGTTACGTACAACTAGTACCACTGACGTGCTAGTGGTTAAATCCACAGCCAAAGTATTGACGAGTCTTTAGAGTCCCCCACAGACAGTTTCTCAAGTTTCGGGCAAAACGTTGTAGAGGTCGTATGGTATTATGGCAGGGTTCGATCATATACGTGCAGTCGTGCACAGATCATGATCGGACGGATCATACTAGTGGGCTTTGGTTTAAGCCGGATCCTAGTGTTAGATTTGTTGGATTACTTTAGTCTCATCGTATTCGCATTCAGTCGGAATGCGGATGCCGGTATGTATATACAGGTGAGGGGCATCCTTGTGATCCGTCACGAGTTTACTTTAGATGTTGCCATATCTTTTTGTTGGATTAAACATTTTGGTTAATGTTTACTTTGGTGGAAATTGTGAGCTTAATTCATGATGAGGTGCATTAAATATGACATGGACAAGGGTGGTGACTCATGTTCTTATTCTTTGAGCCATGTCATCTTTAGTGATTGATTAGAGTGTTGAAATGAGAGATAGAGAGAGAAAGGGCAGCCATGTTTATGGGTGAGCACTTGTGATTATCTAAGAGAGCTCTCATTTTTTTCATCTCAACATAATAATAGAAAATGCCTTCTTCCTCTAGCTCACCATTTCAACCAATGACATCATCTTCAACCTCCATCCATACACTCTCATGTGTTGAGAATCAATGGATGTTTGAGACAAAGTGATCACACACATTTTCTACATCGCCTTGGACACGTCGGCTAGCAAACCATGTGTCCGAGTTGCTTCGGACCAAGCGGGAGCCCGTAAAAAGACACATTGATGTGGTGCCCTTTCCGTCGAGGAGACCGGAGATCGGAGATGCCGCGAGGAGCTTGGGATGGTGGGTAAAGACCGAAGGACACGGATCGATAGGTATAGGCTTTCTAACCCTTCTCTAGTTAGCTAGTTATGGTTAATGGTTCGATCCGGGAGAAAGTATACATTAGCGCCGATTTCAAGTTTATGAAAAGTTTTTGTTTCAGCATTTTGGCCTCGGATCGACGGCCGGGGCGCTACCGTAGACTTACAGGCGTTAAGCGTCAGGGCGTGATTGGATATTTTAATCGTAGATATTTATATGTACTATTGTAGCATACCTTCTTCGGTTGAATATAGAAATGGTAGTATATAACACCGCACTGTCACTAACGGTTCAAGCTGCACGAGTACTATTTGTATGTTACACTCACACCGTTAGTGATTGCCATGACACTCACACTTTAGGATTGCTGTGAATTATATATCGTCTTGATTTCCGCATCATTGATGATTGTGATGACTTGTCGCATACCAGTGCACACATATAATAATATCTTCATACTTGCGCACATGCACACTGTATATGCATACCAGTGCACACATATATTGGTATCTTCATACTTGCGCACATGCACACTGTATATTCATACCAGTGCACACATATATTGATATCTTCATACTTGCGCACATGCACACTGTATATTCATACCAGTGCACACATATATTGATATCTTCATACTTGCGCACATGCACACTGTATATTCATACCAGTGCACATATATATTGATATCTTCATACTTGCGCACATGCACACAGTTTATTCATACTAGTGCACACATCTTTGATATATCCATACTTGCGCACATGCACACTGTATATTCATACTAGTGCTACACTCATATTCGCGTATATATCCATTTGCAAATCCATACCTACATACATACATGGATGATATTGACTCGATTTCAAGAAAATAGGGACCGCATGAGATATTTTCAAAACTGGATTCTTTTAAAAGAGAAGTTTTCCCTTTTTACTCTTAGTGTCATACGACACATTGCATGGATTTATGCATTAAGTTTGGATTTATGGGATTTCTGGATTTGAGAACCGTGGTATTATTTTAAGAAAATACAAACTGTTTTAAAAACCCGGTTTCTCTTGATTTGATATTTCAGTGCGTCCACCATGCATTTTCTCAGTTCCTGAGAGCTTGTGTGAGTATACCCGATTCGAGGAGTGGTAGGCACCGATTGCGGGTACATGGTGGACCCGGTATGGTATCCCGGGGCAAGAAGACTCGTATTGTTAGACGGTGAACCCGGCGGAGGGACTACTACCTACCGGTGATTGGTTGGACCGGGCGGTTATCCGGAGAATACTGAATAGAGCTGAGAGATGGATACGGGCCGACCCGTACTGCAGGGGCCGAGGGCCGATTCCACAGACAGAGCCCGTGGGTCGATCCGGACAGACGGAGCCCGATATATGAGGGTTTGCATGTCGATGCTTGACACGATTATTTTATGATATTTCGAGTGCCTATGTTGTGCACTCACGATTCTATGAGATTTACAGGATTTGAGGGCCGATTAGAGTGACGGCGCCTGAGTTTTACTGGGATTTGGGTGTATTGATGGACACCGGTTATTTTCCACATTGACATTCCGTGTAGACGTTATTTATTCACATGCTCAGCATTCAGTGTTATACATCTCATCCTGTATCTGTTGTACCTGATAGAGTACACATGCTATGTACGATTATTGCATACCATGCTCATCCTATATAGATGTTATTAGATTTCACATGCTACGCACGATTATTGCATACCCTGCTCATCCTATATAGATGTTATTAGATTGCACATGATATGCACGATTATTGCAAACCCTGCTCATCCTATATAGATGTTATTAGATTGCACATGCCATGCACGATTATTGCATATCCGGCTTATCCTATATAGATGTTATTAGATTGCACATGCTATGAACGATTATTGCATACCCTGCTCATCCTATATAGATGTTATTAGATTGCACATGCTATGCACGATTATTGCATACCCTGCTCATCATATAGAGATGTTATTAGATCGCACTTGTTGCATGAGTATTGCGCATCCAGCTCATCATTTAGATTTTATCTATTGGCATAGGTTAGAGTATCGCAGTACGTGCATACTCGCGATTACCTTTATATGTTATCTACTATTCTCGAGTTGGCAACTCACCCTCGTTGGGCGACAATGTTTGCAGGTTTCCCCTCAGAGTATGTTTCGCGGCAGGATGCTTTCTTGCATCTTTTGATACAGATGCCACTGCAGTTGGCGCGTGAGCCCTTTTGCTGATAGGTGGGTTTTTGTGCGGTATCTGTTTATTTTCCAATTGTATACACCATCGTATCTAGTACTCTCCATCTACTACTTATGTATTGACTTAGAGACTAGTTGTGAGGACGATGTATATTATTTGTACTCTGGTGTCGAGCTCGTTGTGAGCCGACTTTATTTATGCAGTTTTATATTTCATGTTGTCTTCACTTATTTTGCTCATTCTTCGCTACGGCGTCGTATATTATTATCATGGTGATTGTTTCCGCCGTTGGGCGTGATTGCTCCCGTTTGGGATGCTTTATTCTTGTTGTATATCATTTTACTCATATCTTATCTTGTACCCGATTTCGGGGCTAGTTTTTACAAAGGAAATGCTGCCAAAACTTTTAAGATAATAACTTGACTTTAAAGAATTTTACTAAATTACTTAAGGTTTTCTAAACATTTTAACAAATGTTTCTATTAAATGTTTTACCACTCATTACATTTAATGGTTTTGATTTCTGGGTTTCGGCTTACTTAGTCGCGTTACGCCTGTAGACGTTACGTGGTTAAGTGCCAGTCACGGGCCGATCTTTGGGTCGTGACATGCCACTCTCAGAATCGAGAAAACACATGGTGGACGCACTGAAATATCATATCAAGAGAAACTGGTTTTTTAAAACAATACATACTCTCTTTTGAAACTACCACGGTTCTCAAATCCAGAAATCTTATGAAAACAACATATCTCAATGCGTATAATCATAAAGCATGATGTATGCGGCACATAACAGAATGTAAGCATATCCTTATATCATGCAACATGGAACAGTAATATGCACAAATCGAGGGAAAACCGCTCTTTTAAATGAATCCAGTTTTAAAATATATCATGCGGTTTCCAAATCTCCAAAATCGAATGCAATATCGTATAAAGGTGCATATGTGTATGTACGCCAGTATGGACATACAAATGTGTATGTCCGCAAGTATGGGTGTACAATATGTATGTACGCAAGTATGGTTATACAATATTTATGTACGCAAGTATGGATGTACAATATGTATGTACGCAAGTATGGATGTAGAATATGTACGTGAGCCAATATGGATGTACAAGTGGGTATATACGCAAGTATGAGTGTACAAGATGTATGTGCGCAAGTACGGTTGTACAATATGTATGCAAGTATATCATGCAAGGAGTCATATCCTGATGCAGCAGTTCTACTGTGTAGTGACATGGCAATTATCGATGAAGTGTGTGAGTCGGCAAATCTGTGTACGTGTAACATACGCATCATCGATAATGGTGTAAGTGTACTAGCACAAGTATAAGCAATGCAGCGAGAATAATATGTATGCAGTGTAAGGTAAATCATCAGCTAAAAGCTATAAGGTATACATATCTAACATGATCGAGTCGGTGAATTTATTAATCGGCATCTAGCCACACAACATCACGTACGGTATAATCCATCATACGGCATCCTCTAGTCAAGGGTATGGATCAAACCTCAAGTCAAACTCATCACGTACGGAAAATCATCGTAAGGCGGCATTAAGCTATCAGGGATCCTATCAACCTGTGTGACAATGAGGGGTACGGACCTAACGTCTCCTACGACATATAACACATGATTCACGACATTCTATATATATCTATATACCTATTTCCCAGGTCACATCCATAACAATCTCGTATCAGGGGACGGCAATGTATCAATCACCTCAATCGACTCGCATCTGTATACCAACATATCATCGTACCACATGTCAAATCGTATTCTCTTTTCATCATAATTATATCTCACATAAAGTCAAGTTTACAATACATTCTACCTTTACTATAAGCATAAGTATCTAATCTAACATACACAGCCGAACCATACAAACAGTTTTTGAAAGATGTGAATCATAGTTTTGAAAGTAGGGGCTACGGTGTTTTTTCTAGGAAAAGATATCATCTGAAAATCTGTAACGTCCCTCAAGGTATCTGTTTAAAGGATGCATACGATTCTTCAGTTTGGAAATAGGTATGGTTCAGATGACACATCTACGTCGACTATCTTGTCCTATTGTATCCTAAACGGAAATATCATCAAATATCATCCTCAAGTCCCGTCATCATATACTAGTCGTATCATATCGCTTCTAACTATCCTTAGTTTCTAATATGGTTCTTTAAGTACCTTTTTACTCTATCTATAGTTTTCTATTGAAAGTTTCATTAACCATAATCTATATATAAATCGGTTTCCATCAAAGTGTGCGGGGGTGCTATATGCCATCCACTCGACTACCCCTGCAGATATAGATCTACTCACCTTGGTCTTCGCTTGCCGAAGTCGATGATGCCATGCTCCGTCACATCGGAATCCACACGAAGGTACCTACAATAACAACACATATCGCAACGCTATTAAAATTAAGTTCTGAAATCCAAACGTCACGCGCATTGCTCATAGGTTAGAACCTATAGCTTACGCGTACAAAACCAACCAAACAACGCTTGTAGTTGATATACAAACATCCAACAACCAAATACAAATCCAAATATCAAAACTAAACATTTCGATATACGGAAAACATAGCTAAAATCACACCAAAGTGCTTCTAGATTTTGACTCAGGCCAAAACAAGGTACACAAACAAGTCTAGGGTGTTGTACATGGTGTATATGAGCTACTGGACAAACCCCGACACCAAATTGCACAGATTGGCAGGCCACCTACCCAAAAAATACGGCCTCCTCGGCCCCCTAGGCTCCTCTGGGCTTAGTTACGTCAAGGTGGTGTCCTAGTACTCTAATTTGGTTCCTGGAGTTGTTTGCTTTCCTAAAAAATTCCCCGGGTTGCTCCAGATTTCCCTGCACACCCTATGTACTCACAAAACCGACATGAACAAAATCTTAAATCCATATTTTGGTTTCTATACTAAATTCCAGGTCTTTCAACAACCAATAGAGTTCACTAATTTCCCATAATCACCTAAACCCTTCTCTAGAGATTTCTATCTTCACAACCACCAACCCAATTCAACTTCTAAACTATCTAAAACATAAGAAAACTAAAACTAACTAAATGGAAATGATTATACCTCATGGATGTCACTTAATCAAACCCTAGAAGTCCCAATGTTGTCAAACTCCCAATTTTCTTGGTCCTTTGCGATGAGGGTAAGGAGGTGATCATTTTTTGTGAAAGGGGTATAAGGTTTTGACAAGGTTTTGGAGGTGATTTTTTTGGGGTTGTAGATGGAGGGAAGGGAGCTTGAGGAGGATGAAGAAGGAGATGAAAATGGTGGGGGAAAGAATAATGAGGCAGCCCCCCATCTCTCTCAATTATTCTCACACTCTCTCTCTCCAAGCATGCTTATTCTCATCATTGTGTCCCCTCTCTCTCCAAATCATCATTACACCTTTTTCCCTTTCTTTTCTCACCAAAAACACATACACCCAAATAAAACAACACAAATGAAATTACATGTAACATGTCATGGTGCACTGACCATGAAAAACTGTAGAAACACGGATTTGGCTTAATCGCGATTAGAAGTGCACTAATCGGCTTTTTATCCAAATTGCATATAATAAATTTTAAAAATGCCAAATCCTTTAAATATATTTTTAAATGAATAAATCATTTTAATTTCCGTTTATTTCACAATTATTAGTGTATATTTATACCCTTTTTCGAAAACCCCAATTTCGTAAATCGGGCACTTTTCGGGAAATATATTATTTTAATATTAAATTACAAAAATAATATTTTATATTTTCTGAAATGTTACAATCTTCCCTCCTCAAATAAATTCGGTCCCCGAATTTAAATTTAAACCCCCAAAATCTAAAACATTTCAATAATCAGCTCAAATCAATGGGGCTCCGAAATCACGGAAGATGCAGAAACAACACAGCGCGTTAAGTGCGTATGAAAACGAGTACAAAACTCAAAATCGAACTCCGTCAAGCGTCACGTAAATTATCGGATTTGCACGCATATCCTCAGAGTTACAGTAGAGATACAGATCTCAAAATCCACTACTGAAATCCAATATACCCTAGTCAAATACTATAATACGTGTATAGTACGCATCTTCGGAAAACTTTCAAGAACTGAATAGAATTCATGCAAAATCTTTTATGAATGGCCGCGTGATACGTAACTCATTGCATAAGCGACGGACGCTCATTTGTAAAATAATAATATATGTCCATATATGTTTTGCTAAATATACGTTCCGTCGTATCAAAATAACCCAAAAGGTTTTCCTTTATAAACGTCCGTGTCGCTCATAGACACGTAAGAAAAAGCGAGACTATAGCTCCTTTTTGAAAAACTTTTGTTAAACTTTTAATGCATGCAAAATACTCAGGTACTGTCCTCAGATCAGTCCTGTTCGGCTACTACATAACATAGAGCCCATCATGAAAACAAGATGCTCAAAAGCAAAATCAGCCTCCAAAGGCATGGCCAACAATCACATGCATCTGGTGCGCACGGAAATCAAATCCAAATACAAGTGCTACAATATGCACAAAAGCCAAAACTAAGTGCAACGAGTGTACACGAAAGCGTCTGTCCAGTGCAACGGGTGTGCACGACAACATCATCTAGTGCATCTAGAGTGCATGGAAACCTCAATCCAGTGCAACTAACATGCACGATTGAAAATCCAAAATCTAGTGCATCCTGTGTGCAAAAAATCACATCTCATATCATTCGCCCAACATGCGCGAAAATCCAAATCGAAGGGCATCAAACATGCACGAATAAAAGCTAAATCAAGTGCATCCATCATGCACGAAAGAAATCTAAATCAAGGGCATCCGACATGCACAAGTAAAAAATCTCATTCCAGTGCATCCGATAGGCACAAAATCTAAAATCAAGCGCCTAATATGAGCAATAATCCAACCCAAAGCGCGTCGGGTCCGTAAAACCAAACAGTGCAGTAGCATGCACGAAAACGAACGACAAGTGCCAACGAGCACGAAAAGACAAATCTGGTAACACAAATGCTCAAAGACATAAATCGGGTGCAACCAAAGTATGGAGTATATATCCAGTACGACAAATGCACAAATACCCGTCCAGTGCAACAAATGCAAAAAATGCAAATCTAGTGCAACTAATGTACGAAATACGAATCTGGTGCAGCAAATGCACAAAAATATAAATCTGGTGCGATAATTGCACGAAATGAAAATCTAGTGCAACAAATGCACGAAGTGCAAATCTGGTGCATCCAGTGTACGAAATACAATTACAGTGCATCCAGTGCACGAAATACAAATACAGTGCATCCAGTGCACAAAATGCAAATCTGGTGTATCAATGCACAAAATACCAATCAATAACTCAAATGTGTAAATAGCAATACTGAGTGTACCAAGGTGTATAAAATCAAAAACGTGTGCAACTGCGTGTACAAAACACATATCAATGCACTGCAAGCATATATAAGCTCTACCGAGTGCAAAAAATCAAACCAAGTGCGTACTGCACGCGCAAAAATCAAATCGACCGAACGAAATCCAAGAAATCATAAACATGTGCAGCCAAGGCACAAAATCAACATCAGGAAACTCATCATCAAAATTCAAATCCAAGCGAAATAAGCGTGATACTCAGATCACAAACAAAAATCGCAACAAATGACATTGAGGTACACCTCCTACCATGTCGAAAAATATCGGTGCGCCCAAAACTAGCGGAGCAAGATCATCCACTTGCCTCCTGCTCACGGTCTAGCATCCTCTGTCTCTGGGTCCTCAATTCTCGGTGGATTACTAATCTCGCAATCTATCGGCTCGTCGGCTAGTCCTGTTGTGCTAACGGAAACAATCCCGCTCTGGCACTCCTCTGGTCATCTCTCGTCCAATTATCATGACCTCTCGTAAAACAGCACGTCTCTGGCTTCGGCCTCTGGCTCTCTGAATAGACATGACACAACTGATCCTGGGTGCAAATCTCATTGAAGCAGTGTCCTGGAAGGAATCCTGCTCAAGGTCTCTTCCGATCTCGCCTATGCCGAACTATACGGAGGCTGTACTCCTTCATAATCCTTTCTCGTTTTCTGGACATCTGCGTTCTCAGCATAACATCTCCTCAGAAACTAGTCGTATCTCAACGCCTCTGTACCCATATCTGATCTCTAATCTCGACGCGGAGTAACAACAGCTCACCAGCATCTCACACGAACCTCAGGTTCCACTCGTCTTTATTATCGTCCGCTTCGACGTCACGGCATGACATCTGTGTACTGCAAATGTTCTCGGCTACAGTCAATCCGGAATCACTCATACGGACTCGAAATCGGTATCTTCATCACTCTGTAGAAGATATCTGTCCGAACACGTCCTTGGGAACTCGTCCCAACCGTCGGAGGAATACTCAATACTCATCCGTCCACAATCAACTCACAACGCATCTGGGTGAGGTCCTCTATCCGAAGCTAGTCAGCTTACTAATCTCTTATCACATGACATCCGGACGACGTTAAACTTTTCGATCGAGTCATCAAAGTCCCATAATTTCCCGAAAGCTCAACATCTGAGCACAGTTTAATAATATCTGGTACATACCACAGTACCTTTGGACTAGCCGTAGAAGGGCAAACCCAAGCCTCACTGATGGCACTGCTAAACTGCCGCAAAGCCTAAGGTTCAAAATCGGTTCCATAGTCATCATGTCGAGTTAGGGTTTCATTCTTCAAGAGGGTCCACAGAATTACTTGCTTGTTCTTCCGAATACTTAAACTTGGAAAATGGGTTTCTAACATTCGTTCGAACTTTTTAACTTCGTCTCGGCAACATGAGAATACCCTTCATCCGTGTTGGATATATGTATGCCCTAGAGGCCATTATATGATAGTGGATGTATTGATACATGTTTATATATATATATATATATTCAGTGTACATTCTTGCTCGACATGATAGTATGCTATCTAGTTCTTCTTTATCTGACATGTTGACATGATCATGCTTTTATTCATTCATACATGTTGATAAAGCCCTGAGGATATAGGCTTGACTACTGTGATTATGATGGAGATCATACTAGTTGGACATCTGTAGTTTATAAGCATATCCTGGAATGTCCCTAGTCGTAGGTGTATCGAGACGGGGCATCGATATACAAGAGTAGACAAGCGTATATGATACTTGACCCATATGATGGGCGATGGATGTTCCCACATCCATTGATGTTTGACATCGAGATCGTATACGGGTGCTCAGTGGAGACTGAGTACACTGGACGGACTCGCCGAGAACTCTTATATGGTATTATATCTATCGTCGGATAGCAGTTCTCAGGTGACACTGGTACAAGTTATTCTGTAGACCCGAGATCGTCATAGAGTCTTGTATGTTCTCCCACTGTACTTTGATTGCCACCCTACCACGGCTCTATTGAGTCGTGCAAACAGATGGCTTTTGGGTACAGTCCGGAGACACACGAAGACGATGAGTGATAGGAGGGGTTTCGTCTCTCACGGTATTGGGAGTTGATGCTGTGCTGTGCTCGATTGGCTATATCAGTAAGTCCCTGGCCAGGCCTGTTGAGATTTACTGATAAGTGTTATCAGTAGTTTCTCGATCTGTTATAGACCATTCATCGGCATGATTTGTTGAGTTATTGGGGTCGACGTTACCATCCCTAAACTCGATATGCAGCGTATCTGACGAAGAGACCGGACTGTACGGTAGTGTTGCCGGTTGGCTCGACGGGAGTTGTTACAGGTTCGCTTGTTTTCTTCTGATCGCTCAATACCCGGGTGGCCGTTACGTTTAGCTGACCGCTTGCGGCTTGGGGGTTCTTGATATGATCACCACCCACTGCCGGCGTATTGACGAGTCTTAGAGTCCCACAATTGAGTTACCTAGTCCATGCGAAACGATGTGGTGCGCATATGAGATATGCGCTTGGACCTGGTTAAAATGCGCTTATGAGATACCGTATATTAATCGAGCGATTTGCTTTTGGTCGGGTAATATATGATATGACCGGTTTGCTAAATCAAGCGTTGATTTATCATTGACCATTAGTTTTTCACATTAAACCTTTTCTTGTCTTTTTGTTGTATGCATGCATGTATGCATTAATTCTCATTCATGCACATATGGATGTGCATGCACACATACATGCATACATAATTCTATCATGGTTGTTGATATAGTGAATGGTGGCAATATAATACTCACACCATTTATAAATATATGGATATTTCCTTTTTTGGAAAAGAAAAATGGAAATGGAAATTGTTATCATGGTTTAATATTTTATTCATGCACTAACCCTTTTCCTTAACCATGATTTATTTTCTATGGCCATTTTTGATCCAAAATAAATATCTAGATATTTTATAACAAGGGTTGAGAATGAGAAAGAGAAAATATATATATTTTAATTTCTCATTTTTAACATAAGCTTATCATTATCTTGAGCTCTTCATAAGCCATCATCTTCTTCCTCCTCTCTCTCTTGCGCTCTAGCTTTTACTTGTGAGCAAAAGAGTCATCAAGTTAGGGTTTTGAAGTGAGAAAACAAACAACATCACCATTCTACACTAATCTTGCCCATTAGTGTGGAGTGTTTGCTTCTACTTCTTCTCTTGATCTAGTGGAGCTTCAATCTTGGACAAAGAGGACTCCGGGTGGATCGTCGTGGACCTAGAGGATCTTAAGTGAGCATTTTCCAACCCTCAAGTAGCCAAGGAGTCTAGCGTAGGGAGCTACAAAGGTTGTACTCTCAAAACCCTAGCTTTTACTACTTGTGTTTGTGTTATATTTTTGTTACCCTATCTTTTCTAGTATGATCCTTAGGTTTGGTTCTCTAGCACCATATAAATTTTAAATATGGCATGTATGATGCCACCAAAACCTTGTAGTGGTGCTCTAGGAACTCCTTCATGGTATCAAAGCCAAGCTAGAGCCTTAGGGTAACCTAGACGACGTTAAAAACCTCGAACGAACAAAAATCGACGCTCGAAGGGTGCTCTCTGGAATTTTTTCCAAAACGCGGTTTTTTTCACATTAAAAATACTTAAAAAATCGTGCAGGGTATTTTATGGGCCCACAAGAAGTACGAAGCCCTAACTCCACTAAAGGACCGCGGAACCGCGGCAAGAATGGACATTTTGCGGAGGTTCCGCGGTGCCGTTGGTGCAGGTGGGACTGTACTTTCTTGTACTGGCCCGTATGTACTTTCTGAGAAGTCTTTGGGTGTTCAATCGTTCGATCGAATGTTTTAACTGCGCCTAATTTATTAGTATTTGATACAATAATTGGAATCTACAAATTTGTTTGTTGCGTGTAAATCTAGCAGTTCGGTCTCGGCAACAATCAGAAATCTTGTTGAATTATCCGGCTTGTTTTGAAAAGGTGTTTTCATGGATGAGACCTAAATGCGAGCTTTACATTCTTAGGCATGAAATCTTGTATATGTGATATTCCGGGTTTGTTTTGTCTAAAGACAGTTACTGTAAGTCCACGTTGTCCACCCCGATGCTTGCGGGAAAGTGGAAACGTTATGAAAAATCGGATTTTTACAATACTAGGAAACATGGACTATGTAAAGGAGGGATCTTTGCTAAACAAAAACTAACTACAAAGCTAAAAGAGTTAGCTACTCAGAAAGGGGGTTATACCTAGGTCTTCAAGTCCTTCTCTTCTTGCTCCTTGGAGTGAAAGAACGGGTTCTCCATGTCGCCTTCTCTTACCGAAGAAAGATCCACCCGAGGCCCTCTACCTTTGGCTCCAACCTCAAACTAGAAGTAACTAAAGTTCATGGTGTGCTAAACCTAGGACCTTAGAAAGAGTAGAGAGTATTTTTGAAGGTTTTATCTCAAGCTCAAATGGTTCTCAACTCATGAGAGGGGAGAGCTAGAGAGAGAGGAAGCGGATGAGAGAGAATGAAAATGATAGAATGAGAAGAATAAACCAACCTTCTCACATATATGTGAATTATGATAAATAAATAATTAGCTAAAGATAATTGTGATGGTTAATCTTGAAATGACCATTATCACTTCACATTAATTACTTTTGCAAAAATCAAAGAGCATCTTTCATATGAAATGATGATGGTCAACTTGTCAACCTAGGTCAACAAGTCAAGCAAAGTAAAATGGTCAACAACCATAACCATAACACAATTATAATTAACTAATATTAATAATCATATTTCACACATAAACATTAGGGTTAAGAAAAAGACAATAGTCATCAACCCTAATGAAAGTCCTCTGCCTCTGTCTCAGTCAACTGTGCATACACACCCGTATCCGTGTTCCGAGGAACACGGATACAAAGAGATAAAACCAATCCCAAAACATATACTAGGATCTGGCTTAAACCAAAGCCCGCTAGTATAAGCTGTCCGGACACCAAAAGTGCACAAGTGCGCGGATGTGAACGAACCCTGTCGCAAAACCATACGACCTCTACTCATTTTGCCTAAAGGTGAATAACCCTCTGTGTGGGACTCTAAAGACTCGACACTACGCTGGCAGTGGGTTTAACCACAGACCGCAAGTGGCACTAGCTGTACGTAACGGTCCCCAGGTAGATGCCGATAAGAAGACTGACGAGGTAAACCCATCTGAACTCCTACTGAGCCTGAATGTGACAGTCTCCGTACAGTCCGGTCTGTTCGTCTAAGAACATCGCATGGCGGGCCTAGGGGGCGGTAAACGTCATTCCCCTACTAGCGGTACAAGTCGTGTCGGAGTGTAGCCCAGAACACCTGAGATAACACTGGAAACCTACCAGTCTATCTCGCTTGCCCTGGCCAGGGACTTTGTATAATGGCTCTCCTAGACAAAGCGCGATATCGACCCCTAATACCGGGAGAGACGAATCCTGTCTAACCGTCTCTGCCTCCAAGTGCTTCGGGACTGCACCAAAAAACTACCTGTTTGCACGACTCCTTTGAGCCGTGGTAGGGTAGTAATCAAAGTACAGTGGGAACACACTCGAGGCGAAGTGACAGTGTCAAGTCAACGGACTAAGCTGTACTCATGTCACCTGGGAACTGATAACTGACGATAGGTATAATACCAACCAACAGTTCCCGATGAGTCCTGTCCAGTGTACTCGTAACCTAACGAGCACCCGCATACTATCTCAAGTACAACGTACTGGCGGCTGTGGGACAGACCGTCTCCCAAGCTGGGATGAGAAGCGCATACGCTAGTTTACTCCGGAGTATCGATGCCCTGTCTCGATAGTCCTACGACTAGGGACCTGCATAAGGATGTGCTTGTGGATTACCCAGCCCCCACAAGTGTGACTGCCATCACAACGCTGGTAATCAAGCAAAGATCCTAAGGGCTCCACTAATGTGTAAAGTAGATATGCTAAAAGAAACACATGCACACATTAAAGCAGAAAAAAACCTAGTAGCATACAACTATTTTGAGCAAGATTGTCAATACAAGGTGAATATCCCAAGCTTCCATCAAGTAATATACAAGCTAGTATGATACAGTAATGGCCTCTAGGGCATATACACTAACAATCCCTCACTTGCACTAAGGCCATGTACTGGCGTATCAAAGACCTATCATCTCGATCAGCCGCTCGAACTGAGTCTGTGGTAAGGCCTTCGTGAATGGATAAGCAGTGTTATCTTCTGTAGCAACTCTCTGAACCTCGATCTCGTGGCGACCCACGATCTCCCTGATCAGGTGATACCGCCTCAAGATGTGTCTGGAGTTCTGATGGGACCTGGGTTCCTTCGCTAAAGCTATAGCCCCGTTGTTGTCGCAATACAGAGGTACTGGATCAACAATGGACGAAACCACCTGAAGTTCGGTTAGGAACTTCCTTATCCAGACGGCTTCTTTTGCAGCATCAGCAGCAGCGATATATTCCGCTTCCATCATCGAGTCAGCAACGGTTTCCTGTTTGGAACTCTTCCAACAGACCGCCCCTCCATAGAAGGTAAAGACATAACCCGACATGGACTTGGAATCACCCTGGTCACTCTGGAAGCTGGAGTCAGCAAAGGCCTCGATCTGGAGGTCTTTTCCGCCATGAACCAAGAACATCTCCTTAGTCCTTCTCAGGTACTTGAGAATGTTCTTTACCGCTATCCAGTGTTTCTCCCCACGGTTTTACTGATACCAGCTTACCACACTCAGTGCATAAGCTTCATCTGGTCTGGTACATAACATCGCATAAATTATAGAGCCTACCACAGAAGCGTAGGGTATAATAGAAATGTGATCCCTTTCCAAATCAGTCTTGGGAGACATCTCTTTGGATAGGGTTATCCCGTGACAAGCCGGTAGATTACCGCGCTTGGAATCTTCCATACTGAATCTTTTCAGTATGGTGTCGATGTACCTGGACTGTGAAAGTCCTAATATCCTCTTGGATCTGTCACGGTAGATCCGGATCCCCAGAATGTAAGAGGCATCACCCAGGTCTTTCATGGAGAACCTGTGTGACAAGAACCCTTTGACAGATTGTAGCATAAGAATGTCATTTCCTATCAAGAGAATGTCATCCACGTATAAAACGAGGAATACTACAGTTCTTGCTACAAATCTACTATAGATGCAAGGTTCATCTGGATTTTTGATAAAACCAACTTCTTTGACCGTCTCATCAAAACAGATGATCCAACTCCGCGATGCCTGCTTTAGTCCATAAATGGACTTAAGCAACTTGCACACCTTTCCGCTGCTCCCTCTCTGAATGAAACCCTCTGGCTAGTCCATATAGACACACTCCTCTAAATTTCCATTTAGAAAAGCGGTCTTTACGTCCATCTGCCAGATCTCATAATCGTGGAAGGAAGCAATGGCAAGAAGGATCCGAATGGATTTCAGCATAGCCACTGGAGAAAAGGTTTTGTCATAGTCCAAACCAGGTCTTTGACGAAAACCCTTTGCAACAAGTCTAGCTTTATAGGTCTCAACCTGTCCATCTACACCAATCTTCCTTTTGAAGATCCACTTGCATCCTACGGGTTTTACCCCATCTAGAGCAACGTCCAACGTCCATACTTTGTTGGTGTACATGGACTCCATTTCGGTCCGCATTGCATCGAGCCATTTTACCGAGTCAACGCTCTGAATGGCCTGCTGGAAGCTAGTCGGCTCATCACTATCAGTAATGCAATCCTCTCTATCCCCGTCTATGAGAAAACCGTAGTATCTCTCGAGCGGATGAGACTGCCTACTACTTCTGTGGAGCGGCACAGGAATGTCCTGATCTTTCGAGCCCTCTGGTTCTACTAAGCTTTCAGTAATAGCTCGTGGTTCTGGAATTTCTTCCAGTTCTATTGCGCTCCTACTTATCTGATTTTTCAAAAACTCAGTTTCTAAGAAGTGGGCATGACGAGAAACAAAAACCTTTTGTTCCCCTTCGTAATAGAAGAAATATCCCTTGGAGTTCTTTGGATATCCCACAAACTTGCACTGTACTGAGCGTGCCTCGAGCTTGTCCGCAAGCTGCTTTTTGACAAAAGCTGGACATCCCCATGTCTTAATGTGATTAAGATAGGGTCTCTTCCCACACCACATCTGATATGGTGTAGTAGTGTAACGTTTTAGAAATCGTTTTGCGAATTTTCCCGTTTTAGGGCAAAATTGTCGGTTTTTCCCGTTTTAACCCGATTTTGATCAAACGACCGTATAAGCTTACCGACACCTAGTTTGGCTAAAATAAAGCTTGTGCGCGAACTTTGGGAGTATTTGGGAGGTTTTGGTTCAGATAGAATTCTTCCATAATAAAATATTATTTTATGCGGCATTTTGTGCACGTAAATCGGGAAAAATTTCCTCTTGTGAATAAATTAATTTTGTCACTAGAATTATTTTAGAAACTTCTTTTTAAATATCTAGATATTTCTTTTGTGCAAAAGGATTTGGATTTAAAAAGAAAAGAAAAGAGTGAAAGGTGGCAAAATAGCTTTAATTAGTATTAATTACTCTCTTTCCTAGCTATTTCCTCACAAAATATTCAGAAAAATACCCCCCCCCCATCCCTCCTTGGCCGAGCCACATCCCCATTTCTGCCCATTTCAATTTCCAATCTCATTTCTCACTCTTTTTCAATCAAAAATACAAAAAGAATTCCAAAAATAAATCCAAAAATTCCTATATAAAAATTAAACCATTTTTCCTTCACTAATCCTTCATGGATCTTCAACAAAGCTTGGTTTTTGATGCTAAGATGTTGGATTAAGTTTCATTTTTGTGTTCTTGGGGAGGTATAATTCTTACCTTAATCCTTATATTTTTTCTTTAATCTTAAACTAGCTAATTTAGTTAGCTATTTATGTGTTTAGTTTAGTTTTTAAATCATGATTAATTCATTATATTTGGTTTAAGAAATTCATGTTAAGGTTAAATTTTGATTAAGTGATTAGTGTTCATTGGAAGTGTTAAATTGTGTTTTTGAAAAGATTAACCTAGTAGAAAATGTTGATTTTTGGTAATGAATACTTTGTTAAATTAAGCAAAGTTGCTTAATAGGTTTTTGCTAAAACATAATTAGCGAGTGTTAAAAATATAGGAAAGGTTTAGATAGTTTAGTTAAGCTATTTTAAGGTATTTGTAATCGTTATATATGTGTTATCTTGAACCTAGTGCGAAATATTGCGATAGGTTGCTTACTAGATTTCGGGGTTTTTCCGACGTAGGGTTCGTTTGGTAGTTGCGAGGTTATATCTAGTGTATTCCTCGTAATTTTTGTGTTGTGTTGCGCGATTGGGACGATCGGGGTCCAGACTTGGTGTTTTGTAGTTTAGCGACCCCAATTAGGATTTTGGTCGGTATCGTGCGCGATAGATGCGCTAAGCGCGCAGTGAAATTTTCCTGGCGTTTTCATCGCGTTTCGTTGTCTTTTCATCATTATAGGATATTTAGCTTATGTGTTGTATTTATGAAATTTTAGGTTCGCAAGCAGGGATTTCAGGTGCTGCGGACAAGGGGAAGCAGGTGGTCGGATTTTCATAGCTCGAGACCATCGGTGAGTAGATTTAACATCTACGGGGAAATCGCCCGTATGGCGTTATGCGTCGGGGCGAATTTAATACGTTAGCTGCATAGTATTTGCATATTCTTTACTTTCATATGAATGTCATTGCATAGCATTATCTTTTGTACTGGACTCGTACCTTTAGATATAACACATTACTGACGGTTCATGTTGCATGAGCACTAAATATTATGCCACACCCACATCGTCAGTAATTGCCATGACACGCACAAGCCGATATATATTGTTGACACCTACATACGTGATACGGTAGTGGATAGGAATAGTTGTGGTAGTAGCCCTTATCCCATTGTGCATATGAGATATTGTTGATATTTACATACGTGACATTGCTTTGAGCAGGAATAGTTGAGGTAGTAACACTTATTCCATTTCATGTATACCTTACTATAGCTATATTATATATCATGCACTCATATTGACATGTACACCCACATAGTCTATTATAGTTACATGTATATCATGCACTCATATTGACATGTACACCGCATATTTTCGCTATAGTTGTATGTACCCCAAGTGATATTTTTTGATATATGATATTGAGTTATTGATCCTTGCACTTATGACTTGCATCATACATACTAGCTTACATGTAGATACTTAAACCTTGCTACAATTACATGTACACCTTATATGATGCTGCGATGTTTTTCGGAGGTTTTGGGAACCGTAAGATATATTCAAAAAAGCTGGATTCATTTAAAGAGCGGTTTTCCCTTTATATGCTCATATTGATGTTTTATGTTGCATATATCAGTTTTACGTGAATTTTACGCATTGAGATATGGATTTCATGTGATTATGGATTTGAGGACCGTGGGGGATATTTTCAAGAAAACTATGTATTGTTTGAAAACCCGGTTTCTCTTGATATGATATTTCAGTGCGTCCACTATGTGATTTCTCGGTTCTGAGATTTGGCTTGTGATACCCGATTCGAGGAGCGGGAGGCACCGTCTGCGGGTACATGGTGGACCCGGTATGGTACCCCGGGGCGAGTGGTGATTGCGTGGTGTAGACGATAAGCCTGGCGGTGGGACCACTACCTACCGGTGATTGTATTTGGACTCGGCGGTTATCATGGGGATACCGACCGGAGTGAGGTATGACATATCGTCAGGGCCAGTCATGGTGACAGCGCCTGAGTTATGAGGATTTACTTGTCGATGCTAGACACGGGTTTCATGAAGTTTCGAGTGTCGGTGTTTGACACTCAGGTTTTCGTGAGACTTACTGGATGTGAGGGCCGATCTGAGGATGCGGTGCCTGAGGAATTTGGATTTGATGTGTCAGTGAGGGACACCGGTGTTTTTCCATGCTGATGATTTTTGCATGAGATTTTATATTATATCATCCCACACTCAGGATTATGTTGATATGCATTGTTTCATGTAGTTGTAGTACCCTGATGATGTACCTTTACATGATTGTTACATATTCACTTATCATACTTATGCTATCGGATTACATGTGATAGATAGATCGTTGTTCGTGCATACTTGCGATTACTGTATGATGTTATTTACTATTCACGAGTTGGCAACTCACCCCCGTTGTGCCACAGTGTTTTGCAGGACCTACCCTCTGAGTAGTCGCGGCAGGGCGTCTTATCACCTCTACTTTTGCAGATACTGCTACGTTGGCTGTGAGGCCTTGCTTTTAGGTGGGTTGCGGTTATCTGTTTGTACATTGTATATATTTTTGTTGGATCTAGTATTCTCCATCTACCACTGTTGTATATGACTTTGAGACGACTTGTGATGATTCAGTGTTATATTTTGTGGTGACTTTGGGTGTCGTGCTCGTTGGAGCCGGTTTTGTTGAAAAGATTTACTTCTTTATGCAGTTTTCTTTTATATTTCTTCGCTTCGGCGTCGTATATATGTTGTGGTGGTTGTCTCCGCCGTTGGGCATGATTTGCTCCCGTTTGGGATGCTTTTATTATTATCTATGTTGTACCCGTTTTCGGGGTTAGTTTTTACAAAGGAGGTGCTGCCGAAATTTTTAAGAACGAAAACTAAACTTAAAGATTTTAATTTTTTTTTACTTGAAAATTTCCAAATGTTTAAAACTATGTTTTTTTTCCGTTGATCCAGTTTTAGGTGGTATAGATTTCTCGGTTTCGGCTTACTTGAGTTGCGTACGCCTGTAGACGTTACGTAGTTTAAGTGCCGGTTACGGGCCAAATTTTGGGTCGTGACAAGTAGGCAGAGTCTTAGTTGGAACTCGGTTCAAAAGGTATGCAGCTGATTCTAGTGCATATCCCCATAATGATCGCGGTAACTCAGCGTTACTCATCATGGACCATACCATAACCAATAGGGTTCGGTTTCGTCTCTCCGATACACCGTTATGTTGCGGAGTGTATGGAGGAGTAAGCTGAGAGAGAATTCCATTCTCTTTTAAGTAATCCAGGAACTCGGCACTCAATTATTCACCACCTCGATCAGATCTTAGTGTCTTGATACTTTTGCCTGTTTGTTTTTCTACTTCATTCTTATATTCCTGGAATTTTCCAAAGGCTTCGGATTTATTTTTCATTAAGAAGACATATCCGTACCTTGAAAAGTCATCCGTGAAAGTAATGAAGTAAGAATAACCGCTTCGTGTATGCGTAGACATTGGACCGTACACGTCGCTGTGTACGAGTCCCAAGAGCTCGCTCGCTCTTACAGTGAACGGAGTCTTTGTCATCTTTCCTTTGAGACAGGATTGACAAGTTGCATATGATTGATATTCGAACGGATCCAAATATCCTTCTGTATGTAACTTCGTCAACCTTCTCTCATTGATGTGACCCAGTCTACAATGCCATAAGAAAGTCTAATTTGTTTCCGGAGACTTTCTTTTGTGTGTATTCTGGACATTGAAAATCTGTGGTTGGTTTAATACGTATATACCATTGCTTAATGTACCTGACCCAATCAGAACTTGATTAAGGTGAATGTTTACAACATTACTTACAAACGCAAATTCCTAACCTTCTTTAGAAATTAAAGATACAGAAATGATATTACAAGTTGCATCGGGTACAAAAAAGCAATTACGTAAAACCAAAACATATCCATCTGACATTCCCAGGTGATAGTCCCCCATGGCCTCAGCATCCATGCTAGCTCCGTTTGCAACTTTGAGGGTCATGTCACCTGCCTTCAAAAACCTACGCTTTCTCAATGCCTGCAAAGAATTAGAGATATGAGATCCTGATCCGGTATCCAATACCCAGGAAGTAGAGTTTATTGATAGACAGTTTTCAATAACATACACACCTGAAGCTGAAGCCGCAACTTGCTTCAGATCCTGTGTTCTGGCCTTCCAAGCCCTGCAATCTTTGTTCCAGTGTCCACTCTTGTGACAGTAAAAGCACTCTTCCTTATCCACAAGCTTCCCCGCTACCTTTGTTGCTTTTGCCTTTTCCTTCGTAACCACTTTACTAACACAGCCCTTTGGTTTGGCGGGGGTTTTCTTCTTCTTTCCCTTAGCTTTCACCCTGGACCTAGAAGAGGAAGATCCTCCGACATACAAAGTGGTTGTTTCCCTACCTTTCTGTCGGGTGCCCTCCGCACTCCTCAGTATGTTGAGGAGTTCTGAAAGTTCAACTTCTTTTTCTTGCAAGTTGAAGTTCAGGATAAACTGGGCGTAAGTGGAAGGAAGGGACTGGAGAATCAAGTCCGTGTAGAGCTCGTTCTCTAACGTGGTCCCTAGGTCCGCGAGCTCCTCAATGAAGCCAATCAACTTAAGCACGTGTTCCGCTACCGATGATCCGGTGGCCATTCTCGCCGAAAACAGCTTCTTCGACACTTCGTATCTGGCGATACGGGATTGCTCTCCATACAGTTCTTTTGTATGGAGAAATATGGATTCGAGGTCCATATTCTCGTGCCTCCTCTGATGTTCATTGTCCATAGAGGAAAGCACGAAGCACTTGGCCTTCACGCAGTCGATTTCCCAGGTCTTACGGATTTCCCTATCCGCGACGCTGGTTTTGGGACCTGGGACAGGGGGAGCTTTGGTGTTAAGAAGATACCCCAACTTGTCATAAGTGATTGCCATTTTGACATTCCTGAGCCAATCTTTGTAGTTTGTCCCTGTCAGTATATTTTTATCTAGAAGTAACTTAAGTCCAGTCATGATAATTGGTCGCTGCAATTAGGAAAGAGAGAAGAAACACTTTAGCATGATGCTCTTGCAAGTTTAGAGTGGTTTTTAATTTGTCTAAACAGGATGGCTCCCACTGTCTCTCGAATCCCTCCTCAAACCATAAAGGAAGAATTAGTCGGGATCAATCTTACCGTACAATTCTTGCTTAACCATTCAGCCAGGCCAGTGTCGGTACTTTGAGGGAGGTTTTCCAACGCTTTCGTGAAGTTCCTTAGTTAAGTAACCTCTTTTCCCTGTGGGCGTAGCCCCGCTAACACCTTTCTAGACACCTACTTGGTTTATAGCATTGATCGTTAAGTGAGAAAGTTCCGGAGGAGTAGCATATACTCACAGTAGGATCGGGATCCAAATATCATCGCGTGACAAAACTGAAGGAATCCTACCATAATCATCACACTCCAAATGGTATGCAGCGCTAGCAAGTTTCAGTTTCTTTTGAAACTCTCAATGTGGATTTTTGCCCCATGCTCTTATGACCTTGACTTTGGCCAACAAATCATAAGTCACATGTCAAGTTCTACACGTCATTCTCCAGGTTAATTTGAGCCCACTCGCACATACCCTTGACTTTGGCCAACAAGGTAGAACGACTACCCCAAACCAACACATCTATCTATGCTGCACATGAATACCCAATAGCTACCAATCACTATGCCTTGACTTTGGCCAACAAACATGGCTTGAATACTTATTGACCATTCATGTGAAACGACGGAGGGCTACGAATGGTTTTGGCGAAATCGTGAACGTAGTGAACTTGAAATAATCGATGGAACGAGATAGCTTTCAAAAGGAGTGGCTCAAGCTCCGCATTTAAAATTTGGTTTTGAAAAGAACCGAGTGGTTTTGAATGTGTTCCAATGACTTTTACTTGGTTTATTTTTTTCTTGCATTAATTCCAATGCGTCCCATCATTTAATCCTACCATTGCAGAAAACAACGAAAATATGACGTACGCTTATGCCATCCGCATTCGCCACGGGATCCCGTCATCACCCGTTAGGTTACTTAACTAACGACAGAGCGGGGGCAGGACTAGCGCGGATGCAAAACATAAGCAACGCCTAAATAGATATCATATAGATATATATAAACATTCGTCGCATGCAATGATAGCCATTCCAGATCACAGATGAACACATTGGATATATTAGGAATCCGCATTTCGTACGAGCCTGTAACGAAGAGCGGATTACACGGTCGCGATGAATAGCCAAACCCCACCCTAGACCCCTACGGGTGCGGCAAACTACCCGCCAAGTACCCAAAGCGAAGCAACCTCCCTCAACACCGTGAGTAGGCCACTCGGCACTTCGAGATACCCGGTAGTTTGTGCACCCCACCTTGGGTCTATCCTAGGAGCAAAAACAGTAAAAAGAAATTATACAATGACGGCTACAACCCCGACCCGGTTGTGCGGCCATACAAATAATATCACATCAATTTGCATATTACAAGAATTGAAAGAATAAGAAAACTCTCATCTCACAACCCCCGGCTATTCATCCGCGACAATCCAACGAATTCATACACACAAACCATCAACATTACAGATCACAGATATGTATAACCCCCACTAATAGACGTATAGCGATTAGCAGACGTTCAATACATATATCACATCACAGATATAACCCATTAGCCAAAGTGTAAAGAAATTCGACCAAAATACGGATTTGTGACCACCCCAAAAACTAACTTGTTCTCTGGAAAATCTGGGCAGAAACAAACCATGCTAAAAATCCCAAAACAGCAACAGAAGAACGCTGCAGGAAAAACGACCCATGGCTGAGTCAACTCGGCGGCGGTTCCGCGGTGAGTTGGTCGACTCGCTGGTTCGTTTTTCTTGGGTGTTCTTTAAAAACCCTGAGCCGATTTTTAGTGTATGATTTATTATTTTTAAAGCAGAAATAAAAATCGGCAGAAACTTAGGGTTTTTGAAAAGTGTTTCGCGATTTTTTCCGATCGAAGTTCTAAATACTTTGCTAACTAGTTAGTTTGTGTTTAGCTAGGCTCTGATACCACTGTAAGTCCACGTTGCCCATCCCGGTGCTTGCGGGGAGGCGGAAACGTTATGAAAAATCAGATTTTTACAACACTAGGAAACATGGACTATGTAAAGGAGAGATCTTTGCTAAGCAAAAACTAACTACAAAGCTAAAAGAGTTAGCTTCTCGGAAAAAGGGTTATACCTAGGTCTTCAAGTCCTTCTCTTCTTGCTCCTTGGAGTGAAAGAACGGGTTCTCCTTGTCGCCTTCTCTTGCCGAAGAAAGATCCACCCGAGGGCCTCTACCTTTGGCTCCAACCTCAAACTAGATGTAACTAAGGTGCTTGGTGTGCTAAACCTAGGACCTTAGAAAGAGTAGAGAGTATTTTTGAAGGTTTTATCTCAAGCTCAAATGGTTCTCAACTCATGAGAGGGGAGAGCTAGAGAGAGAGGAAAAGGATGAGAGAGAATGAAAATGATAGAATGAGAAGAATAAACCAACCTTCTCACATATATGTGAATTGTGATAAATAAATAATTTGCTAAAGATAATTGTGATAGTTAATCTTGAAATGACCATTATCATTTCACATTAATTACTTTTGCAAGGATCAAAGAGCATCTTTCATATGAAATGATGATGGTCAACTTGTCCACCTAGGTCAACAAGTCAAGAAAAGTCAAATGGTCAACAACCATAACCATAACACAATTATAATTAACTAATATTAATAATCATATTTCACACATAAACATTAGGGTTAAGAAAAAGTCAATAGTCATCAATCCTAATGAAAGTCCTCTGCCTCTGTCTCAGTCAACTGTGCATACACAACCGTATCCGTGTTCCGAGGAACACGAATACAAAGAGATAAAACCAAGCTCAAAACATATACTAGGATCTGGTTTAAACCAAAGCCCGCTAGTATAAGCTGTCCGGACACCAAACGTGCACAAGTGCACGGATGTGAACGAACCCTGTCGCAAAACCATGCGACCTCTACTCATTTTGCCTAAAGACGAATAACCCTCTGTGTGGGACTCTAAAGACTCGACACTATGGTGGCAGTGGGTTTTACCACAAACCGCAAGAGATACTAGCTGTACGTAACAGTCCCCAGGTAGATGCCGATAAGAAGACTGACGAGGTAAACCCATCTGAACTCCTACTGAGCCTGAATGTGACAGTCTCCGTACAGTCCGGTCTGTTCGTCTAAGAACATCGCATGGCGGGCCTAGGGGGCGATAAACGTCAGTCCCCTACTAGCGGTACAAGTCGTGTCGGAGTGTAGCCCAGAACACCTAAGATAACACTGGAAACCTACCAGTCTATCTCGCTTGCCCTGGCCAGGGACTTTGTGTAATGGCTCTCCTAGACACAGCGCGATACCAATCCCCAATACCGGGAGAGACGAATCCTTTCTAACCGTCACTGCCTCCAAGTGCTTCGGGACAGCACCCAAAAACTACCTGTTTGCACGACTCCTTTGAGCCGTGGTAGGGTAGTAATCAAAGTACAGTGGGAACACACTCAAGGAGAAGTGACAGTGTCAAGTCAACGGACTAAGCCGTACTCATGTCACCTGGGAACTGATAACTGACGATAGGTATAATACCAACCAACAGTTCCCGATGAGTCCTGTCCAGTGTACTCGTAACCTAACGAGCACCCGCATACTATCTCAAGTACGACGTACCGGCGGCTGTGGGACAGACCGTCTCCCTAGCTGGGATGAGAAACGCATACGCAAGTCTACTCCGGAGTATCGATGCCCTGTCTCGATAGTCCTACGACTAGAGACCTGCATAAGGATGTGCTTGTGGATTACTCATACCCCACAAGTGTGACTGCCATCACAACGCTGGTAATCAAGCAAAGTTCCTAAGGGCTCCACTAATGTGTAAAGGCGATATGCTAAAAGAAACACATGCACACTTTAAAGCAGAAACAAACCAAGTAGCATACTACTATTTTGAGCAATATTGTCAATACAAGGTGAATATCCCAAGCTTCCATCAACTAATATACAAGCTAGTATGATACAGTAATGGCCTCTAGGACATATACACTAACAGTTACGATTCCAATTGTTGTAGTTTTTCATTTTATTTCTCTGTTACCGTAAGTGTAGTATGTGGTATATCGCCGGTTTCATTGCTATACATCAATGACAATCGGGGTATGCATACTTACTTACGTTGATGATATGTGATATTATGTGTTGCTGAGATTTGACATGTAGGATTGTCGTGATTGAATAGCCGGGGGGTTTGATGTGAGATGAGAGTTTTCTTTTCATTCATGTAAAATTCAAATGTAATGTAATATTCTTTTATTTGGGGCACTTCCGGGTTGAGGATGATGTCACCAGTGTTGTATATTATTTACTTTTCTGCATTAGGATAGACCCAAGGAGGGAAGCATAAGTGATCGGGTTCTGGGGATCAGAGGGAGGCCATCTCGAGTAGTCGAGACCGGGTCTCCTAAACTCCAGAATTGGTAGGGTCGCTTGCCTCTCTCGTAATGTTCTAGGGGTGTGGGCTTGTCTATTCATCGCGACTGTGGAATCCGTATTTTCTATTGCTGGCTAAATACTAAATACGGACGTCCTAGTATATCCTATATTATCATATCTATGTTTCTGCTGCCTATATTCTATATATCTGAGATGAATGTTATATTATATATGAGATATATAATAGGCATTGCTTATGTTTTACACCCGCGCTAGTCCCGTCCCGGTATGCCGTTAGTTAAGTAACCTAATGGTGCATAACGGAATATTGCGACGAATGCGGATGGCATAAGCGTACGTTGTATTTTCGTTTCTTTTATGTGATTGGCTTAAGGACTTAAATGATGGGGCTACATTAATATGATTAATATAAAGAAAATAAACCTAAAAGGATGTTGTAGAATCAGATTTGAAAACCACTCGGCCTTTTTATGAAAAAGCTACATTTCAAAACTGCGGAGCTCATGCCACTCCTTTTGAAAACCATTTGATTCTATGACGATATCAAGTTCAAAGCGTTAAAGATTTTCTTAGAAATCATCAGCAACCCTCTGTCATTTTAGGAAGTAGAGTACTTAGTATTGGTGCTACGTTTGTTGACTATAGTTAAGGCGTAGCGTACGGTAGCTAAGTGATGTCTTCCTATACTGCATATGATGCAGATTAATTAGGACATTCATGCGACTTTGTTGACCATAGTTAAGGGTCATGTGAGTGGGTCTAATTAATCAAGAAATGACGGGCAGAACTTGATTGGTGCTTATGATTTGTTGACCATAGTTAAGGTCATGGGTAGTAGGGTAAAAACCATATCGGGAATTTCAATAGTTGAAATTTGCAATGAGATTGCATACATTCCATATGATGGTTGGATCCCGATCCCACTGTGGGCAATAGTTGTTCCCAGGAGAGTTTTGCAGTTTACAATTAGCTAACCCATTAGGTGTTTAGAAAGGTGTTAACGGGACTACGCCTCTGGGAAGATGAGGTTTATATTAATTAGGTCTGTGCGAAAGCACGGGGAACCTCCCTCAAGTACCGACACTGGCCTAGCTGAACGGTTAGCGAAGTTGTAGACTGTAATTAATCCTGGCTAGTTTTCTTTTTATGGTTTGAAAGAAAAACTTGATTAAAGCAGTGGGACACATCGATTAGATAAGATAATAACCAATCTGATCTTTGCAAGTGCTTTCGCTGAGTGTATTCTTTTCTCTCTCTTAATGGCAGATACCAATGACAGGACTCAAGCTTCTACTAGATAAAAATAAACTGAATGGGACCAATTATAAAGACTGGCTGAGGAACCTTAACAGTGCCTTGACTTATGATAAGATATCATATGTCCTCACGGCTCCAGCCTTGCCCGTCCCAGGTCCTAAATCCTTAGTTGCAGATATTGAAGTCCGCAAGACATGGGACGCTGACTGTGCCACGGCCAAATGCCTCGTGCTTGCATCGATGGATAACACACATCAAAAGCAGCACGAGAATATGGACGTTCACGCCATATTCCTCCATACAAAGGAGTTGTATAGAGAGTAATCCCGCGTATTACGATACGAAGCATCAAGAAAACAGTTTCAGATGCGAATGGCCCCTGGCACACCAATAGGAGACCATGTTCTGAAGATGATAGCTCTCATAGAAGAGCTTGAGGACCTTGGATGGACAATGGACAATGAACAATATACGGATATTATTCTGCAGTCTATCCCCTCCGCCTTTGCTCAATTTATAGTTAACTTCAACATGCACAACATGGAGAAGGAACTACCTGAACTCCTTAATATGTTAAGGAGTGCAGAGAGCACACTGAAATCAGTGAAAACACCCGTTGTGAGTGTTGGGAAATCTTCTACTTCTCGCCCAAAGGCTAAGGCCAAGGTAAAGATGAAGAAGAAACCCACCAAACCTAAGGGTGGAGTCAAAAAGGTTAATGGGAAAGACAAGTCCAAAGCTGGGGAATCAGGGAAAGGGGAATGTTATCACTGCCACAAAACAGGACATTAGAAGCGCAACTGCACGGAGTACTTAGATCTCAAGAAGGAGCATGGGGATGCTTCCGCTTCAGCTGTGTTTGTGACAGAAAACTGTTTTTCAATAAACTCTGCTTCCTGGGTATTAGATACCGGTTCAGGTTCTCACATTTGCAATTCTATGTAGGGGCTGAGAAATAGCAAGGTTTTAAAAACAGGTGACCTTACTCTCCGCGTTGGAAATGGTTCCAATGTACATACAGTTGCAGTGGGAGAGTATCACTTGGGGTAGCCGTCTGGGTGTATATTGGTTTTGAACCCATGTTATTTTGTACCAAGTATGCTTTGTAATATAATATCCGTTACTTTGTTAGACAATGAAGGATATAATTTTGTATAGCAGAACAATGTTATGAACATTCACCTGAATCAAATGTTGGTTAGGTATGGTACACTTAATAACGGGATATATGTCCTAAATCAACACACAGTTTTCAGCATACAACACACTAATAAAAGGAAACTTTCAGAAATAAATGAATCTTTTCTTTGGCACTGTAGACTTGGTCATATTAACGAAACAAGACTAAACAAGCTACATAAAGATGGATATTTATACCCTTTTGAAGATAAATCTTATGCGACTTGTCAGTCTTGTATCAAGGGTAAAATGACCAAAACTCCGTTTACCGGACACGGAGAAAGAGCTACTGAGCGCTTAGGTCTCATACATAGTAATGTATGCAGGCCAATGTCTACAAAGGCTAGAGGCGGTTTTTCATACTTTTTTACTTTCACTGATGATTTCTCAAGATTCGGTCATGTATTTTTATTAAAGCACAAATCCTAAGCTTTCGAGAAATACACTGAATATAAACTCAAAGTAGAAAAATAAACCGTCTTGCGTATCAAAATGCTTCGATCAGATCGAGGTGGGGAGTATCTCAGTACAGAGTTTGCAAACTTCCTAAAAGAGAATGGGATTCTCTCTCAGCTCACTCCTCCTTACACACCACAGCACAACGGTGTCTCAGAACGACGGAATCGGACCCTATTAGATATGGTTCGTTTCATGATGAATGATGCTGAGTTACCCGTCTCATTTTGGGGGCATGCATTGGAGACTGCAGCGTTTCTACTGAACAGGGTCCCAACAAAAACCGTGTCTACCACACCATATGAGATATGGCATGGGAAGAGACCATCTCTTAAACGAATTAAGATTTGGGGTTGTCCAGCCTATGTTAAAAAGCAGAATCCGGACAAACTCGAGATACGTTCGGTCATGTGTAATTTTGTGGGATATCCAAAGAATTCTTATGGATATCTATTCTACCACAAGGAGGAACAAAAGATGTTTGTTTCTCAGTATGCCACATTCTTGGAAAAAGTGTTTTTCACAAATAAAACTGATGTCAATGTGGTGGATCTAGAAGAGGTTCTAGAGACACAAACTACAAATGACGACTTGGTTGAACCAGCTGTTGCAATAGAAACTGAGGAACCTCGGCCACTCCGTAGGTCTTGTAGGACTTCTCGCCTACCGGAGAGGTACTACGGTTTCCTCATTAATGGTGACAGAGAAGACTGCATCATGGAGGAGGATGATCCTACCAGCTTTCAGCAAGCTATCACGAGTGGAGACTCTGTGAAGTGGCTGGATGCCATGAGAACCGAAATGGAGTATATGTACACCAACAAAGTATGGACTTTGGACGTTGTACCCCCTGGGTAAAACCTGTGGGGTGCAAATGGATCTTTAAAAGAAAGATTGGTGTAGATAGGCAGGTAGAGACCTATAAGGCAAGACTTGTGGCAAAGGGTTTTCGTCAAAGACCAGGTTTGGACTATGACGAAACTTTTTCTCCCGTATCCATGATTAAATCCATTCGAATCCTACTTGCTATAGCTGCTCACTACGACTATGAAATCTGGCAGATGGACGTTAAAACGGCATTTCTAAATGGAGATTTAGAAGAATGCGTTTATATGGATCAGCCAGAGGGCTTCATTGACAGTGGGAGCAGCGGGAAGGCATGTAGATTGCTTAAATCCATTTATGGGTTAAAGCAGGCATCACGGAGTTGGAACATCTATTTCGATGATGTTATCAAAGAGTTTGATTTCATCAAAAATCCAGATGAACCTTGTGTTTATAAGAAGACTGTAGGGAGAGCTGTCACATTCCTCGTATTGTACGTGGATGACATTCTTCTGATAGGAAATGATATTCCTATGCTACAGTCGATCAAATCTTTCTTATCACTAAGGTTCTCCATGAAGGACCTGGGTGATGCCACATACATTCTGGGCATTAGGATCTATAGGTATAGATCCAAGAGGTTATTGGGATTGTCCCAAATCAGGTACATAAACACCATCCTAAAAAGGTTTATTATGGAAGAATCCAAGCGGGGTGCCTTACCCGCTTGCCATGGGGTCACTCTCTCTATGGACCCTTGCCCAAAGACCGATGAAGAGAGAGCTCGCATGAGCATTATACCCTATGCTTCGGCAGTAGGATCTATAACGTATGCGATGTTATGTACATGCCCAGATGTAGCTTATGCGCTTAGTATTATAAGCAGGTATCAATCCAACCCAGGGGAGAATCACTAGATAGCTGTGAAGAACATTCTTAAGTACTTGCGAAGGACTAAAGAATTGTTCTTGGTGTATGGTAATGGAGATCTCCAAATGGAGGCCTTTACCGATTCGAGCTTCCAGAGCGATATGGACGACAGCAAATCTATCTCCGGGTTTGTATTTACCCTCAATGGAGGGGCGGTAAGTTGGAAGAGTTCCAAAAAGGATACCGTTGCAGACTCTGTGATGGAGGCTGAGTGCATTGTTGCGAATGATGCCGCCAAGGAAGCCGTCTGGATGAAGAAGTTCGTCTCGGAGCTAGGAGTAGTTCCAACCATTATTGATTCAATACCATTGTATTGTGATAATAATGGGGCTATGGCGTTAGCCAAGGAGCCTAGGTCCCATCAGCGGTCCAGACACATCCTGAGGCGCTTTCATTTGATCCGGGAGATTGTAGATCGCCGCGAGATCGAGATTAGGAGAGTAGACACAAAGAATTACACCGCGGATCCACTCACCAAGGCCCTCCCTCAGCCGCAGCATGAGCGACTTTTTGAGATGTTGGGTATGAGATACGCCAATAACTGGACTTAGTGCAAGTGGGAGATTGTTGGATATATGTATGCCTTAGAGGCCATTATATGATAGTGGATGTATTTATTCATGTTTATATATATATATATATATATATTCAGTGTACATTCTTGCTCGATATGATAGTACGCTATCTGGTTCTTCTTTATCTGACATGTTGACTTGATCATGCTTTTATTCATTCATACATGTTGATAAAGCCCTGAGGATTTAGGCTTGACTACTGTGATTTTGACGGAGATCATACTAGTGGGACATATGTAGTTTATAAGCATATCATGGAATGTCCCTAGTCGTAGGTGTATCGAGACGGGGCATCGATATACCAAAGTAGACTAGCGTATATGATACTTGACCCATACGATGGGCGATGGATATTCCCACATCCATTGATGTTTGACATCGAGATCGTATACGGCTGCTCAGTGGAGACTGAGTACACTGGACGGACTCGCCGAGAACTCCTATATGGTATTATATCTATCGTCGGATAGCAGTTCTCAGGTGACACTGGTACGGTTAGTCTGTAGACCCGAGATCGTCATAGAGTCTTGTGTGTTCTCCCACTGTACTTTGATATCCACCCTACCACGGCTCTATTGAGTCGTGCAAACAGGTGGCTTTTGGGTACAGTCCCGAGACACACGAAGACGATGAGCGATAGGAGGGGTTTCAACTCTTCCGGTATTGGGAGTTGATGTTGTGCTGTGCTCGATTGGCTATATCAGTAAGTCCCTAGCTAGGGCTGTTGAGATTTACTGATAAGTGTTATCAGTAATTTCTCGATCTGTTATAGACCATTCATCGGCACGACTTGTTGAGTTATTGGAGTCGACGTTACCATCCCTAGACTCGATATGCAGCGTATCTGACGAAGAGACCGGACTGTACGGTAGTGTTTCCGGTTGGCTCGACGGGAGTTGTGACAGGTTCGCTTGTTTTCTTCTGATCGCAAAATACCCGGGTGGCCGTTACGTTTTGCTGACCGCTTGCGGCTTGGGGGTGCTTGATATGATCATCACCCACTGCCGGCGTATTGACGAGTCTTAGAGTCCTACAATGGAGTTACCTAGTCCAGGCGAAACGATGTGGTGAGCATAAGAGATATGCGCACAGACCCGGTTAAAATGCGCGTATGAGATACCGTATATTAATTGGGCGGTTTTCTTTTGGTCGGGTCGTATGTGATATGACCAGTTTGCTAAATCAAGCGTTGATTTATCATTGACCATTAGTTTCACTTTAAACCCTTTCTTGTCATTTTGTTGTATGCATGAATGTATGCATTTATTCTCATTCATGCACATATGGATGTGCATGCACACATACAAGCATACATAATTCTATCATGGTTGTTGATATAGTGGATGGATATTTCCTTTTTTGAAAAAGAAAAATGGAAATGGAAATTGTTATCATAGTTTAATATTTTATTCATGCACTAACCCTTTGCCTTAACCATGATTTATTTTCTATGGCCATTTTTGATCCAAAATAAATATCTAGATATTTTATAACTAGGGTTAAGAATGAGAAAGAGAAAATCAAAACCATTGTTCGACCCGTTACCGGCACTTAACCACGTAACGTCTACAGGCGTAACGCGACTAAGTAAGCCGAAACCCATAAATCAAAACCATTAAAAGTATTGAGTGTTAAAACATTTAAAAGAAATATTTGTTAAAACATTTAGAAAAACATTAAGTAACTTAGTAAAATTCTTTAAAGTTCATGTTTTTTTCTTAAAAATTTTGGCAGCGTTTACTTTGTAAAAACTAGCCCAGAAATCGGGTACAAGGCAATATATGAGTAAAATGATATACAATAAGAAATAACCATTCCAAACGGGAGCAATCACGCCTAACGGCGGAAACAATCACCACAATGATAATATACGACGCCGTAGCGATGAATGAGTAAAATAAGTGAAGCCAACATAAAATATAAAACTGTATAAATAAAGTCGGCTCAAAACGAGTCGACACCAGAGTACAAATAATATACATCGTCCTCAAAACTAGTCTCTAAGTCAATACATGAAAAGTAGATGGAGAGTACTAGATACAACGGTGTATACAACTGGAAAATAAACAGATAGCACACAAAAACCCACCTATCAGCAAAATCTCACACGCCAACAGTGGTGGTATCTTTATCAAAAGATGCAAGAAAGCAGCCTGCCGCGAGTACTTCGAGGGGCAACCTGCAGGCACTGTGGCACAACGGGGGTGAGTTGCCAACTCGTGAATATTAAATAACATATAAAGGTATTCGCGAGTATGCACGTACTGCGATACTTTAACATATGCCAGCCGACAATGTCTATATGATGAAATGGATACGCAATAATCATGCCTAACATGTGCAATTTAATAACATCAATATATATGAGGAGCAGGGTATGCAATAATCATGCAAAAGTACTCTATGAGGTAAGATGACTACAGGATGTGATGTAAAATAATGAATGCTGAGCATGGGATAAAATATCATCTACACGGAATGTCAACGTTGAAAAATAACCGGTGTCCATCAATGCACTCAAATCCCAGTAAAAATCTGGCGCCGTCACTCTAATCGGCCCTCAAATCCTGTAAATCTCATAGAATCGTGAGTGCCCAACATCGGCACTCGAAATATCATAAAATAATCGTGTCCAACATCGACACGCAAATCCTCAAGTATCGGGCTCCGTCAGTCCGGATCGGCTCACAGGATCCGTCTGCGGAATCAGCCCTAGGCCCTGGCAATACGCGTCGTCCCGTATCCATCTCTCAACTCTGGTCAGTATCCTCCGGATAACCGCCAGGTCCAACCAATCACCGGTAGGTAGTAGTCCCTCTGCCGGTCTCACCGTCTAACAATACGAGTCTTCTTGCCCCGGGGTACCATACCAGGTCCACCATTTACCCGCAATCGGTCCCTACCACTCCTCGAATCGGGTATACTCACACAAGCTCTCTGGAACCGAGAAAACTGATGGTGGATGCACTGAAATATCATATCAAGAGAAACCGGGTTTTTTAACAGTGCGTATTTTCTTAATATAATATCATGGTTCTCAATTCGAGAAATCCCATAAATCCAACTCAATGCGTAAATCCATTCAATGTGTCGTATGACACTAAGAGTGAAAAGGGAAAACCGCTCTTTTAAAAGAATCCAGTTTTGAAAATATCTCATGCGGTCCCTATTTTTATGAAATCAAATCAATATCATCCATGTATGTGACATATGTATGTATGTAGGTATGGATGTGTAAATGGATATATACGCGAATATGAGTGTAGCACTAGTATGAATATACAGTGTGCATGTGCACAAGTATGAAGATATCAATATATGTGTGCACTGGTATGAATATACAGTGTGCATGTACGCAAGTATGAAGATATCAATATATGTGTGCACTGGTATGAATATACAGTGTGCATGTACGCAAGTATGAAGATATCAATATATGTGTGTACTGGTATGAATATACAGAGTGCATGTGCGCAAGTATGAAGATATCAATATATGTGTGCACTTGTATGAATATACAGTGTGCATGTGCGCAAGTATGAAGATATTAATATATGTGTACACTGGTATGAATATACGGTGTGCATGTGTGCAAATAGTGAAATATCAATGAAGGTATGCACTAATATGAATGTCTATAAACAACTGCGACTAAACATCCTATTATGCCCTGACGTTTAACGCCATACCAGCGATTTCCCCATAGATGTTAAATCTACTCACCTGGTCGCGTGCTAAGCGTAGCCGACCACTTGCTTTCCTTTCTTTGCGGCGTCTGACGTACCCGCCTGTGAACCTAGAATTTACACAAGAAATCCATATAAGCAAAATCCTACAAAAACGCGATATCGAAATCAAACGAGAAACTCGCGTCGCGAACTAAACGCGCGTGTGTCCGATACGCTGAAATGTGTGTATACGCATCTAAAACTACCCCGACACGTCATGATACACTGGAACACAGAACCCACTCACGTATCACACGTGTCGCGCAAAAAAAACGTATTAGAAAAACGATATATGGTCCCAGATTCTAACTCAGGTGAAAACTTACAAAATTGCACATACCACAGACCCTAAAAATATAGCAGACTCCTACCCACGCAAACCCCACACAAAAACTCCCAAATATGGCCGCAATTTGCGGCCAGAAAGAATAAATCGGCTGCCACAGTGTGGAATTTGGGGTTCGTGCTCAGGTGGTGTGATCAAAGTCTATCAAATATGCTCCAGTTATCTAAACTTTTCTCTGAAGTAACCGGGTCTAAAGCAGATCAGAGAAAGGCTAAGTTTTGCTTTAAAACGTTATAATATGCACAATAAGAAAACCTAGGGTATTTTATTGAAATCTGGGTTTAATGTCAGTTTATGTGGCCCTAATAACACTTAACTAAGCAAGGCTAACCAATAAAATCATCACTTGGCCACAACTTCATACAAAACACCATTTCTAGCACAAAAACTCACTTTTATCACTAACCGATGCTACTTCTACACATAAGCTGAAAAAAAGGGAATTGAGTTTAAGAATTATACCCCAATAGACCCTAGGAAGTAGGAGAAGGAGGGGAAGAAGAAGAAGAAGAAGTGCTGCTGCTGCTGCTGCTGGGGTGTTGCTGGTGCTGCTTGAGGCTGTTGCTGTTGCTGCTTGTGCTGATGTTGTTGCTTCTGGTGCTGCTGCTGATGCTTCTGTTGCTGCTTGTAGTTGTGAGTGTGTGTGTATGAGTGAGTGAGAGTGAGAAAAATGAGTTTCAAGGCAAAAGAAATGAGAGCTAAGGCTAGTCGACCCCCTCCTCTCTCTCTCTCTCTCTCTCTTCATTTAATGCTAGCATGGGCAAGCCCATCATGCCCATTCTCTCTCTCTCTCTCACCAAGTCAACTAAATTCAAATCATTTTCCATTTTTTTTAAAAAAACAACACACTTAACTAACAACCAATAAAACTTAAGAAAAAATGGGTTAACCCACCTTGGTTGCTAAACATGGTTTAACCCATCCCTTAACCCTAGTTTACATGCACAAGTGTGTGTAAGCCTAGGAAAATTCTAATAAAACATTCATTAAATTTGATAAAATAGTTGAAAATCAATTTGGTAAACTTTTTATTAAAATCCATATATTAAAGTATAATTAGCCACTAAACACATCCTAAGGTGTTACAATCGTACGGCATCCTCTATTCAAGGGTATGGATCAAGCCTCAAGTCAAAGTCATCACGTACGGAAAATCATCATACGGCGGCATTAAGCTATCAAGGATCCTATCACCTATGCGACAATGAGGGGTATGGACCAAATGTCTCGTACGACATATCACACATAATTCATGACATTCTATATATATGTATATACCCATGTCCCAGGTCACATCTATAACAATCTCGTATCAGGGGACCGGCAAGGTATCAATCACATCAATCGACTCGCATCCGTATACCAACATATCATCATATCACATATCAAATCGTATTCTCTTTTCATCATTATTATATCTCACATAAAGTCAAGTTTATAATACATTCTACCTTTACTATTAGCATAAGTATCTAATCTAACAAACACACCCGAACTATACAAACAATTTTTGAAAGATGTGAATCGTGGTTTTGAATGTAGGGGCTACGGTGTTTTTTTAAGGAAAAGATATCATCTGAAAATCCGTAACGTCCCTCAAGGTATCTGTTTAAAGGATGCATATGATTCTTTAGTTTGGAAATAGGTATGGTTCGGATGACACATCTACGTCGACTATCTAGTACTATAGTACCCTAAAGGGAAATATCATCAAATATCTTCCTCAAGTACCGTCATCACATACTAGTCGTATCATATCGCTTCTAAATATCCTTAGTTTCTAATATGGTTCTCTAACTACCTTTTTACTCTATCTATAGTTTTATATTGAAGGTTTCATTAACCATAATCTATATATAAATCGGTTTCCATCAAAGTGTGTGGGGGTGCTATACGCCATCCACCCGACTTCCCCCGTAGATATAGATCTACTCACCTTGGTCTTCACTTGCCGAAGTCGATGACGCCATGCTCCGTCGCATCGGAATCCATGCGAAGGTACCTACAATAACAACACATACTGCAACGCTATTAAAATCAAGTTCTGAAATCCAAACAGCACGTGCATTTGCTCATAGGTTAGAACCTATAACTTACACGTATAAAACCAACCAAACAACCCTTGTTGTTGATATACAAACATCCAACAACCAAATACAAATCCAAATATCAAAATTAAACATTTCAAAATACGGAAAGCATAGCCAAAATCACACCAAAGTGCTTCCATATTTTTACTCAGGCCAAAACAAGGTGCACAAACAAGTCTAGGGTGCTGTATATGGTGTATATGAGCTACTGGACCAACCCCAACACCAAATTTCACAGATTGGCCAGCCACCTAACCAAAAAATCTGGCCTCCTCGGCCCCCTTGGCTCCTATGGCCTTCTTTTCGTCAAGGTGGTGTCCTAGTACTCTAATTTGGTCCCTGGAGTTGTTTGCTTTCCTAAAAAATTCCCCGGGTTGCTCCAGATTTTCCTGCACACCCTATATACTCACAAAACCGACATGAAAAAAATCCTAAATCTGTATTTTGGTTTCTATACTAAATTCTAGGTCTTTCAATAGCCACTAGAGTTCACTAATTTCCCACAATCACATAAACCCTTCTCTAGAGATTTCTATCTTCACAACCACCAACCCAATTCAACTTCTAAACTATCTAAAACATAAGAAAACGAAAACTAACTAAATGGAAATGATTAAAACTCATGGATGTCACTTAAGCAAACCCTAGAAGTACCAATGTTGTCAAAATCTCACTTTGCTTGGTCCATTGCGATGAGGGTGAGGAGGTGGTCATTTTTTGTGAAATGGGTATAGGGTTTTGACAAGGTTTTGGAGGTGATTTTTTTGGGGTTGTAGGTGGAGGGAAGGGAGCTTGAGGAGGATGAAGAAGGAGATGAAAATGGTGGGGGAAAGAATAATGAGGCAGCCCGTGTTGGAGATAGTGCCCTCAGAGTCAATTATTGGATTACAGGCACGTGATTACAATGATTGAAGGAGGACCTATCTCGGTAGGACAGTCTTACTCAAGATGATAGTATGCTATCTGGTTTATCTTTATCATCGTGTACTGCTTAAGGTGACCTTGTGAGTCGCTATTACACGTTGATAGAGCCCATAGGATTCTTGCTTGACTACCAGCAGTATGAGGGCGATCATATACGTGGGAGCTGGGGTCTGTAAGCACATCCTTAAAATGTCCCTAGTCGTGGGAGTTTCGAGACAGGGCATCGATACTCCAGAGTAGACTAGTGTATACAGTCGAGACCCCGACGAGGGGCGGTGGCTGGTCTCACAAGCCACTGGTGTCAGTTGGTTCACCAAAGATGTATACAGGTGCTCATTGGGTTATGAGTACACCGGACAGGACTCGCCGGGAACATGCTAGTTGGTCTTATACCTGACTTCAGATAGCAGTTCCCTGGTGACATGTGTACAGGTTAGTTCATCGACCTGAGATCGTCATTTGTCTCGTGTGAGTTCCCACTGTGCTTTGATTACTACCCTACCACGCTCAAAGGAGACGTGCAAACAGGTTTTAGTTGGGTACAGTCCCGAGCCACATGGAGGCAGTGAGCGGATCTGCAGGGGTTCGTCTCTCCCGCTATTGGGGGTGAGGTCGTGCTGTGTCTAGGAGAGCCAGTACATTAAAATTCCTTGGCCAAGGCAGGAGATTTACTGGTAGGTATTCCAGTAGTATCTCAGGGTGTTCTGGGCTACACTCCGACACGACTTGTACCGCTTTTGGGGGTCTGACTTTTACCAACCCCCTAGGCCCGCCATGCGATGCTCATAGATGAACGGACCGGACTGTACGGATATTATCACTGACAGGCTCAGTAGGGTGTCAGGATGAGTTCTCTCATCGACGCCCCTTTTGGTCAATAGCTGGTAGACCGTCACGTATGGCTAATACCTCTGACGTGCTAGTGGTTAAATCCACAGCCATCGTATTGACGAGTCTTTAGAGTCCACCACACACAGTTACTCAAGTTTCGAGCGAAACGCTGTATAGGTCGTATGGAGATATGGCAGGGTTCGATCAGATACGTGCGGTATTGCACGGATCGTGATTGGACGAATTTTACTAGCGGGCTTTGGTTTAAGCCGGATCATAGTATTGTACAGTGTAGATTTTGTCTCTTTGCATTTGTATTCAGTGGGAATACAAATGCGGGCATGTATATGCAGTCGCGGGGTTTTCCTGTAATTTACTACGGGATCAGTTTTCTGAAGTTGCCAGTTTGCATTCCGTTTCGGCCAGTTTTCATTTGTTCCATTCCGGCCGGACTTTTCCGATGGAGGGGGTAATTTGCAATTATGCAAATTAATTATTGTGGAGGGGGTTTGTTGCATATGAGAGCTTCATGATAGTTCCTTCATGATGAGATTCCATTTTGGTCTCTTCCTTTGCATTAAATGTGATGGTTTGTGATATGATGAGATTAGAAGTGAGTGTGACCATTTTTTCTTCTCTTTTATCATGCTTATTCTTTCTTGCATTATTCCATTCTCTTCCCATCACCATTTTGAGAAGAGGGGCCGGCCACTTCATGGGTGAGAATGAGGTTTTCATTTGGTGTATGGAAAATTATTCTCATTCTCATTTTGTATCAAAGTTCACAAGCTCTCTCCAAAGTTCATTCCACCTCCATCATGGCAACTTCTATAACCCCAAGAGAAAACCATTCTACACTAGTCTACAGCAAATCTTGGACACGTCGATGTTAGTGTATATGCCCTAGAGGCCATTACTGTATCATACTAGTTTCTATATTACTTAATGGAAGCTTGGGATATTCACAGTTGTATATACAATCTTGCTCAAAATAGTAGTATGCTACTTGGTTTGTTTCTACTTCAATGTGTACATGTGTTTATTTTAGTATATCACCTATACACATTAGTGGAGCCCTTAGGATCTTTGCTTGATTACCAGCGTTGTGATGGCAGTCACACTAGTGGGGGCTGGGTAATCTATAAGCACATCCTTATACAGGTCCCTAGTCGCAGGACTATCGAGACAGGGCATCGATACTCCGGAGTAGACTAGCGTATGCGCTTCTCATCCCAGTGTGGGAGATGGTCTGTCCCACAGCCATCAGTACGTCGTACTGGAGATAGTATACGGGTGCTCGTTAGGTTACGAGTACACTGGACAGGACTCGTCGGGAAATGACCGGTTGGTATTATACCTATCGTCAGTTATCAGTTCCCAGGTGACATGAGTACAGCTTAGTCCGCTGACTTGACACTGTCACTTCGCCTCGAGTGTGTTCCCACTGTACTTTGATTACTACCCTACCATGGCTCAAAGGAGTCGTGCAAACAGGTAGTAGTTGGGTACAGTCCCGAAGCGCTTGGAGGCAGTGACGGTTAGACTGGATTCGTCTCTCCCGGTATTGGGGGTTGACATCGCGCTGTGTCTAGGAAAGCTATTACACGAGTAGTCCCTGGCCAGGGCAAGCGAGATATACTGGTAGGCTTCCAGTGTTATCTCAGGGTGTTTTGGGCTTCACTCCGACACGACTTGTACCGCTATTAGGGGAATGACGTTTACCGCCCCCCAAGGCCCGCCATGCGATGTATCAGACGAACAGACCGGATTGTATGGAGACTGTCACAGTCAGACTCAGTAGGAGTTCAGATGGGTTTCACCTCGTCAGTCTTCTTGTCGGCCTCTACCTCTGGACTGTTACGCACAGCTAGTGCCGCTTGCGGTCTGTGGTTAAACCCACTGCCAGCGTAGTGTCGAGTCTTTAGAGTCCCACACAGAAAGCTATTCGCCTTTAGGCAAAAGAGTAGAGGTCGCATGGTTTTGCGACAGGTCGCATGGTTTTGCGACAGGGTTCGGTCACATCCGTGCACTTGTGCACGTACAGTGTCCGGACAGTTAACACTAGCGGGCTTTGGTTTAAGCCAGATCCTAGTGTACGTTTTGGGATTGGTTTTATCCAGTATGTATTTATGTTCCTCGGAACGCGGATGCGGGTATGTATGCACAGTTGACGGAGAGACAGAGGCAGAGAATTCTCATTAGGGTTGTTGATTGTTGACTGTTGACTGTTGACTGTTGCTCAACCCTAATGAGAATATGATATATGATTAACAATAATATTAATTAAGTATTATGATGACATGGTTGTTGAGGGGTTGACTTTGTTGACTTTTTGACTTTGTTGACCGGTTGACTAGGTTTGACTAGTTGACCATCATGATGACAATGGCTATCATTTCATGGCAAAGACTTTTTGCTTGCTTGTTCTCTTGTGAAAAATGAGTGCACGAAATGATATGGCTATTGTAGCTTAAACCATCACATAATACTTGATTGCTATATTTTGTTATGATGGTTTTGGATTATGAGAGTGTAGCGTTTTGAAAATCGTTTCGGTGAAATTTCAGAAAATCGGTAAAATGAGGGGGTTTTCTGTAAAAAGTCAAAATACAAATATCTTATTATAAAAATTAAATATACATATTCTAGCTATGTAATTGCTATTATTTGGTGTTTATTGAGCCGCTGGTGAAATTTCAAATTTTCTGAAAAAAATATTATTTTATTATTATTTTAAGCCGTCACTAATATATTTAATTAGGGAAAATTACAAACTGGAATGAGTTGAAACAAATTTTGTGCATCATAAAACATTAAATAAAAATTTATCATGTGGTTTTTGGAACGAAATCATTTGCCAAAATGGTTTAGAAATTATTGAAGAAAAAAGGCTTTTTTTTAGCGTAAATGGATGTTTGGGGTATTGTATTTATCATTTTTCATCACCCCACACCCGTACCCACACCCACACACCCCCATTCACTTATCCCCTTGAAGAATTCAGCAGCCCCCTCTTTTGTCCCCACTTGGATTTTAAAGAAAAGAAATGAAAGAAAAGAAAAGTAAAAAGAGTAGAAAATGGTATAATTTGAGTTGACTTTGACTTGAACTAACTTTCCGCACCTCACTCTCTCTCCTCCCTCACCCAATCCCCCAAGATTTCTGGCCAAAACCTGAACCAAAACAGCCCCAAATACTTCATCTCATTTTTCCATCAAAATCCCCAAAATTTCTATCAAAAATCCACCCTTTTTCTCAAAAATTCAAAGCTAATTCTAAATCCAAGCTTTACCCATTATTCTTTAGCTATTCAAGCATGGATCTTGGAGCATGAAATCATTGTTGGAGGCTAAGATTTTTTCAAGTTTGATCTCAAGCTTGTGAGGTATAATCATAACCTTATGCTTAATTTGTTGTTAAATTACTTGAATCTAGCTATTAGGTGTTAAATTAGGGTTTAAATTTCAAGTTTTGAAATTTAAAGAAAGGGTTTTGATTACTAAGTTAGGGTTTGTTGTGGAAATGAGTTGTGTTTGATTGTGTATGGTTTAGTGAGGTGGATTAATATATTTAGTTTTGTAGAAAACTAATCTAGTTGTTACTTGAAAAATGTCCAAATTAAGCTTTTTGTTGCAAACTAGTTTTTTTCATTTAATTCGAAATATGAGATTAAAAATATGGTTAGGGTTTTTATCATATTATTAACTTTATTAAGTGTAGTTTAACACTTTAGTTCATGGAAATCCAACCTAAATTGTAGTTTGTGCATTTTTGCTATGAAATTGTTAAAAAAGGGTATTTTGTAAACTAGAATATTAGGATTTTTGGAATTTAATGAGATTAAATTCCGGAAATTTGTTTATACGACTTATTTAAGATATTTAATAAATATATTGGCCGCTACATTCATTTAAACATCCTGTTTTGTACAAAAACGGCGAATTGTGCGTGCTAGATTTTCGGAAAAATGACTTTTTAAGCAAAATTGAGGTTTTTGTGAGTTTTAACCTAGTTTATATTAAAATTAGTGTTCGTGAATGTGCAAATGAGTGTGATTGGATTTTTCTCGATGGTTTGACGTTTGTACATCGACATCGAGGGTTGGTTTGACTATTCTTGCATGCGTAGGCGATAGGTTTGGACCTATGCGTGATACGCGTGCCGATTTGATTTTCGTATGCCGTTTAGATTTCGAATTTAGTTTTAATGCGATATGGTGCGTTATGATATGTAGGTACCCCCATGTGGACTTCGAGATGACAAGCAAGCCCGTGGCGACGTCGGTAACGGCTAGCGAGGACCAGGTGCATAGATTTATATCTACGGGGAGAAGTCGGGTGGATGGCGTATAGCACCCCCGCAGTCCGTGGTGATGTATACGGATGCGTATACACACCAACAATTTATGATGTGTTGTTAGGATTTATTATTGATGATTTTAGATGGATATTGGTGTTGGATTGGTGCATGGTTACGAAACCTTAGGTAGTGGGTGCACTACACTTACACATACACACATATACAAACTTGCATACATTCCTTATTTCATATGTGCGTGTATGGGAATATATTTATATGTTCACATGGGTATGGGACAATGTGTTCACATACGGATTTGAGGAGGATACTTGGGATTGAGCTGAGTCGATGAGATTTGTTTGTGGTTGTGATCTCGGTGATATGGCAGGATTCGTACTTAAGGTACGTCCTGGTGTTATAGCGGATCTTGCGGAGGCGATACAGGTGAATAGTGTTATAAATAAATGGTCGACATGTGATCGTGATATGAGGCATAATATGCTAGGATATTGATAATAGGCCGTAACGGGCAATGTATACCCCTTGATGATGATATGTGCTGACGATATCGGTTTGTACGAGATTGTCGATCAGTAGTCAGATCATGAGTATATTGAGGATATTAGTATTGTACTAGACATAGGTCAGTACCCTAGACTATGATCTTGGATAAAGAGGATACAAGAGGAATAGTGTGAGGAATATGATATTGACCGGTACCCAGATTTGGGGATGCCGTACGACGGATTTACGTACGAGCTATATCTTGATGATTGATCCGCACTCTTGACTTAGGATGTCTGATTATAGATATGGTATCAGATATGATATTATTGAGGCGGGATCACCGACTAATATATATACAGGTATGTATATGTATCGACTCAGATGTTAGGCGGTTTCCTTATCTGTAGTCTAGCTTATAGCGTAGCCCTTTAGTTTAGTTAGTTGTTAGATTAGATTCGGTTCCTACCTATTTCAAAGCTTACGAATCGTGCGTATTTTTAAAGACAAACTAAGGGATCCTACGGATATTTCAAAAAACGTATCTTTTCTTAAAAACACCGTAGCCCCTATTTTCAAAACCCCACGATTCGTGTTATTTCAAAAGGCACCATTGTAGGACTTATATTAGGTTAAAACAGATTAATTATCGTTGCGTCTAGTATTCCGCTCCCGCTCATTATTGTTGTTTGCTCCGCATCACATGCTTATATTATGCTTCATATTCTACTGTTGATATCTTGTGGTTAGGACACCAGCACCATTACCGATGATGCGTATGTACCACGTACACTTACTTGCTGGCTCACACACATCTTCATCGGTAATTGCCATGTCACGTACACCTTAGAAAATATTATTGCTTGATATAGCCTGTTAGCTAATAGTTTAGACATGATATTAGTATACTTGCCTTATATGTTAGTTTAGACATTATAGTTATTACCTGCTACCTCATGCATACTGTTATTCATTGTTATGCCGCATTCATGGATTCTCATGCATATATTCACTTTTTACATGCTATTGAGGTTTTGGATTTGGATTTCCATGAGATTTTCTGGATTTGGGGAAAACCGCAAAACATATACAAACTTCTTCTTTCTCTTTTTAAATAAAAAGCGCGGTTTTTCCCATGATGTATGAGTCGTCCACCATGAGTTTGCTGATAGATTTGGAGACCCGATTCTGTAACATTCTAAAAATAATTAAATAAATAATTAAATGAATAAAATTGTTTAAGTGAATTTTATGATTTTCGGCAAAGTAAAATGTATTTTTCGTAAAACAAAACCGTAATTGTTTTTCATAATAATTTCAAAAATACCTATTTTAATTATGTAATCACTAGTAAATGGTGTTTATTTATCCACTTATAAATTTTTAGTTTAATTAAATATTTTTCCTAAATTAATTATTTTAAATATTAACATAAGCTTTATTTTTACACTAAATTAGTGTAAATTATAAATTTGAATGGTTTTAATTTGTAAAAATGAACCATGGCATGTTATAATTTAGTGTGTATCATGAAAAATTTATTTGCAAATTTTTCCTATTTTCTAGAGTTTTCTTGAGTTGCTATAGTAAAGAAATAAAAGAAAATAAAGAAATGCATGAAAAGACATATTAAAGTGATATTTTGGTGGAGACTTCTACACACTTTCTCACCCTCTTCTTTCTCTCCCTCACCTCCAAAAAAATAACCGGCCTCACCCCCCATGGTAGCCCCCATTTTCCTCATTTTATTTTGCTCCAATATACATCAAAAATCCATCAAAAATTCAAGAAAAATTGCACAAAATCCTATTTATTTCCTACCCTTCATTCTTTGCTCATTTTTATTTGGAATTTGGATATGGAAAGCATGCATTTTGGAGGCTCATTTCATGTTTGGATTTCATGGTTTGGAGGTATAAATTTCTTTCTTTTGATTTATTGTTATTAGATGTTCATTTAAGCTTAATTAGATTTAATATATTAATTCTATTTACTACTTTTAAAATTCAAGTTAGGGTTTGAAAAATCAAGTTGTGATTTTTATTAATTAATGAGAGTTATAATAACTAGTTTAACATATCTAGAAGTGGAAATTCTTGTAGGGATGATATGTTGTAAATTGTTAACCTAAAATTGATTTAATTATACTTTTTAGCTAACTATTTTTTTATAAAATATATATGTGGGTAATATAAAGTTATAATTAAGCTTGCTATCATTAGATTGTAATTTTAGTGAGAATATTAGCATGTTAATGAAAAGAAAAACTTAGTTTGATCACTAGTTCCTTTGATAATTGGAAAATAGTAATAAAATGCTATTATTTTGTAAACTAGATTTTGGAAATTTCTAAATAAAAGGGATTTAAAATATAGTTATGGTTTCATTATATCATTATCATCATGAATTGTAGTTTAAGACATTAATTCATGCAAAATCATGTTTTGTGGTGGAATTGTGGTATTTTGGTTGAAAAATGTTGAAAATTACTAAAGATTGCAAACTAGAAATTTCAAATTAATACAAATTTGTATAATAAAAATATTGTGATGGTTTATATAGTCTAGTTATGCTATTTAATGAGTTTTATGACCATTAGTTTCATTTAAATGCCAAGTTTTGAAGTAAAACGGTAAATTGGCATTTTCGGTTTTTACGAAATTGGACGGTTTGATGGATTTTAGGGTTTCGATGGATTTAATCATGTTTTATAATATAAGTAACGTGTTTTAAAACTACGAGTTATTTGTTAATGTTTATCTCAATCCATCGGAGTTTGTACGCCGATATCGAGAGATATTTGGTGCTTTTGCGTGGACGAGACATAGGTTTTAACCTATGCTTGTTCTTTGCGTTGTTTTGACTTTTGTATGTGATTCAGTTTACGATACTATTTATATGTTTGCGTTTAGGTACCCCTCACGTGGACTGCGGGCGATGAAGAGGAGGATGGCGACACCGTCTTCGGCAGACATGGACCAGGTGAGTAGATGCATATCTACGGGGGGAAGTCGGGTGGATGGCGTTTAGCACCCCCGCAACGTAGCATAGGAATAGTACTTATTGTAATTAGGAAACCAGATGTAACCCTAGATTCTAAATGAGCGGGACCCTAGTAATGACCCTAGACTGGACTAGACTGATTTAGGAAGACCATACCAGTGGATGAATATCTTGGAAGAGGTTCGTAGGTTTCTGGTAGAAACACACACACGCACACACTGAAAAACGACATGGTGTATAGGTGCATGTATATATACATATAGGACTAGGTATAAGTATATATATGTATACAACACGTGTATGGGATACATTGATGTGATATGATATCCGAGGTATGATGAAACAGTATAACTGGGCTTGATGCCGTGATTCTTGGCTATACAGTCGTGTTAAGTGTTAGCGGATCATTAGAGAATGAGATAATGGACATGTATACTTAAATTATAATGGGTGGTGATGATATTGAGGTACATGGGACTCTAAAATAGTACCCGGACTGTAACTTGTGATTGATCACGATATGGGATATGTATGACTTGATTACGACCTCATATAGGTGTGACCTGATGTCGATATCATAGAGGTGTGACTTGGGGACGATATGATACATATGACATGATATTTCTGAGGATAAACTAATGATGGCAATGATATATGATTGATGTATGCGATTACAGTTTAGTACCTTGATCATGAGATGTGTCAATGATGACATTATATGAATAATAAGACACCTAGGAGATACTTGACCCGTACCCCGATATTGGGATGCCGTACGATGGATTTTACCGTACGAGGCATAAATATGATGATTGATCTGCACTCTTGATTCGAGGAAACCGTACTACGTACGTGACGCTATTGAGGCCGGATCGCCGACTATTAGAGATATTGATTCAGACCTTAGGTGGACTCCTGTTTCTTATTGACTAGTTTCTTAGGTTTTGTTCCTTAGGAGGTTAGATGGACACTAGATTAGGTTCGAGTCATATAGTGGTAGTGGTAATGGTATATCAAATGAGTGGATAACACACATCCGTCTTTACTTTTTCACTGTAATCATAATGTTGCATGTTCATACATATGTTGCTATAATCAGTATAAACCTTACCTGTTAGGACACCAGCACCATTACCGATGATGCACATATTCTACGCACACTCATTTGCCGGCTCACACACATCATCATCGGTAATTGCTATGTCACGTACACTTTAGATCATATTATCTTTTATTGACAGCATCAGTTAACAACTAGATCGATATAATCTTGGGATTACTCTCAGATGTTAGTCTTGACATGACATTTATTACTTAGACATTCATGCATTCATATTTTCATGTTATCATGCGGTATCATGGGCATATGCCGACACTTATCATATACTTACTCATGATTTTAAGATTTGGATTTCTATGAGATTTCTGGATTTTTGGGGAAAACCTCAAGAATATATAAAACTTCTCTCTCTCTTTCCTCTTCACTTTTTAAAATAAGATGCGGTTTTCTCGTGATGTATGTGTCGTCCACCATGAGATTTCATGTTTTCTGTTGGATTTCGAGACCCGATTCGAGGAGTGGATGAACCGTCTCGGGTACATGGTGGGCCCGGTATGGTACCCTGGGGCAAGAAGATCGAGTTGTAGACGATGAGCCTTGCAGGGGAAGGCTACCTACCGGTGATGTCTGGCGCGGCGGATATCCGGAGGATACCGACCGTTGTCGTGAGATTTGATGATATGGGCCGATCCGGACTGACGGAGCCCGAGGTATTGAGACTATGAGACTTGAGATTTACATGTTTGTGTCGATGCTTGACATGGATTTCCATGGATTTCATTGTTGAGATTTCAGATTCCTATACACATTTTACTATGATAACAGTTAAAGATTTCTTATACAGATATATCTGGATTTCAGGATTGATTATTTTATATTCATGGTGCATGCATATCCATTCATATGACATAGTATTATATGAGGCACTGACACGAGCACGGAGTATCTGCACTTACACGTAGTATTACCCTGCTATTACTAGATGATTGGGACTTAATAGTGTATTATTATGACCTAGGATAGCGTCGTGCATTCGATTTCTTTTCGTAGATGTCTTCTACTCACGAGTTGGCAACTCACCCCCGTTGTGCCAAATTTTATTACAGGTTCGATGTACAGGTTTCCCTAGCCGCTTGCTGGCACATCATTTCCTTCAGGGTGATTTGCACGGTAGGTTGGTTCACTTGTATCTGAACCACCATTGTATTATATTCATTCATTTGTATCTAGTAAGCTCCATTAACCATACTTGTATTACTTGATATGTTTATTGGACCAGTCTTTTATTTCGACCTTAGAGTCACGCATGTATTATTCTGATTTGGTGGATTTGTTTTCTTTTGAGTTTTGAGCCTCGCCCTTTGGCGTTGTATATTATTGTGCTTGTTGTGGTTGTTTCCGCCTGTTGGCGTTGAGCTAGCTCCCGTTTGGGGATGCTTTTTATTGTTTATATATATTATACTTGTTGTACCCGTTTGGGGGCCAGTTTTTACAGAGGAGACTCTGCCGAAATTTTTGGGAAATTTGCTGATGCTTTTAAACTTGTTTTCTTTTCCTTCTTCCTCTTCTTATATGGTTTAGATTTCTGGGCTTCGGCTTACTTAGGTTACGTGGTGCCTCTAGACGCTTCGTAATCTAAGTGCCGGTCACGTTCCGTACTTTCGGGCCGTGACAGATTCGAGGAGTTGGATGAACCGTTTCGGGTATATGGTGGACCCGGTAAGGTACCCCGGGGCAAGAAGCTCGTGGTGATGACGATGAGCCTGGCAGGGGGAGACTACCTACCGGTGATTTTACCCGACGCGTCGGATATCCAGAGGATACCATCGTGGTCTTGAGATGGTTGGTAGGGGCCGGTCTGGACTGACGGTGCCCTAGATATTGAGATTGAGACATTGAGATTTCGAGATATTGAGGTACTGAGATTTGATGATACAGGCCAGTCCGGATGGCCGGAGCCTGAGGTTTTGAGACATTGAGATTTATGTTTTGTGTCGATGCTAGACACTGTTGATGCTGATTTCATTTATGATACCTCATTTTAAAAATACAAAGGAAATCTCACTAATTTATGAAAACAGTTTCTTCATTACATGTATTCTGTTTTCATGCATTCATACCTCATTCATATGATATATTGCTACCTGAGGCACTGACACGGGCACATGAGATCACACTCGGGTTAGATATTACCCTAGCCATTGTTATAGGCTGCATGTTATTCATATATTTGAGGATATATTATGATCATTGTCCTAGGTTGCGTTATCCATGCGATTTTCTGTTCGTAGATCTTTTTCTACTCACGAGTTGGCAACTCACCCCCGTTGTGCCCCAGTTTCTTGCAGGTGTTGCCGTACGGATTTCATTACGGCTTTGCGGGCACGGTTTCTTTTCGGGTGACTTGCTAGTAGGTGGGTTTATTGTATCTTACCCATCATTATACCTTGTATATTATATTTCAGTTGTATCTACAAGTTCCATCAACCAAACTTGTATTTTTTTTTGAGATAGAGACCAGTAATGTTATTCTTTTGACCATAGAGTAGCATGTTTTATTTCTTGAGTTTCTTGCTGGTTGAGTTCCATTTCTGTTGTGATCCTCGCCTTTAGGCGTTGTATATTATGTTGCATACAGGTTGATTTGATATGGTTCTTCCTATTCTTTACTACTTCTCTTGGTTTGGATTTCTGGGTTTCGGCTTACTTAGCATACGTACTCCTTGAGATGTTCGTAGTCTAAGTGCCGGTCATGTTCCGTACTTTCAGGTCGTGACCAAGTTGGTATCAGAGCGTTAGGTTTTACCTTCGGAGCGTAGGATGACCCTTGGTTGTTGGAATAGGTGACTAAAGTAGAGTGACGTATCGTTAGTATGTTCCGCGGCATATTTACGACACGCCACTCCACTTAAGAAGCCTTAGGATGTACATTTCCTTGTTCAGTATTGTATTCCTTCCTGATCTAGCCTCATCGGTACCAGTTTGGTTTTGCTGCCACGATTACGGGCAGGGAGAGCTACGGCTAGAGTTGCGGTTAGCACGAGCTCGGCACGAATGAGGACTGACCAGGGCATGATTCCGGCGACACCAGATTAAAGAGAGGTGCCTTTTGACTGTGTTTCCGCGCCACGAGCGTTTGGCGGATCGCCTTTATGAGGTTACTCGGATGTGCTGATCGACATTAGAGGATTGAGCTAATGATAGAGGCCAGCCAGATCTTGATGACCGTTGGTGTGTTGCTTATTCATGATGATCGAGGCACTGTTCGGCGTGCAGACGAGCGAGCCAGTTATTGCTGCGAACGACGAGGCATTGCCCCAGATGCTGGAGTTAGTGCAGAACGAGTTGTACTAAGAGATGATAGAAGGTCGCTAGTCATCGTGGATGAATGACTAGGACATGTGGATCGTTCGCCTAACCCGATGCGAGGTCATCAGATAGATGGATTCCAGCTAGAGACGACTTCACGAGGAGACGTTGGGAGTCGACAGAGACGATCGAATGTCAGAAACCTATTATTCCAAGTTTAAGATAGTCGGAAAGACATGCAGGCAATTCTATTGTCCCTCTAGAAGAATGAAACCCTAACTCGACTTAATGACCGTGTGGAAGCCTTTGAACCTTAGGGTTTGCGGCAGTTCTACGGCGCCATTAGTGAGGCTTGGGTTTGCCCTTCTACGGCTGGACCACCGATGCTGTGGTATGTACTCGATACTATTAAACTGTACCCAAGATGTTGAGCTCTTGGGGGATTATGAGGTTTTGACGAATCGATTGGATGGCTCGACTTAATTCGGATGCTAGGTGGTGAGATGCATTCTTGGGAGACTCCAGATACGAGGATAGCCGTTGGAGCTCAGTCCATGCAGCCGCGACGAGACGAGTCCAAAGCAGACGACATTAGAGAAAAGTGGAATAAGAGGTTCGCACCAGATCTAGATGAGATGACGCTCCACTCCGCCGACATCAGAGAGGCGATGCGCATGCTGAGGCATGGTACTTAGACTTACCTTCCAGAAGGAGTCGCGATGAGTATGTAGTCATTCCAGAGCAAGATGCAGATATAGGAAAGGACAATGACTTCCGGACAGTTGGCAGAGACGAGACATGGAAGAGACCGTGAGCAGGATTCCTTCCAGGATACTGCTGCGATGATACTTGCACCCAGGATCAGATGTGTCACGTGCATTCAGAAAGCCAGAGGCCGACGCCAGTGATATGCTGCCTTGACAGGGCCGATGAGCCGATGGATTGTGAGATTGGTAATCCACGGAGAAGACTTGGACCCAGGAGTGGTCATGTTACGCACACCAGCAGGCCAGAGTTCATGATCATCGACGAGACGTCCCACTAGTGACCGCGACAGTTGGCCCGAGATTCTTAAAGGATGCATGAGCGGTACTGTTCCGCCATTATTGATTTCGATGTTTTGGGTGATTTATTTGTATGATTTGATTTTGATGATTGAGAATTTACGATCTTTGCACAGTGTTGCACTTGATATCGTTTTCGTGCTTTAGTTTCACATGTTTGTGATTTTACGGTTTTAAACAGTTGAGTTGATTTTGTGCGTATGCACGCACGCGATTTGGTTCCTGCACTCTGTATAGTTTATATATGCTGGCAGTGCAGTGACATGTATTTTGTGCACTTGGATACACTGGATTTCGATTTCGATGGTGATGCTCGACATTTGTTTTGTGCATTTTATGCACCGGATTGGATTTTTAGCCTGTTGGGCGCCTGTTACGAGATGCGATTTGGTGCAAACCAGATGCACTAATTCGAGATTTTTCGTGCATGTCAGATGCACCTGATTTTGCTGTCAGGCACACATGTTGCCTACGACAGATGTTTCGTGCACACCTGATGCACTTAGATGTTGTTTCTGTGCGCATGTATGGCACATTCATGGATTTTGATTTCCGTGCGCACCAGACGCACGTAGTATTCATGTGCATATTTTGGGATTGATTTCTTATAGAGCAGTACATTTTATGATATTGCTATGTGTTTCCGTACTGAGCAGGACTAGTCAGAGGACAGTACCTGAATACATTTTGCATGCATTGATAGTTATTGAAGGGATTTCCAAAAAGCGAGCTATAGCCTCAGTATTTACCTACGTGTATGATATGACACGAAATGTTTAAAACAAGGAGACCCTTCTAAATTGTTTCCAAAACGGCGGAGCGTACATTTCAAACAAAGGTATATATGTATATAGTTATTTTCTTATGGTAGACGTCCGCCACTGTGCAGTGTTATACGCGTTGCACATCGACTTAAAGAGATTTGGCATTGATGTCTTCTCCACGACTCCGATGATCGCGGGATGCTTGACGGAGTTTTGATTTGAGTTATATACTCATTTTTCAAGCGCATGCGCTGCTCTACGATTTGTTTTATGTATTTACAATTTCGGAGCCCAGACGACTTGATGGTTTTTCTTAGATGTTTTAGTAATTGGGGGAGTTTTAATTTAAATTCGGGGACCAAATTTCTTTAAGGGGGGAAGATTGTAGCGTTTTGAAAATCGTTTCGGTGAAATTTCGGAAAATCGGTAAAATGAGGGGGTTTTCTGTAAAAAGTCAAAATACAAATATCTTATTATAAAAATTAAATATACATATTCTAGCTATGTAATTGCTATTATTTGGTGTTTATTGAGCCGCTGGTGAAATTTCAAATTTTCTGAAAAAAATATTATTTTATTATTATTTTAAGCCGTCACTAATACATTTAATTAGGGAAAATTACAAATTGGAATGAGTTGAAACAAATTTTGTGCATCATAAAACATTAAATAAAAATTTATCATATGGTTTTTGGAACGAAATCATTTGCCAAAATGGTTTAGAAATTATTGAAGAAAAAAGGCTTTTTTTTAGCGTAAATGGATGTATGGGGTATTGTATTTATCATTTTTCATCACCCCACACCCGTACCCACACCCACACACCCCCATTCACTTATCCCCTTGAAGAATTCAGCAGCCCCCTCTTTTGTCCCCACTTGGATTTTAAAGAAAAGAAATGAAAGAAAAGAAAAGAAAAGAAAAAAGAGTAGAAAATGGTATAATTTGAGTTGACTTTGACTTGAACTAACTTTCCCCACCTCACTCTCTCTCCTCCCTCACCCAATCCCTCAAGATTTCTGGCCAAAACCTGAACCGAAACAGCCCCAAATACTTCATCTCATTTTTCCATCAAAATCCCCAAAATTTCTATAAAAAATCCACCCTTTTTCTCAAAAATTCAAAGCTAATTCTAAATCCAAGCTTTACCCATTATTCTTTAGCTATTCAAGCATGGATCTTGGAGCATGAAATCATTGTTGGAGGCTAAGATTTTTGCAAGTTTGATCTCAAGCTTGAGAGGTATAATGATAACCTTATGCTTAATTTGTTGTTAAATTACTTGAATCTAGCTATTAGGTGTTAAATTAGGGTTTTAAATTTCAAGTTTTGAAATTTAAAGAAAGGGTTTTGATTACTAAGTTAGGGTTTGTTTTGGAAATGAGTTGTGTTAGATTGTGTATGGTTTAGTGAGGAGGATTAATATATTTAGTTTTGTAGAAAACTAATCTAGTTGTTAGTTACAAGTTGTTACTTGAAAAATGTCCAAATTAAGCTTTTTGTTGCAAACTCGTTTTTTTGATTTAATTCGAAATATGAGATTAAAAATATGGTTAGGGTTTTTATCATATTATTAACTTTATTAAGTGTAGTTTAACACTTTAGTTCATGGAAATCCAACCTAAATTGTAGTTTGTGCATTTTTGCTATGAAATTGTTAAAAAAGGGTATTTTGTAAACTAGAATATTAGGATTTTTGGAATTTAATGAGATTAAATTCCGGAAATTTGTTTATACGACTTATTTAAGATATTTAATAAATATATTGGCCGCTACATTCATTTAAACATCCAGTTTTGTACAAAAACGGCGAATTGTGCTTGCTAGATTTTCGGAAAAATGAATTTTTAAGCAAAATTGAGGTTTTTGTGAGTTTTAACCTAGTTTATATTAAAATTAGTGTTCGTGAATGTGCAAATGAGTGTGATTGGATTTTTCTCGATGGTTTGACGTTTGTACATCGACATCGAGGGTTGGTTTGACTATTCTTGCATGCGTAGGCGATAGGTTTGGACCTATGCCTGATACGCGTGCCGATTTGATTTTCGTATGCCGTTTCGATTTCGAATTTAGTTTTAATGCGATATGGTGCGTTATGATATATAGCTACCCCCATGTGGACTTCGAGACGACAAGCAAGCGCATGGCGACGTCGGTACCGGCTAGCGAGGACCAGGTGAGTAGATTTATATCTACGGGAAGAAGTCGGGTGGATGGCGTATAGCACCCCCGCAGTCCGTGGTGATGTATACGGATGCGTATACACACCAACAATTTATGATGTGTTGTTAGGATTTATTATTGATGATTTTAGATGGATATTGGTGTTGGATTGGTGCATGGTTACGAAACCTTAGGTAGTGGGTGCACTACACTTACACATACACACATATACATACTTGCATACATTCCTTATTTCATATGTGCGTGTATGGGAATATATTTATATGTTCACATGGGTATGGGACTATGTGTTCACATACGGATTTGAGGAGGATACTTGGGATTGAGCTGAGTCGATGAGATTTGTTTATGGTTGTGATCTCGGTGATATGGCAGGATTCGTACTTAAGGTACGTCCTGGTGTAATAGCGGATCTTGCGGCGGCGATACGGGTGAATAGTGTTATAAATAAATGGTCGACATGTGATCGTGATATGAGGCATAATATGCTAGGATATTGATATTAGGCCGTATCGGGCGATGTATACCCCTTGATGATGATATGTGCTGACGATATCGGTTTGTACGAGATTGTCGATCAGTAGTCAGATCATGAGTATATTGAGGATATTAGTATTGTACTAGACATAGGTCAGTACCCTAGACTATGATCTTGGATAAAGAGGATACCAGAGGAATAGTGTGAGGAATATGATATTGACCCGTACCCAGATTTGGGGATGCCGTACGACGGATTTACGTACGAGCTATATCTTGATGATTGATCCGCACTCTTGACTTAGGATGTCTGATTATAGATATGGTATCGGATATGTTATTATTGAGGCGGGATCACCGACTAATATATATACAGGTATGTATATGTATCGACTCAGATGTTAGGCGGTTTCCTTACCTGTAGTCTAGCTTATAGCGTAGCCCTTTAGTTTAGTTAGTTGTTAGATTAGATTCGGTTCCTACCTATTTCAAAGCTTACGAATCGTGCGTATTTTTAAAGACAGCCTAAGGGATCCTACGGATATTTCAAAAAACGTATCTTTTCTTAAAAACACCGTAGCCCCTATTTTCAAAACCCCACGATTCGTGTTATTTCAAAAGGCACCATTGTAGGACTTATATTAGGTTAAAACAGATTAATTATCGTTGCGTCTAGTATTCAGCTCCCGCTCATTATTGTTGTTTGCTCCGCATCACATGCTTATATTATGCTTCATATTCTACTGTTGATATCTTGTGGTTAGGACACCAGCACCATTACCGATGATGCATATGTACCACGTACACTTACTTGCCGGCTCACACACATCTTCATCGGTAATTGCCATGTCACGTACACCTTAGAAAATATTATTGCTTGACATAGCCTGTTAGCTAATAGTTTAGACATGATATTAGTGTACTTGCCTTATATGTTAGTTTAGACATTATAGTTATTACCTGCTACCTCATGCATACTGTTATTCATTGTTATGCCGCATTCATGGATTCTCATGCATATATTCACTTTTTACGTGCTATTGAGGTTTTGGATTTGGATTTCCATGAGATTTTCTGGATTTGGGGAAAACCGCAAAACATATACAAACTTCTTCTTTCTCTTTTTAAATAAAAAGCGCGGTTTTTCCCATGATGTATGAGTCGTCCACCATGAGTTTGCTGATAGATTTGGAGACCCGATTCGATGAGTTGGATGAACCGTTTCGGGTACATGGTGGACCCGGTAAGGTACCCCGGGGCAAGAAGCTCGTGGTGATGACGATGAGCCTGGCAGGGGGAGACTACCTACCGGTGATTTTACCCGACGCGTCGGATATCCGGAGGATACCGTCGTGGTCTTGAGATGGATGGTAGGGGCCGGTCTGGACTGACGGCGCCCTAGATATTGAGATTGAGACATTGAGATTTCGAGATATTGAGGTACTGAGATTTGATGATACAGGCCAGTCCGGATGGCCGGAGCCTGAGGTTTTGAGACATTGAGATTTATGTTTTGTGTCGATGCTAGACACTGTTGATGCTGATTTCATTTATGATACCTCATTTTAAAAATACAAAGGAAATCTCACTAATTTATGAAAACAGTTTCTTCATTTACATGTATTCTGTTTTCATGCATTCATACCTCATTCATATGATATATTGCTACCTGAGGCACTGACACGGGCACATGAGATCACACTCGGGTTAGATATTACCCTAGCCATTGTTATAGGCTGCATGTTATTCATATATTTGAGGATATATTATGATCATTGACCTAGGTTGCGTTATCCATGTGATTTTCTGTTCGTAGATCTTTTTCTACTCACGAGTTGGAAACTCACCCCCGTTGTGCCCCAGTTTCTTGCAGGTGTTGCCGTACGGATTTCATTACGGCTTTGCGGGCACGGTTTCTTTTCGGGTGACTTGCTAGTAGGTGGGTTTATTGTATCTTACCCATCATTATACCTTGTATATTATATTTCAGTTGTATCTAGAAGTTCCATCAACCAAACTTGTATTTTTTTTTTTGAGATAGAGACCAGTAATGTTATTCTTTCGACCATAGAGTAGCATGTTTTATTTCTTGAGTTTCTTGCTGGTTGAGTTCCATTTCTGTTGTGATCCTCGCCTTTAGCCGTTGTATATTATGTTGCATACAGGTTGATTTGATATAGTTCTTCCTATTCTCTACTACTTCTCTTGGTTTGGATTTCTGGGTTTCGGCTTACTTAGCATACGTACTCCTTGAGACGTTCGTAGTCTAAGTGCCGGTCATGTTCCGTACTTTCGGGTCATGACAGAGAGCCAAGAGAGAAAAGTCTTTCTCATTCTATCATTTTCATTCTCTATCTTGTTCTTGAGCTCTCATCCTCTTCCTCTTGCTCTCCCTCTCTTTATTCTATGGTTCACTTGTCTCATGTGTTGAGAAGCAAGAACCATAGAGTATAATCCCAACACACTCTTCTCTACTCACTCTAGTTCACAAGGTTTAGCAAACCGAGTGAACTAGTTTCTTCATAGCTCGAAGAAGAAGCCCAAGGTAGAAGCTTTCGGGTGGATCGATCTTCGGCGCAAGGAGACGACGGAGTGAAGCCAATCCGTACACCATCGAGGGTCGAAGACGAAGGAGTTCAAGAAAGAAAGGTATAACCCCCTAACCGAGTAGTTAACAACTCCTAGTTAGGTTGTTAGGTAGATAATTTAACAAAGATCCGGTTTTGAGTCCATGTTACCGCCTCTAGAAAATTGTTTTTCACCAAATTCCGCATGCCCGAAAGTACCGGGAGAGGTAGCATGGACTTACAGTGGTATCAGAGCCTAGTTAAACACTATCTAACATGTTAGCATAGTAACTAGTAATTCGATCGGAGAAAAAGTCCCGAAATAAACCCGGATATCATGCTTGCTGTCGAATTTTTCCTCTGTTCCAAAAATGATAAATCATACTTTAAAATTCGGCTCAGGGTTTTTGTAGCAAACTGCAAAAATTTCATCCACTGATCCGATCAAAGCGCCGCAGAAACGCGGCGGGAGCGTGCTCCCGCCGCGGTTCCGCGGCCGAGTTGACTCGGCCGTGGGGAATTTTGGGTGCAGTTTGTTCAGTGGGGTATTTTGGTAATTTTGGTATATGTTTTTTCAGCCCAGATTTTCCAGAAAGAAAATTTTGTATTTGGGGCTTTAAAAACCGTATTTTGATCGAGTTTCTAAAGACTTAAGCTGACGGGTATTTATATGTGATGTGATATTTGTATTGAACGTCTGCTAATCGATATATGTCGATTAGTGGGGGTTATACAAATCTGTGATCTGTAATGTTATTGGTTTGTGTATATGAATTCATTGGATTGTCGCGGGTGAATAGCCGGGGGTTGTGAGACGAGAGTTTTCTTTTCTTTCAATTCATGTAAATTTGTAAATTGATGTAATAATTATTTGTATGGCCGCACAACCGGGTCAGGGTTGTAGCCGTCGTTGTATAATTTCTTTTTACTGTTTTTTCTCCAAGGATAGACCCATGGAGGGGGTGCACAAACTACCGGGTATCCCGAAGTGCCGAGTGGCCTACTCACGGAGTTGAGAGAGGTTGCTTCACTTCGGGTACTTGGCGGGTAGTTTGCCGCACCCGTAGGGGTCTTGGGTAGGGTATTGGCTATTCACCGCGACCGTGTAATCTGCTTTTCGTTACAGGCTCGTACGAACTGCGGGTTCCTAGTATATCCAATGTATTCATCTGTGATCTGAAATGGCTATCATTGCAATATATATCTATATATGATATTATTTAGGCGTTGCTTATGTTTCACAGCCGCGCTAGCCCAGCCCCCGCTCTATCGTTAGTTAAGTAACCTAACGGGTAATGACGGGGCCCCGTGGCGAATACGAATGGCATAAGCGTACGTCATATTTTGGTTGTTTTCTGCAATGGTAGGATTAAATGATGGGACGCATTAAAAGAACTAATGCAAGAATAACACGCATTAAAAGAACTAATGCAAGAAAATAAACCAAGTAAAAGTCGTTGGAACACTTTCGAAAAACCACTCGGTTCTTTTCAAAACTAACTTTTAAATGCGGAGCTTGAGCCACTCCTTTTAAAAGCTATCTCATTCCATCGATTATATCAAGTTCACTACGTTCACGGTTTTGCCAAAACCATCCGTAGCCCTCCATCATTTCAGTTAAATATTCGGTAGTATTCAAGCTATGTATTTTGACCTCACGCCAAGGCATAGTGATTGGAAGCTGCCGGATATTTATCTGTTGCATAGATAGAATGCGTTGGTTTGAGACAGTCGTACTGCCATTTTGGCCTACGTCAAGGGTAGGTACGGGTGGGTTCAAATTAACCTGGATAATGATGGGAAGAACTTGACATGTGACTTATGACATTTTGACCTCACGCCAAGGTCATAAGAGCATGGGGCAAAAATCTACATCGGGAGTTTCAAAATAACTGAAACTTGCTAGCACTGCATACCATTTAGAGTGTGATGATTCTGGTAGGATTCCTTCAGTTTTGTCACGCGATGATATTTGGATCCCGATCCTACTGTGAGTATATGCTACTCCTCGGGAAATTTCTCACTTAACGATCAATGCTATAAACCAAGTAAGTGTCTAGAAAGGTGTTAGCGGGGCTACGCCCCCAGGGAAAAGAGGTTCTTAAATTAAGGAACTTCGCGAAAGCGTTGGAAAACCTCCCTCGAAGTACCGACACTAGCCTCGCTGAACGGTTAAGCAAGTATTGTACGGTGAGATTGATCCTGACTAATTCTTCCTTTTTGGTTTGAGGAGGGATTCGAGAAATAGTGGGAGCCAACCTGTTTAGACAAACTAAAAACCACTTTAAACTTGCAAGAGCATCATGCTGAGTGTTTCTTCTTCTCTCTCCTAATTGCAGCGACCAATCGACATGACTGGACTTAAGTTACTTCTAGATAAAAACATACTGACAGGGCCAAACTACAAAGATTGGCTCAGGAATGTCAAAATGGCAATCACTTACGACAAGTTGGGGTATCTTCTTACCACCAAAGCTCCCCCTATCCCAGGTCCCACCTCCAGCGTCGCGTATAAGGAAATCCGTAAGACTTGGGAGATTGATTGCGCGAAGGCCAGGTGCCTCGTGCTTGCCTCTATGGACAACGAACATCAGAGGAGGCACGAGAATATGGACCTCGAATCCATATTTCTCCATATAAAAGAACTGTATGGAGAGCAGTCTCGTATCGCAAGATACGAAGTGTCGAAGAAATTATTTTCGGCAAGATTGGCCGTCGGATCATCGGTAGCGGAACACGTGCTTAAGATGATTGGCTACATAGAAGAGCTCGCGGACCTTGGGACCACGTTGGAGAATGAGCTCTATACGGACTTGATTCTCCAGTCCCTTCCTTCCACTTACACCCAGTTTATCCTGAACTTCAACTTACAAGAAAAGGAAGTTGAACTTTCAGAACTCCTCAACATGCTGAGGAGCGCAGAGGGCACCCTACAGAAAGGTAGGGAAACATCCACTTTGTTTGTAGGCGGATCTTCCTCTTCTAGGTGCAAGGCGAAAGCCAAGGGAAAGAAGAAGAAAGCCCCCGCCAAACCAAGGGGCGGTGTTAGTAAAGTGGATACGAAGGGAAAGGCAAAGGCAACAAAAAAAGCGGGGCAGCTTGTGGATAAAGAAGAATGCTTCTATTGTCATAAGAAGGGACACTGGAAGAATGATTGCAGGGCTTGGAAAGCCAGGACACAGGAACTGAAGCAAGTTGCGGCTTCAGCTTCAGGTGTGTATGTTTTTGAAAACCGTCTTTCAATAAACTCTACTTCCTGGGTATTGGATACCGGATCAGGATCTCATATCTGTAATTCTTTGCAGGCACTGAGAAAGCGTAGAGTTTTGAAGGCAGGTGATATGACCCTCAGAGTTGCAAACGGAGCTGGCATGGATGCTGAGTCCGTGGGGGACTATCACCTGGGCTTGTCAGATGGACATGTTTTGGTTTTGCGTAATTGCTATTTTGTACCCAATGCAACTTGTAATATCATTTCTGTATCTTTATTATCTAAAGAAGGTTATGAATTTGCATTTGTAAGTAATGTTATGAACATTCACCTTAATCAAGTTCTGATTGGGTCAGGTACATTAAGCAATGGTATATACGTATTAAACCAACCACAGATTTTCAATGTCCAGGATACACACAAAAGAAAGTCTCCGGAAATAAATCAGACTTTCTTATGGCATTGTAAACTGGGTCACATCAATGAGAGAAGGTTGACGAAGTTACATGAAGAAGGATATTTGAATCCGTTCGAATATCAATCGTATGCCACTTGTCAATCCTGTCTCAAAGGAAAGATGACAAAGACTCCGTTCACTGGACACGGAGTAAGAGCGAGCGAGCTCTTGGGACTCGTACACAGCGACGTGTGCGGTCCAATGTCTACACATGCACGAAGCGGTTATTCTTACTTCATTACTTTTACGGATGACTTTTCTAGGTACGGTTATGTCTTCTTAATGAAACATAAATCCGAAGCCTTTGGAAAGTTCCATGAATATAAGAATGAAGTAGAAAAACAAACCGGCAAAAGTATCAAGATTCTAAGATCGGATCGAGGTGGAGAATACTTAAGTGCCGAGTTCCTGGATTATTTAAAAGAGAATGGAATTCTCTCTCAGCTTACTCCTCCATACACTCCGCAACATAACGGTGTATCGGAGTGACGGAATCGAACCCTATTGGATATGGTACGGTCCATGATGTGCAACGCTGAGTTACCACGATCATTCTGGGGGTATGTGCTAGAATCAGCTGCATACCTTTTGAACCGAGATCCAACTAAGACTGTGCCTACCACACCATATGAGATATGGAGTGGGAAGAAACCCTATCTTCAATATCTGAAGATCTGGGATGTCCGGCTTTTGTCAAAAAGCAGCATGCGGACAAACTCGAGGCACGCTCAGTACTGTGCAAGTTTGTGGGATACCCAAAGAACTCCAGGGGGTATCTCTTCTATTACGCAGAGGAACAAAAGATCATTGTTTCTCATAATGCCCATTTTCTGGAACACCAGTTCTTAGAAAAGGAAACAAGTGGGAGCGAAATAGAACTGGAAGAGATTCCAGAACCACAGACTATTACTGAATGCTTAGTAGAACCAGAGGGTTCAAAAGAACAGGACATTCCTACGCCGCTCCGCAGGAGTAGTAGGCAGTCTCATCCGCCCGAGAGATACTACGGTTTTCTCATTGGCGGGGATAGAGAGGACTGCATCATAGATTATGATGCGCCTACTAGCTTCCAGCAGGCCGTTCAGAGCGTCGACTCGGTAAAATGGCTGGATGCAATGCGGACCGAAATGGAGTCCATATACACAAACAAAGTATGGACATCGGACATTGCTCCAGACGGGATAAAACTCGTAGGATGCAAGTGGATCTTCAAAAGGAAGATTGGTGTAGATGGACAGGTTGAGACCTATAAAGCTAGACTGGTTGCAAAGTGTTTTCGTCAAAGACCTGGTTTGGACTATGACGAGACCTTTTCTCTAGTAGCTATGCTGAAATCCATTCAGATCCTTCTTGCCATTGCTGCCTTCCACGATTATGAGATTTGGCAGATGGACGTAAAGACCGCTATACTAAATGGAAATTTAGAGGAGTGTGTCTATATGGACCAGCCAGAGGGTTTCATTCAGAGTGGGAGCAGCGGAAATGGTGTGCAAGTTGCTTAAGTCCATCTACGGACTAAAGCAGGCATCGCGGAGTTGGAACATCTGTTTTGATGAGACGGTCAAGGAATTTGGCTTTATCAAAAATCCAGATGAACCATGCATCTTTAGTAGATTTGTAGCGGGAACTGTAGTATTCCTCGTTTTATACGTGGATGGCATTCTCTTAATAGGAAATGACATTCCTATGCTACAATCTGTCAAGGGGTTCTTGTCACACAGGTTCTCCATGAAAGATTTGGGTGATGCCTCATAGATCCTGGGGATCCGGATCCATCGTGATAGATCCAAGAGGATATTAGGACTTTCGCAGTCCAGGTACATCGACACCATACTGAAAAGATTCAGTATGGAAGATTCCAAGCGCGGTAACCTACCGGCTTGTCACGGGATCACCCTCTCTAAAGAGATGTCTCCCAAGGCTGATTTGGAGAGGGATCGCATGTCTATTATACCCTACGCTTCTGCGGTAGGCTCTATAATGTGTGCGATGTTGTGTACCATACCGGATGTAGCTTATGCACTGAGTGTGGTAAGCCGGTATCAGTCAAACCCTGGGGATTAACAATGGATAGCGGTAAAGAACATTCTCAAGTACCTGAGAAGGACTAACGAGATGTTCTTGGTGTATAGCGGAAAAGACCTCCAGATCGAGGCCTTTGCTGACTCCAGCTTCCAGAGTGACAAGGATGATTCCAAGTCCATGTCGGGTTTTGTCTTTACCCTCAATGGAGGGGCGGTGTGTTGGAAGAGTTCCAAAAAAGAAACCATTGCAGACTCGATGATGGAAGCGGAATACATTGCTGCATCTGATGCCGCAAAAGAGGCTGTCTGGATGAGGAAGTTCTTGAAAGAACTTCAGGTGGTTCCGTCCATTGTTGATCCAATACCTCTGTATTGCGACAACAATGGGGCTATAGCTTTAGCGAAGGAACCCAGGTCCCATCAGAGATCCAGACACATCTTGAGGCGGTATCACCCGATCAGGGAGATCGTAGATCGCCAGGAGATCGAGGTTCGGAAGGTCGCTTCAGAAGATAACACTGCAGATCCATTCACCAAGGCCTTGCCCAGACTCAGTTTGAGCGGCTGATCGAGATGATAGGTCTTCGATACGCCAGTACATGGCCTTAGTGCAAGTGGGAGATTGTTAGTGTATATGCCCTAGAGGCCATTACTGTATCATACTAGTTTGTATATTACTTAATGGAAGATTGGGATATTCACAGTTGTACATACAATCTTGCTCAAAATAGTAGTATGCTACTTGGTTTGTTTCTACTTCAATGTGTACATGTGTTTATTTTAGTATATCACCTATACACATTAGTGGATCCCTTATGATCTTTGCTTGATTACCAGCGTTGTGATGGCAGTCACACTAGTGGGGGCTGGGTAATCTATAAGCACATCCTTATACAGGTCCCTAGTCGCAGGACTATCGAGACAGGGCATCGATACTCCGGAGTAGACTAGCGTATGCGCTTCTCATCCCAGTGTGGGAGATGTCTGTCCTACAGCCATCAGTACGTCGTGCTGGAGATAGTATACGGGTGCTCGTTAGGTTACGAGTACACTGGACAGGACTCGTCCGGAACTGACCGGTTGGTAATATACATATCGTCAGTTATCAGTTCCCAGGTGACATGAGTACAGCTTAGTCCGCTGACTTGACACTGTCACTTCGCCTCGAGTGTGTTCCCACTGTACTTTGATTACTACTCTACCACGGCTCAAAGGAGTCGTGCAAACAGTTAGTAGTTGGGTACAGTCCCGAAGCACTTGGAGGCAGTGATGGTTAGATAGGATTCGTCTCTCCCGGTATTGGGGGTTGACATCGCGTTGTGTCTAGGAGAGCCATTACACGAGTAGTCCTTGGCCAGGGCAAGCGAGATATACTGGTAGGCTTCCAGTGTTATCTCAGGGTGTTTTGGGCTTCACTCCGACACGACTTGTACCGCTATTAGGGACTGACGTTTACCACCCCTAGGCCCGCCATGCGATGTATCAGACGAACAGAGCGGACTGTACGGAGACTGTCACAGTCAGACTCAGTAGGAGTTCAGATGGGTTTCACCCCGTCAGTCTTCTTGTCGGCATCTACCTGGGGACCGTTACGCACAGCTAGTACCGCTTGCGGTCTGTGGTTAAACCCACTGCCAGCGTAGTGTCGAGTCTTTAGAGTCCCACACATAAAGCTATTCGCCTTTAGGAAAAAGAGTAGAGGTCGCATGGTTTTGCGACAGGTCGCATGGTTTTGCGACAGGGTTCGGTCACATCCGTGCACTTGTGCACGTACAGTGTCCGGACAGTTAACACTAGCGGGCTTTGGTTTAAGCCAGATCCTAGTGTACGTTTTGGGATTGGTTTTATCCAGTATGTATTCGTGTTCCTCGGAACGCGGATGCGGGTATGTATGCACAGTTGACGGAGAGACAGAGGCAGAGGATTCTCATTAGGGTTGTTGACTGTTGACTGTTGACTATTGACTATTTGCTCAACCCTAATGAGAATATGATATATGATTAACAATAATATTAATTAAGTATTATGGTGACATGGTTGTTGAGGGGTTGACTTTGTTGACTTGTTGACTTGGTTGACTGGTTGACTAGGTTTGACAAGTTGACCATCATGATGACAGTGGCTATCATTTCATGGCAAAGACTTTTTGCTTGCTTGTTCTCTTGTGAAAAATGAGTGCATGAAATGATATGGCTATTGTAGCTTAAACCATCACATAATACTTGATTGCTATGTTTTGTTATGATGGTTTTGGATTATAAGAGCCAAGAGAGAAAAGTCTTTCTCATTCTATCATTTTCATTCTCTCTCTTGTTCTTGAGCTCTCATCCTCTTCCTCTTACTCACCCTCTCTTTAGTCTATGGTTCACTTGTCTCATGTGTTGAGAAGCAAGAACCATAGAGTATAATCCCAACACACTCTTCTCTACTCACTCTAGTTCACAAGGTTTAGCAAACCGAGTGAACTAGTTTCTTCAAAGCTCGAAGAAGAAGCCAAAGGTAGAAGCTTTCCGGTGGATCGATCTTCGGCGCAAGGAGACGACAGAGTGAAGCCAATTCGTACACCATCGAGAGTCAAAGACGAAGGAGTTCAAGAAAGAAAGGTATAACCCCTTAACCGGGTAGTTAACAACTCCTAGTTAGGTTGTTAGGTAGATAGTTTAACAAAGATCCGGTTTTGAGTCCATGTTACCGCCTCTAGAAAATTATTTTTCACCAAATTCCGCATGCCCGAAAGTACCGGGAGAGGTAGCATGGACTTACAGTCGATTCGCCAACTTCGTGCCCGAGTTGCCTCAGTCCAGAGGTGGGAGCCCGTAAAAGAACCCGGCGATGTGGTGCCCGTTTCGACGAGGAGGCGATGATCGGAGATTCCGCTAGGAGATCGGAGTGGAGACGAAGACCGAAGGACACGGATCGCTCGGTATATCTCTCTACCCATCTTTTGGTTTGCTAGTAGTTAGGTTAATGGCCCGATCCGGGATTTTTTTGCGCGGTGGTTCCAGTTTTCTAGTTTGAAAAGTTTTTCGTTTTCGCATTCCGGCGTCGGATTGACGGCCGGGGTGCCGCCGTCCACTTACATTGGTATCAGAGCCACGCCATTAACCTAGTCTAGCTTGCTCTAATGTGTTTACAAGTTCGATCGAACAAATTTCCAAAAACCCGATTTCCATTGCACATGTTTCTATCGAAATTTTTTTGGGCTCTAAAAATTTTTCAGGTTGTTTCAGAATAATGTGCAGACAATTTTAAGCGTTCTGCAAAAATTTGGTGACATGAAGCTTCAGTCCAACCTCGGAAACGCGGCCAAACCCCTGGTTTGGCCGCGGTTCCGCGGTGGAAGAAAGTCAACGCCGTACCAAATTTTCCCAGAGGGCTTTCTACATGGAAATAGGGGTTTTGGAACATTCTTTTTGGGCCCAGATTTTCTGTGAGTGCTACAGTAGTGCTTGGGACCCACTTGGGTATATTTGATCGATCGAGAATTTTAAACATGTTGGTTCGCAGTGTTTACATTATATCTGCGACGGTGAATGTCACTCGATCGGTAAATCCAGTCTATCTGCTATAGCCCTTTTAGACGGATTTGCGAACGTGACATTCACGTTGATGTTCTGTGTTATGCTGTGATGTTGCGGATCGGTCGTGGGGATAGCCTGGATGCAATGGTAGTACAGTTTGTTTTATACGTACTTTTGATATTGCGGGGCGAGCGTCCGACATGTGGACTTCCGTCACTGCCTGTTTTTATTATTCTTTTGGGGCACGACCGGGTCGAGGTCGATGTACCCGTTGTATGTATATTTTACTTTCTGTACTGGGATTACCCCGCGGAGGGGTGCACGGATAGCCGGGTTCTAGACGGCAACGAGCCCGCATCTCATGGCTTTGAGAAGGAGGGGGCTTCACTCTAGAATTGGCGGGCTATTCGCCGCACTCGTAGGGGGTACAGGTTGACCCAAGGAGGGGTGCCCAAGTTACCGGATTCCGTAAAGTGCTGGGTGGTCCATTCACGTTGCTGAAGGGGGCTGCCTCGCTTCAGGTTTTGGCGGGTAGCTTCCCGCGCCCGTAGGGGTCTAGAATTTCATTGCATAGGCTATCCACACGACCAGGGGAATGTCGGGTTTCAGTAGCGGCTCTATGAAACCCGGGGATCCCAGATATCTGTATTGTTCTGTGATGCTGTACATTTCTGTCATGTTGCATTTTATCATGCCTTGAGCGAAATATTATATATTGATATATATATATACTAGTAGATGTTGTATATGTTTTGCATCCACGCTAGTCCAGTCCCCGCTCTGTCGATAGTTAAGTAACCTAACGGGTGATGACGGGACCCAGTGGCAAATGCGGATGGCATATACGTACATCATTATTTTCGTTCTTTTGTGATGTGATCAATTGATGGGACTGCATTGATTTGGATCAATGCAAGCTAAACAAACCTATTCTGAAGTTGTTGGAACACTTTTCAAAAAGCTGTTATTGCAAGGACGTTCACTTTTGTTTTGCACAGTGGTATTCAGTTGGAATATCCAGCTCCTCAGTCGACGAGGCAAAGGCCGAGATCCCTTCACCGGGAGTGACCCCTTGGACAGAAGTTTGCGTCAGGGCAATAACTTCAATATAGTCGTTTACTTTTGCTTTGCATCGTGGTATTCAGTTGGAATATGCTGCACCTCATTCTACGGGGAAAGAGCCGAGATCCCTTCACTGGGAGTGACCTCTTTAGCAAAGGTTTTCGCCACTATTTTTTTAAAGCTATCCGGTTCCTTCAACGATATCAAGTTCATTACGTTAAAGGTTTTCGCCAGAAACCATTCGTAGCCCTCCGTAATTTCAGACGGGTAGCACGTAGTATTCATGCTATGTTTGTTGGCCTTCGTCAAGGCATAGTGTATGGTAGCTGCTTGTTACTTTTCTGCTGCATAGATATATGCGTTGGTTTGGGACAGTCGTATAACCTTGTTGGCCTTCGTCAAGGCTTGTACGGGTGGGTTCAAATTAACCTGGACAATGACGGGTAGAACTTGACATGTGACTTATGATTTGTTGGCCTACGTCAAGGTCATAAGAGCATGGGGCAAAAAATCCACATCGCTAGTTTCTAAAGGAACTGAAACTTGCCAGATATGCGCATACCTTCTGGAGTGTGATAACATGAGCGGATTCCGTCACGTTATCATGCGATGATAGTTGGATCCCGATTCCCACTGATGAGTTGGTTTACTCCTCGGGTGATCCCGACAAATTCTTCTTTCGGGTTTGGGGAAGAATTTGACGTTACAGTGGGAGGTTTCCAGATTAGATAAAGTGATAACTATTCTGATCTAGGTTAGAGTGCACGCTGAGTGTTTCTTTTCTCTCTCTCTTTGGTTGCGACCACTGACCCGACCCTAGACTATGACTCAGTGAACAAAATTGACCGAACCTTCTTAAACATTGGCTTTTGGATTGTCAAAGTTGCAAACCTCATTGCCACTCCTACTTTTACCCTTTTCTCCAGGACACCCCGTATTACTACGAACGTCCACTTCCATTGGACAAAACCATCGTATGGTTATATACGAACTCGAAGGAATTCGAGGATGGTTTCCGGTTCTGGAGAAAACGAATAGGACTATTCAGTTGTCTTTTCCTTTTACCTTCTCTCAGGTTGCGAGTACTCCTTGGTTTAGGAGATAGTACACCTATTACGCAAATTGGATAGTCTTCTTCCAAACCTTAGGCTGGTGCCGACCGGTAGGGAATGAAGAAAACCAATTAGCCTAACGATAGTGTACAGAAGGTATTAAGTAAAGACATATCAAGGGATTAGTAAGAAGGCAAAGTAAATTGCAACTGCTATTCACGACCAAACCAAATATTTCCTCGTCAATCCTAAAATCACCTTTGTATTTCTTCAGGACACTCCGTATCACTACGAAGATCCACAGTATATTGGATATTCCATCGTATGGTTATATACGAACTCTAAAAGAACTTGTTCCAGTTCGGGGATGGATTCTGGTTCAGGAGAAATAGGAATAAGGTTTATTCGGTTGTCTTTTATCTTCACCTTCTCTATCATTGCGAGTGCTCCTAGGATTAGGGCAGTACACCCATTATGCTTGTTGGATAGTCTTCTTCCAAACCATAGGCTGGTGCCGAACGGTAGGGAATGAAGAAAACCATTTGGCCTAAAGGTGTGTACAGAAGGTAATGACTAAAGACATATAAAAGGATTTGGAGAGATGGCAAAGAATTATACGGTTATAGTTGTGAATCGGATAATGGAAGAGGCATTACTAGGAATACCGGGATACCCCATCGAAACATTTCAATATTTCAGTTTCACTGTGTACTGTTAAAAGAAAACTGATTTCCCAATTAGACACTTGCTCCAGGGTATATATTTACCAGGTATGATTCTCACATCTGTATGGTTTTATAGATGATGAGTGGGAGTAAGTTATTGGGAATTAGGTGACCATCCTCATTATATCGGGATTCGTTGTAATTGGTGATATTTGAGGAAGTCACCTGGGTTGTTTGCCGGACGGCAAATATTTGGTTTTGAATATCCGTTGTTATGCACCAATTTCAAATTGATATATCTGTACGTCTATTTTTATAGAGTGAGATATACCTTTTTGAAATTATGTCTATGACATTTACCTATATCAGTGGATGGTTAGGTAAGGAGCATTGAACAGCGGTGTAATTCTTTTTAACCATAAGTACAGTTTTCAACCTACGATACACAGTGAATGAGTCACTAGACTCAGGGGACTTATACAGAGTATTGTATATTGTCCAGTGTCCATTAGGACAGAGGGGTTGGTCCTCGTACTATATTCGGTTTACATATCACTTCTCCGGTTTTTAGACAAGTGTTTTCATAGAAACGCAAGGTCCGAATTTTGAGAAGTTATAGGTATAAGAATAAAGTAGAGAACCAGGTGTTGCATGTATCAGGATTCTTCAAGGTGATCGAAGATGTAGATACTTGTGTATGGTATTCAGTTAATAGTAATGATTAAGAGAACTTGCTTCTCTTTCAGGTTACTCATAATTGGAAGTATTCCTAAGTTGAGTAACGCTGATCGGCCTCCTTCCATTTAGTTGACATGCACTGGAGACAGCTGCATGATTTGAATCTGGTTCAATTAAATCAGTGCCTCTATTTCTATATTGGATATAGAACAGTTCATATCTTGACATTGTTAAGGTACGGGGAGTTGTCTGGCTTATGCTTAAAACCAGACACTGGACAACTCAAGGCACGTTTCTGTAATGGCTAGTTGTGGGTTGACCTGGGCTATGATGAGGGTTGACTTTCTACCATCTGGAAGATCAATAGTGATATTGTTCTAGACTTGCCACAGTTTTAATAAAAATGGATTTTTTTCAGGAAAACAGTAGTGGGAGTATGGTAGAACTGGAAGTGATTCCAGAACCGCAAACGATTACTGAAGATTTGATAAAAACCTAATGATTCAATATGGTTTGACATTCCATTGGCCACTCTGCAGATATGGTGGGTAATCTCAGGCGCTCGAGAGGTACTTCGGTATGCTCAAGGACGGTGGCAGGGAGGTTCTTGTTTACCCAGACTTGCCATTGCTGTTGTTCCAGACTGTGAGACCCGGCAGGAGGATGAGTATAGCGTCGTTCTAAACTAGATTTAGAAGTGCACGTGTATATGACACTGCCAGAGGGTTGTCGTAGTCAGTGGGAGCAGCGGAAGCATTGGTGCACAAGTAGCTTATGTCTAGTTATAGACTAAAGCAGAGATAGTGGAGATAGATCATCTATTTCTGATGTGACAGTCATAGGTTTGACTTCATCAGAATAGGGGATGGATCTGTTAAGAAGGTAGTAGGGTGTGATGTCCTAGTATTTGATGACATACATGTTAGTGTATATGCCCTAGAGGCCATTACTGTATCATACTAGTTTGTATATTACTTGATGGAAGCTTGGGATATTCACAGTTGTATATACAATCTTGCTCGAAATGGTAGTATGCTACTTGGTTTGTCTCTGCTTTAATATGTGCATGTGTTTCTTTTAGCATATAGCTGATATACATATTAGTAGAGCCCTTAGGATCTTTGCTTGATTATCAGTGTTGTGATGGCGCTCACACTCGTGGGAGCTGGGTGATCTATAAGCACATACTTATACAGGTCCCTAGTCGTTGGACTATCGAGACAGGGCATCGATACTCCGGAGTAGACTAGCGTATGCGCTTCTCATCCCAGTGTGGGAGACGGTCTGTCCCACAGCCGTCAGTACGTCGTACTTGAGATAGTATGCGGGTGCTCGTTAGGTTACGAGTACACTGGACAGGACTCGTCGGGAACTGTTGGTTGGTATTATACCTATCATCAGTTATCAGTTCCCAGGTGACATGAGTACAGCTTAGTCCGCTGACTTGACACTGTCACTTCGCCTCGAGTGTGTTCCCACTGCACTTTGATTACTACCCTACCACGGCTCAAAGGAGTCGTGCAAACAGGTAGTTTTTGGGTGCAGTCCCGAAGCACTTGGAGGCAGTGACGGTAAGACAGGATTCGTCTCTCCCGGTATTAGGGGTTGACTTCGCGCTGTGTCCAAGAGAGCCATTACACGAGTAGTCCCTGGCCAGGGCAAGCGAGATATACTGGTAGGTTTCCAGTGTTATCTCAGGGTGTTCTGGGCTACACTCCGACACGACTTGTACCGCTATTAGGGGACTGACGTTCTCCGCCCCCCTAGGCCCGCCATGCGATGTATCAGACGAACAGACCGGACTGTACGGAGACTGTCACATACAGGCTCAGTAGGAGTTCTGATGGGGTTCACCTCGTCAGTCTTCTTATCGACATCTACCTGGGGACCGTTACGTACAGCTAGTGCTGCTTGCGGTCTGTGGTTAAACCCACTGCCAGCGTTGTGTCGAGTCATTAGAGTCCCACACAGAGAGCTATCGCCTTTAGGCAAAATGAGTAGAGGTCGCATGGTTTTGCGACAGGGTTCGTTCACATCCGCGCACTTGTGCACGTTTGCTGTCCGGACAGTTTATACTAGCGGGCTTTGGTTTAAGCCGGATCCTAGTATATGATTTGGGATTGGTTTTTCTCTTTGTGTTCGTGTTCCTCGGATCACGAATACGGGTGCGTATGCACAGTTGCTTGAGACGGAGGGAGAGGACTTTGATTAGGGTTAATAACCATTGTTATTTTTATTAACCCTAATGCTTATGTGTGAATTATGGTTAATTGATATTAGTTTAATAATTGTGCATGGTTATGGTTGTTGACCATTTGACCTTCTTGACTTGTTGACCTTGGTTGACACTTTGACCATCATCATTTCATTTGGAAGATGCACTTTTATCCTTGCAATTTGCATTAATAATGAAATGATAATGGTCATGTCTTGATTAAGCCATGACAATTATCTCACTAATTATCTAATTACAATAATTCACATATATGAGAGAATGCTTCATATTATTCTCTCATTCTATTATTCACATTCTCTCTCTTGTTCTTCCTCTCCCTCAAGCTCTCCCCTCTCATGTGTGGAGAAATACTTGAGCTTGAGAAAAACCCTTTCTTGATAATCTCTACTCTCATCTAGGGTTCAAGGATTAGCACTTCTTGCACCCTAGTTACTTCTAGCTTGGAGTTGAAGCCAAAGGTTGAGGCTTTCGGGTGGATCTTTCTTTGACGGGAGAAGACGACTAAGGTGACCTCCTTCCACTACTCCAAGGAGCAAGGAGAGAAGGACATAAAGCACAAGGTATAACCTTTCTAGCCCTTAGCTAGTTTCTAGTTAGCTTTAGCTTGTTTTTGTTTAGCAAAGATCCTTCTTTGTCTAGTCCATGTTGCTTAAAGTCATAAAAATTCGATTTTTATTCCGTTTTCCGCCTCCCCGTAAGCACCGGGGTGGGCAACTTGGACTTACAGTGGTATCAGAGCCTAACTAAACATAAACTAGCTAGGTAGTAGAGTGTATCGAAGTTCGAATCGGAAAAATCGAAAAACCGAGTTTTCAAAACCCTAAGTTTCTGTTAAAATTTTTTCTGTTCAAAACAAAATAAATCATACACCAAAAATCATCTCAGGGTTTTGTGAAGAAAGCCACCAAAAACGATACAGTGATTCGACCAAAGAGCCGTGGTTCCGCTGCAATAGCAAGCTATTGCCGCGCAACCGCGGCCGTCTTGGCTCGTCTCTGGGTCGAGTTTGGTGCAGTGTATTTCTGGCTTGGTTTTAGGATTTTTAAGATGGTTTATATGTGCCCAGATTTTCCAGAATAGAAATTTGTTTTTGGGGGCCTATAAATCCGTATTTTTTATCGAACTTCAATACACTTTGACTAAAAGGTTATATCTGTGATGTTTATATGTATTGAACGTCGGCTAATCGCTATATGTCGATTAGTCGGGGCTATACATATCCGTGATCTGTGTTTGACGTTGGTATGTGTATATGAATGGGTTGGATTGTCGCGGGTGAATAGCCGGGGTGGATGTGAGATGAGTGTTGCTTTTTCTTTCATTCATTGTAATGTGTAAATTGATGTAATATTATTATTTGCTTGGCCGCACAACCGGGTCGGGGTTGTAGCCGTTATTAGTCGGGGATTGATCCTGACTAATCCTTTCTTTACGGTTTGAGAAGGGATTCGAGAGACAGTGGGAGCCATCCAGTTTAGACAAATTAAAAACCACTCTAAACTAGCAAGAGCATCATGCTAAAGTGTTTCTTTTCTCTCTCCGAATTGCAGCGACCATTCAACATGACCGGACTTAAGTTATTACTAGATAAAAACATATTGACAGGGCCAAACTACAAAGATTGGCTCAGGAATGTCAAGATGGCAATCACTTACGACAAGTTGGGGTATGTCCTTACCACCAAAGCTCCCCCTGTCCCAGGTCCCACCTCCAGCGTCGCGGATAAGGAAATCCGTAAGACATGGGAGATAGATTGCGCGAAGGCCAAATGCCTCGTACTAGCCTCGATGGACAACGAACATCGGAGGAGGCACGAGAATATGGACCTAGAGTCCATATTTCTTCATACAAAAGAACTGTATGGAGAGCAGTCTCGTATCGCATGATACGAAGTGTCGAAGAAGTTGTTTTCGGCAAGGTTGGCCGTCGGATCATCGGTAGCGGAACACGTGCTTAAGATGATTGGCTACATAGAGGAGCTCGCGGACCTTGGGACCACGTTGGAGAATGAACTCTATACTGATTTAATTCTCCAGTCCCTTCCTTCCACTTACGCCCAGTTTATCCTTAACTTCAACATGCAAGGAAAGGAGGTTGAACTCTCCGAACTTCTGAACATGTTGAGGAGTGCTGAGGGCACCCTACAGAAGGGTAGGGAGACATCCACTTTGTTTGTAGGAGGATCTTCCTCTTCTAGATCCAGGGCGAAAGCCAAGGGTAAGAAGAAGAAAGCCCCCGCCAAACCAAGAGGCGGTGTCGGTAAAGTGGATACGAAGGTAAAATGAAAAGTAAAAAAGATTGAGGGAAAGCTGGTGGGGAAGGAAGAATGCTTCTATTGTCACAAAAGTGGTAACTGGAAACAGGATTGCAAGGCTTGGAAAGCCAGAACACCGGATTTGAAGCGAGTTGCAGCTTCAGCTTCAGGTGTGTATGTTATTGAAAACTGTCTATCAATAAACTCTACTTCCTGGGTATTGGATACCGGATCAGGATCTCATATCTGTAATTCTTTGCAGGCGTTGATAAAGCGTAGAGTTTTGAAGGCAGGTGACATGACCCTCAGAGTTGCAAACGGTGCTAGCATGGATGCTGAGGCCGTGGGGGACTATCACCTGGGATTGTCAGATGAAAACTTTTTGGTTTTGCGTAGTTGTTATTATGTACCAAATGCAACCTGTAATATCATTTCTGTATCTTTTTTATCTAAAGAAGGTTATGAATTTTCATTTGTAAGTAATGTAGTGAACATTCACCATAATCAAGTTTTGATTGGGTCAGGTACATTGAACAACGGTATATACGTTTTAAACCAACCACAGATTTTCAATGTCCAGAATACACACAAAAGAAAGTCTCCAGAAATCAATAAAACTTTCTTATGGCATTGTAGACTGGGTCACATCAATGAGAGAAGGTTGACTAAGTTACATGCAGAAGGATATTTGGATCCATTCGAATATCAATCGTATGCAACTTGTCAATCCTGTCTCAAAGGAAAGATGACAAAGACTCCGTTCACTGGACACGGAGTAAGAGCGAGCGAGCTCTTGGGACTCGTACACAGCGACGTGTGCGGTCCAATGTCTACACATGCACGAAGCGGTTATTCTTACTTCATTACTTTTACGGATGATTTCTCAAGGTTCCGACATGTCTTCTTGATGAAGCATAAATCCGAAGCTTTTGAAAAGTTCCAGGAATATAAGAATGAAGTAGAAATACAAACAGGCAAAAGTATCAAGGCACTGAGATCTGATCGAGGTGGTGAATACTTGAGTGCCGAGTTCTTGGGTTACTTAAAAGAGAATGGAATTCTCTCTCAGCTTACTCCTCCATACACTCCGCAACATAATGGTGTATCGAAGAGACGCAACCGAACCCTATTGGATATGGTACGGTCCATGATGAGTAACACTGAGTTGTCACGATCGTTCTGGGGATATGCGCTAGAATCAGCTGCATACCTTTTGAACCGAGTTTCCACTAAGACTGTGCCTACCACACCATATGAGTTATGGAGTGGGAAGAAACCCTATCTTCAATACCTGATAATTTGGGGATGTCCAGCTTATGTCAAAAAGCAGCATGCGGACAAGCTCGAGGCACGCTCAGTACTGTACAAGTTTGTGGGATACCCAAAGAACTCCAGGGGGTATCTTTTCTATTATGCAGAGGAACAAAAAGTCCTTGTTTCTCGTAATGCCCACTTTCTAGAACACCATTTCTTAGAAAAAGAAATAAGTTGGAGCGCAATAGAACTGGAAGAAATTCCAGAACCACAAGCTATTACTGAAAGCTTAGTAGAACCAGAGGGTTCGAAAGATCAGGACATTCCCACGCCACTCCGCAGGAGTAGTATGCAGTCCCATCCGCCCGAGAGATACTACGGTTTTCTCATTGACGGGGATAGAGAGGATTGCATCATAGATTGTGATGAGCCTACTAGCTTCCAGCAAGCCATTCAGAGCGTCGACTCGGTAAAATGGCTGGATGCAATGCAGACCGAAATGGAGTCCATGTACACCAACAAAGTATGGACGTTGGACATTGCTCCAGATGGGGTAAAACCCGTAGGATGCAAGTGGATCTTCAAAAGGAAGATTGGTGTAGATGGACAGGTTGAGACCTATAAAGCTAGACTGGTTGCAAAGGGTTTTCGTCAAAGACCTGGTTTGGACTATGACGAAACCTTTTCTCCAGTAGCTATGCTAAAATCCATTCGGATCCTCTTGCCATTGCTGCCTTCCACGATTATGAGATTTGGCAGATGGACGTAAAGACAGCTTTTCTAAATGGACATTTAGAGGAGTGTGTCTATATGGACCAGCCAGAGGGTTTCATTCAGAGTGGGAGCAGCGGAAAGGTGTGCAAGTTGCTGAAGTCCATTTATGGACTAAAGCAGGCATCGCGGAGTTGGAACATCTGTTTTGATGAGACGGTCAAGGAATTTGGCTTTATCAAAAATCCAGTTGAACCATGCATCTATTGTAGATTTGTAGCGAGAACTGTAGTATTCCTCGTTTTATACGTGGATGACATTCTCTTAATAGGAAATGACATTCCTATGCTACAATCTGTCAAGGGGTTCTTATCACACAGGTTCTCCATGAAAGACCTGGGTGATGCCTCATACATTCTGGGTATCCGGATCTACCGTGAAAGATCCAAGAGGATATTAGGACTTTCGCAGTCCAGGTACATCGACACCATACTGAAGAGATTCAGTATGGAAGATTCCAAGCGCGGTAATTTACCGACTTGTTACGGGATCACCCACTCCAAAGAGATGTCTCCCAAGACTGATTTGGAGAGGGATCGCATGTCTATTATACCCTACGCTTCTACGATAGGCTCTATAATGTATGCGATGTTGTGTACCAGACCGGATGTGGCTTATGCACTTAGTGTGGTAAGCAGGTATCAGTCAAACCCTGGGGAGAAATATTGGATAGCCGTAAAGAACATTCTCAAGTACCTGAGAAGGACTAAGGAGATGTTCTTGGTGTATGGCGGGAAAGACCTCCAGATTGAGGCCTTTGCTGACTCCAGCTTCCAGAGTGACAAGGATGATTCTAAGTCCATGTCGGGTTTTGTCTTCACCCTCAATGGAGGGGCGGTGTGTTGGAAGAGTTCCAAACAGGAAACCGTTGCTGACTCGACTATGGAAGCGGAATACATCGCTGCATCTGATGCAGCAAAAGAAGCTGTCTGTATGAGGAAGTTCTTGAGAGAACTTCAGGTGGTTCCGTCCATTGTTGACCCAATACCTCTGTATTGCGACAACAACGGGGCTATAGCTTTAGCGAAGGAACCCAGGTCCCATCAGAAATCCAGACACATCTTAAGGCGGTATCACCCGATCAGGGAGATCGTGGATCGCCAGGAGATCGAGGTTCGGAGGGTTGCTTCAGAAGATAACACAGCAGATCCATTCACCAAGGCCTTGCCCCAGACTTAGTTCGAGCGGCTGATCGAGATGATAGGTCTTCGATACGCCAGTACATGGCCTTAGTGCAAGTGGGAGATTGTTAGTGTATATGCCCTAGAGTTCATTACTGTATCATACTAGTTTGTATATTACTTGATGGAAGCTTGGGATATTCACAGTTGTATATACAATCTTGCTCGAAATGGTAGTATGCTACTTGGTTTGTCTCTGCTTTAATATGTGCATGTGTTTATTTTAGCATATAGCTGATATACATATTAGTAGAGCCCTTAGGATCTTTGCTTGATTACCAACGTTGTGATGGCACTCACACTCGTGGGAGCTGGGTGATCTATAAGCACATAGTTATACAGGTCCCTAGTCGTTGGAATATCGAGACAGGGCATTGATACTCCGGAGTAGACTAGTGTATGCGCTTCTCATCCCAGTTTGGGAGACGGTCTGTCCCACAGCCGTCAGTACGTCGTACTTGAGATAGTATGCGGGTACTCGTTAGGTTACGAGTACGCTGGACAGGACTCGTCGGGAACTGTTGGTTGGTATTATACCTATCGTCAGTTATCAGTTCCTAGGTGACATAAGTACAGCTTAGTCCGCTGACTTGACACTGTCACTTCGCCTCGAGTGTGTTCCCACTGCACTTTGATTACTACCCTACCACGGCTCAAAGGAGTCGTGCAAACAGGTAGTTTTTGGGTGCAGTCCCGAAGCACTTGGAGGCAGTGACGGTTAGACAGGATTCGTCTCTCCCGGTATTGGGGGTTGACATCGCGCTGTGTCCAGGAGAGCCATTACACGAGTAGTCCCTGGCCAGGGCAAGCGAGATATACTGGGAGGTTTCCAGTGTTATCTCAGGGTGTTCTGGGCTACACTCCGACACGACTTGTACCGCTATTAGGGGACTGACGTTCCCCGCCCCCCTAGGCCCGCCATGCGATGTATCAGATGAACAGACCGGACTGTACGGAGACTGTCACATACAGGCTCAGTAGGAGTTCAGATGGGGTTCACCTAGTCAGTCTTCTTATCGACATCTACCTGGGAACCGTTACGTACAGCTAGTGCCGCTTGCGGTCTGTGGTTAAACCCACTGTCAGCGTAGTGTCGAGTCTTTAGAGTCCCACACAGAGAGCTATTCGCCTTTAGGCAAAATGAGTAGAGGTCGCATGGTTTTGCGACAGGGTTCGTTCACATCCGCGCACTTGTGCACGTTTGCTGTCCGGACAGTTTATACTAGCGGGCTTTGGTTTAAGCCGGATCCTAGTATATGATTTGGGATTGGTTTTTCTCTTTGTGTTCGTGTTCCTCGGATCACGAATACGGGTGCGTATGCACAGTTGCTTGAGACGGAGGGAGAGGACTTTGATTAGGGTTAATAACCATTGTTATTTTTATTAACCCTAATGCTTATGTATGAATTATGGTTAATTGATATTAGTTTAATAATTGTGCATGGTTATGGTTGTTGACCATTTGACCTTCTTGACTTGTTGACCTTGGTTGACACTTTGACCATCATCATTTCATTTGGAAGATGCTCTTTGATCCTTGCAATTTGCATTAATAATGAAATGATAATGGTCATGTCTTGATTAAGCCATGACAATTATCTCACTAATTATCTAATTACAATAATTCACATATATGAGAGAATGCTTCATATTATTCTCTCATTCTATTATTCACATTCTCTCTCTTGTTCTTCCTCTCCCTCAAGCTCTTCCCTCTCATGTGTTGAGAAACACTTGAGCTTGAGAAAAACCCTTTCTTGATAATCTCTACTCTTATCTAGGGTTCAAGGATTAGCACTTCTTGCACCCTAGTTACTTCTAGCTTGGAGTTGAAGCCAAAGGTTGAGGCTTTCGGGTGGATCTTTCTTTGACGGGAGAAGACGACTAAGGTGACCTCCTTCCACTACTCCAAGGAGCAAGGAGAGAAGGACATAAAGCCCAAGGTATAACCTTTCTAGCACTTAGCTAGTTTCTAGTTAGCTTTAGCTTGTTTTTGTTTAGCAAAGATCCTTCTTTGTCTAGTCCATGTTGCCTAAAGTTATAAAAATTTGATTTTTATTCCGTTTTTCGCCTCCCCGTAAGCACCAGGGTGGGCAACGTGGACTTACAATACACAGAGTAGGAAGTGATATTCCTATACTACGGTCGATTAAACTTTGGTTGTCACACAGTGGTTTCTCCACATATGAATTGGATATTATATCAGACATTCTGGTTACTAGATCTATGGTTTTAGATCTAGATTTGGGTGGTTTCCCAATCTGGGTACTTTGAGAGCATTCTAAGAGTTTTTAGAATGGACGACTTTTAGCACGGTAGTGCACCTGCAGGTGATGGAGTCACCCTCTCTAAAGTTGTCTTACAGACTAAAAGGGAGAGGGATACGCATGATTGGCAGATCACTTGCTTAGGCAATTGAGTTGATCATGAGATGTCAAGTACTACACCAGATGTTGTTTTTACAGTAGATGCAATAAGTTGATATTGATCCAATCCTGGAGAAACAGTCGGAAGCAGTTTTAGAACATAAGTTGATGTTCTAGGGAAATGATAACGGCAGCCTCCTTTGGGAGACAGTTATCATTCCAGGCTTCCAAGGTGACCTGGATGACAGAGTGACTGTCAGAGTTATAGTTTTCTGTTGTAAGTCGATGTAGTACACCCCAGTACTTATGGGGAGGCGGAATTTTCAAAAACGATCAAGTTTAAAGAACGAACATCGACTAACCGCTTGAATCGAAGCTAAACAAATAATAACCGAACACATAGCTATACTAAACTATAGTGTTAAGGGATTATACCTATCGAAACTAGTCCTTCGTCTTTGTGTCCTCCTTTGTTCTCCTCGACCTTCTCTAGGTAGTAGACGATCCACCCGAGAGCAAAACACCAAGCTACACCTCTAACTTGAGGTAACTAATCAACTTTGATTGCTAATCAAAGATGAAAGGATAATATAGAGTAAAGGTAATGGATGCTTAAGTCTAACTAAACCTTTGATCTCAACACATGAGGATTAAGGATTAGTATCTTGAAGATGAGAGCTTGAGGAGAGAGAATATGAGATAAGATAATGAGAAGAGAGAGAGTGTATCATAATATATTATGAATCATTTTCAATAATGAGAAAAGAATAAAGAATGATGATAAATCATGCTTCATAAAATATCTAGTGGTGATTCATTAGCATGAGTCATTAAGCAATAAATGTGCATTAATGAAATGAATGAATCACCACCATGACTCACAACCTCATTCAAAGTAACCTCCTTAGTCACATCTTCTAGAAGCTTCTCGTACAATTACGAGAACGCCCCTCCAATCCGCAACTTTAGACTGTAAAAATCCAATAACCGGATACCAGTAACTGGCTTAAACCAAAGCCGACTGGTAAAAACTGTCCGAAAGTCGTACGTGCGTAAACGCACGTATGCGTCCGAACCCTTTGTCGCAAAAACCATGCAACCTCTATATCGTTTCGCCTGGAGTAGGAAACTCTCTGTGTGGGACTCTAGAGACTCGACTACTACGCTGGCAGTGGGTTTAACCACAGACCGCAAGCGGCACTAGCTGTACGTAACGGTCCCCAGGTAGTTGTCGATAAGAAGGCCAATGAGAAAACCCATCCGAACTCCTACTGAGTCTGATGTGACAATCTCCATACAGTCCGGTCCGTTCGTCCAAGACTATCGCATATCGGGCCTAGGGGGGCGGCAAGCGTCAGTCCCCTAATAGCGGTATAAGTCGTGTCGGAGTGAAGCCCATTAAACCCTGAGAAACTACTGGAACCTACCAGCAAATCTCGCTTGCCCTGGCCAGGGACTTTGCGTAATGGCTCTCTGACACAGCACGATATCTACTCCCAATACCGGGAGGGACGAATCCTGTCTAACCGCCACTGCCTCCAAGTGCTCGGGACTGCACCCAACTGCTACCTGTTTGCACGACTCCTTTGAGCCGTGGTAGGGTAGCAATCTAAGAACAGTGGGACACACTCGAGGCGAAGTAGCAGTATCAAGTCTGCGGACTACGCCGTACTCATGTCACCTGGGAACTGTTCATTGACGAATGGTATCAAACCAACCAACAGTTCCCTGTGAGTCCTGTCCGGTGTACCCGTAACCTAACGAGCACCTGTATACTATCTCCAGTACGACGTACTGACGGCTGTGGGACAGACCATCTCCCCAACTGGGATGAGAAGCGTACACACTAGTCTACTCCGGAGTATCGATGCTCTGTCTCGATAATCCAACGACCAGGGACCTGAATAAGGATGTTCTTGTAGACTACCCAGCCCCCACTAGTGTGACTGCCATCATAACGCTGGTAGACAAGCAAGATCCTAAGAGCTCTATCAATACGTACACTCACATATTAAGATAGAAAAACCAAGTAGCATACTACCATGTTTAGCAAGACTGTTATATACATGTGAATATCCTAAGCTTCCATTAAGTAATATACAAGCTAGTATGATACAGTAATGGCCTTCTAGGGCATAAACACTAACAATCTCCCACTTGCACTAGGGCCATGTACTGGCATATCGTAGACCAATGATCTCGAGCAGCCTCTCGAACTGAATCTGAGGAAGGGCCTTCGTGAATGGATCAGCAATGTTCTCTTCTGAAGCAACTCTCCGAACCTCGATCTCCTGACGATCAATGATCTCCCTGATCAGGTGATACCGCCTCAAGATGTGTCTGGACTTCTGATGGGACCTTGGTTCCTTCGCTAAAGCTATAACTCCGTTGTTGTCGCAATACAGAGGTATTGGATCAACTATGGTAGGAACCACCTGAAGTTCTGTTAGGAACTTCTTCATCCAGACTGCTTCTTTTGCGGCATCGCAAGCAGCTATATACTCCGCTTCCATCGTCGAGTCAGCAACGGTGTCCTGCTTGGAGCTCTTCCAGCACACCGCCCCTCCATTGAGGGTAAAGACATAACCCGACATGGACTTGGAATCGTCCTTATCACTCTGGAAGCCGGAATCAGCAAAGGCCTCCAACCTGAGGTCTTTTCCGCCGTAAACCAAGAACATCTCCTTAGTCCTCCTCAGGTACTTGAGAATGTTCTTTACTGCTATCCAGTGTTTCTCCCCTGGGTCTGACTGATACCGGCTTACCACGCTTAGTGCGTAAGCTACATCTGGTCTGGTACACAACATCGCATACATTATAGAGCCTACCGCAGAAGCGTAGGGTATAATAGACATGCGTTCCCTTTCCAAATCAGTCTTGGGAGACATCTCTTTGGAGAGGGTGATTCCGTGACAAGCCGGTAGATTACCGCGCTTAGAATCTTCCATAGTGAATCTTTTCAGTACAGTGTCGATATTCCTGGACTGCGAAAGTCCCAACATCCTCTTGGATCTATCACGATAGATCCGGATCCCCAGAATGTAAGAGGCATCACCCAGGTCTTTCATGGAGAACCTGTGTGACAAGAATCCTTTGACAGATTGTAGCATAGGAATGTCATTTCCTATCAATAGAATGTCATCCACGTACAAGACGAGGAATACAACACTTCTGGCCACGACTTTACTATATATGCACGGTTCATCTGGATTTTTGATAAAGTCATATTCTTTGACTGTCTCATCAAAACAGATGTTCCAACTCCGCGATGCCTGCTTTAGTCCATAAATAGACTTAAGCAGCTTGCATACTTTCCCGCTGCTCCCACTCTGATTGAAACCCTCTGGCTGATCCATATAGACGCTCTCTTCTAAATTTCCATTCAGAAAAGCCGTCTTTACGTCCATCTGCCAGATTTCATAATCATGGAAGGCAGCAATAGCAAGAAGGACCCGAATGGATTTGAGCATAGCCACTGGAGAAAAGGTTTCGTCATAGTCCAAACCAGGTCTTTGACGAAAACCCTTTGCAACAAGTCTAGCCTTATAGGTTTCCACCTGTCCATCTACACCAATCTTTTTCTTGAAGATCCATTTGCATCCTATGGGTTTTACCCCATCTGGAGCAAAGTCCAAAGTCCATACTTTGTTGGTGTACATGGACTCCATCTCGGTCCGCATTGCATCTAGCCATCGTACCGAGTCGCCGCTCTGGATGGCCTGCTGGAAGTCAGTAGGTTCATCATCATCTATGATGCAATCCTCTCTATCCCCGTCTATGAGAAAACCGTAGTATCTCTCAGGCGGATGAGACGGCCTACTACTCCTGCGGAGGGGTGCGGGAATGTTCTGTTCTTCTTGAACCTCTGGTTCTACCAAACTTTCAGTAGCAGCTTGTGGTTCTGGAATTTCTTCCAGTTCTATTTCGCTCCCACTTGATTCCTTTTCTAAAAACTGATGTTCTAGAAAATGGGCATTACGAGAAACAAATACCTTTTGTTCCTCTGCGTAATAGAATAGATATCCCCTGGAGTGCTTTGGATATCCCACAAACAAACACTTTACTGATCGTGCCTCGAGCTTGTCCACATGCTGCTTTTTAACAAAAGCTGGACATCCCCAAATCTTTATATACTGTAGATGGGGTTTCTTCCCACTCCACATCTGATATGGAGTGGTAGGCACAGTCTTGGTAGGTACCATGTTCAAAAGATATGCCGCTGATTCTAGCGCATGTCCCCAGAAAGATCGCGGTAACTCAGCATTACTCATCATGGATCGTACCATATCCAATAGGGTTCGATTCCGTCTCTCCGATACACCGTTGTGCTGTGGAGTGTATGGAGGAGTAAGCTGAGAGAGAATTTCTTTCTCTTTTAGGTAACCTAGGAACTCGGCACTTAAGTATTCTCCACCTCGATCAGATCTTAGTGTCTTAATACTTTTGCCTGTTTGGTTTTCAGCTTCACTCTTAAATTCTAGGAATTTCTCAAAGGCCTCTGATTTATGCTTCATTAAGAAAACATATCCATACCTAGAGAAATCATCTGTAAAAGTAATGAAGTAGGAATAACCACCTCTTGCATGTGTAGACATTGGACCACATACATCGCTGTGTATGAGTCCTAAGAGCTCGCTCGCTCTTACTCCTTGTCCAGTAAATGGAGTCTTTGTCATCTTTCCTTTGAGACAGGATTGACAAGTGTCATAAGATTGATATTCGAACGAGTCCAAATATCCTTCTCTATGCAACTTAGTCAACCTTCTCTCATTGATGTGACCCAGTCTACAATGCCATAAGAAAGCTTTATTCAAATCTGGAGACTTTCTTTTTAGTGTGTTCTGGACATTGAAAATTTGGAGTTGGTTTAAAACATATATGCCGTTATTTAGTGTACCGGACCCAATCAAACCATGATTAAGGTGGATGTTGACAACATCTCTTACAAACGTGAAATCATAACCTTTATTTGATAACAAGGAAACTGATATGATATTACACGTTAAGCTTGGTACAAAATAACAGTTATGTAAAACCAAAATGTGTCCACTCGTCAATCCAAGGTGATAATCCCCGACGGACGCAGCTCCCACGCTAGCTCCGTTAGCAACCCTGAGGATCATATCACCTTCCTTCAGCACTCTACGGTTTCTCAGTGCCTGCAAAGAATTGCAAATATGAGATCCTGATCCGGTATCCAATACCCAGGAAGTAGAGTTGATCGACAGACAATTCTCAATTACAAACACACCTGAAGTCGAAGCCACAGCTTGCTTCGGTTCCTGGTTCTTGGCGTTCCACGCCTTGCAATCCTTCTTCCAGTGCCCTTTCCTGTGACAATGGAAGCACTCATCCAGGCCAACTACCGGTGCTGTAAACTTTTTCTTTCCCTTCTTTCCTACCTTACTAACACCTCCTCTAGGTTTGGGTGCGGCCTTCTTCTTCCTTCCTTTGGCCCTAGCCTTGGACCCGGAAGAAGATGCACCGCCAACAAACATAGCGGGTGTTTCCCTTGCCTTCTGCAAGGTGCCCTCCGCACTCCTTAACATGTTCAGGAGTTCCGCAAGTTCAACTTCTTTTCCTTGAAGATTGAAGTTGAGGATAAACTGGGCGTAGGTGGGAGGAAGGGACTGGAGAACAAGGTCTGTATAGAGCTCATTATCCAAAGTTGTCCCAAGGTCTGCGAGCTCTTCTATATAGCCAATCATCTGTAGGACATGTTCACCTACCGATGACCGGACAGCCAACCTCGCTCGAAACAATTTCTTAGAGGTCTCGTATCTTGCTATACGAGATTGCTCTCCATAAAGTTCCTTTGTATGGAGAAATATGCCATCTAGGGACATATCCTCGTGCCTCCTCTGATGTTCATTGTTCATCGAGGCAAGCACGATGCACTTGGCTCTCGCGCAATCTAAATCCCAGGTTTTGCGGATTTCCTTATCCGCATTGCTGGATTTGGGACCAAGGACAGCAGGTGCTGTAGCGGTGAGGACGTACCCCAGTTTGTCATAGGTCAAAGCCATCTTGACATTCCGCAGCCAATCTTTATAGTTTGGCCCTGTCAGTATATTTTTCTCTAAAAGTAACTTAAGTCCAGTCATTTTCAGGGTCGCTGCAATTAGAAGAGAGAGAAGAAAACTCTTTAGCATGATGCTCTTGCAAGTTTAGAATGGTTTTTAGTTTATCTAAACTGGATGGCTCCCACTGTTTCTCGAATCCTTCCTCAAACCATAAAAGAAGAATTAGCCAAGACTATTCTCACCGTACAATACTTGCTTAACCATTCAGCCAGGCTGGTGTCGATACTTCGAGGGAGGTTTTCCAACGCTTTCGCGAAATTCCTTAATTAAATAACCTCTTTTCTCTGGGGGCGTAACCCCGCTGACACTTTTCTGGACACCTACTAGGTTTATAGCATTGATCGTTAAGTGACGAATATCCTGATAAGTAGCATATACTCACAGTAGGATTGGGATCCAAATATCATCGTATGATAATGTTGAAGGAATCCTACCAACATTCATCAAACTCCAAATGGTATGCATCTCTTTGCAAATTTCAGTTTCTTTAGAAATTCCCGATATAAGTTTTTGCCCCATGCTCTTATGACCTTGGCGTTAGGTCAAAATGTCATAAGTCACATGTCAAGTTCTACCCATCATTATCTTGTCAATTTGAACCCATCCGTATATATCCTTGACGTTCGGCCAAAATTATAATACGACTGTCCCAAACTAACTCATCTATCTATGCAACAAATGAATATCCAGCAGCTACCAAACACTATGCCTTGGCGTTAGGTCAAAATACATAGCTTGAATACTACTGAATACCCAGATGAAATGACGGAGGGCTACGAATGGTTTTTGGCGAAACCGTGAACGTAGTGAACTTGATATAACCGAAGGAACCTGATAGCTTTTAAAAGGAGTGGTTAAGACTCCGCATTTAAAAATATCTGTTTTAAAAATAACCGAGTGGTTTCTTTTAAATTGTTCCAACGATTTAAACTTTGGTTTGTTTTACTTTGCATTATAGATAATGCGTCCCATCATTAACCTATCATTGCAGAAAACAACGAAAATACAACGTCCTCTTATGCCATCCGCATTCGCCACGGGGTCCCGTCATCACCCGTTAGGTTACTTAACTAACGACAGAGCGGGGGCTGGGCTAGCGCGGGTGTAAAACATAAGTGGCGTCTAAATAGCTATCATAAATATAGATATTTTACATTCGTCTGACGCAATGATATTCATTCCAGAACACAGATAAACAATATTGGATTTGCAAGCAATCTGTATTTCTTTTGAGCCTGCAAGAAAAGACAGATTACACAGTTGTGATGAATAGTCGTTACCCCACCCTCGACCCCTACGGGTACGGCAAACTACCCACCCGGCAGTCTGTGTACCCCACCTTGGGTCAGTCCTAGGAGCAAAAACAGTAAAATGAAATAATACAATGGTGGCTACGACCGCAACCTAGAAGTGCCCCGCGAAAATAATATTACAACAAATTACATTTACAACAAATGAATTAAACAATAACCCATTGCTAACCCCGGCTATACACCACAACAGTCCAATACAGTTTATATGCACAAACAGATATAACCATTTCAGAAATGTGCAACCCCCTGCCAACCGACATACTAGCAGTTAGGGGAGGTTTACGAACACATTAAACAATTACAGATAAAATCCAATATGCAAATACTGTACAATTCGATCGAATAAACAACATCAATATTGCTCCAAAATCTGCTCTGTTAAACAGTAACCTGAGCAATAATTAAATATTCCAGAAAACCCCAAACACCAGAGAGGACCCACCCATGAAAGATGAGCCTATGACTCGGCAACTCGGCCGCGGAAGCGCGGCGGATCGGTGGGATCCGCCGCCCTTCCGCGGCGCTTTAGTCGAATCATGGGCTCGAATTTCTTGGGTGTTCTCCTGTGGTCATGTCAAGCTCTCTGAACACACCTGAAAAATTTTAGGACTTCATTTTAACTTCGACAGAAACTTGACAGAATTAGGGTTTTGCGGCTTTGTTTTTCCGTTCGAAATTCGTACAAATTTGCAATTAAGTTATTTATTGTTTAGCGAGGCTCTGATACCACTGTAAGTCGATGTAGTACACCCCAGTACTTATGGGGAGGCGGAATTTTCAAAAACGATCAAGTTTAAAGAACGAACATCGACTAACCGCTTGAATCGAAGCTAAGCAAATAATAACCGAACACATAGCTATACTAAACTATAGTGTTAAGGGATTATACCTATCGAAACTAGTCCTTCGTCTTTGTGGCCTCCTTTGTTCTCCTCGACCTTCTCTAGATAGTAGACGATCCACCCGAGAGCAAAACACCAAGCTACACCTCTAACTTGAGGTAACTAATCAACTTTGATTGCTAATCAAAGATGAAAGGATAATATAGAGTAAAGGTAATGGATGCTTAAGTCTAACTAAACCTTTGATCTCAACACATGAGGATTAAGGATTAGTATCTTGAAGATGAGAGCTTGAGGAGAGAGAATATGAGATAAGATAATGAGAAGAGAGAGAGTGTATCATAATATATTATGAAGCATTTTCAATAATGAGAAAAGAATAAAGAGTGATGATAAATCATGCTTCATAAAATATCTAGTGGTGATTCATTAGCATGAGTCATTAAGCAATAAATGTGCATTAATGAAATGAATGAATCACCACCATGACTCACAACCTCATCCAAAGTAACCTCCTTAGTCACATCATCTAGAAGCTTCTCGTACAATTACGAGAACGCCCCTCCAATCCGCAAAAAATACGGAAAAACTTTAGACTGTAAAAATCCAATAACCGGATACCAGTAACTGGCTTAAACCAAAGCAGACTGGTAAAAACTGTCCGAAAGTCGTACGTGCGTAAACGCACGTATGCGTCCGAACCCTTTGTCGCAAAAACCATGCAACCTCTATATCGTTTCGCCTGGAGTAGGAAACTCTCTGTGTAGGACTCTAGAGACTCGACTACTACGCTGGCAGTGGGTTTAACCACAGACCGCAAGCGGCACTAGCTGTACGTAACGGTCCCCAGGTAGTTGTCGATAAGAAGGCCGATGAGAAAACCCATCCGAACTCTTACTAAGTCTGATGTGACAATCTCCATACAGTCCGGTCCGTTCGTCCAAGACTATCGCATATCGGGCCTAGGGGGGCTGCAAGCGTCAGTCCCCAAATAGCGGTATAAGTCGTGTCGGAGTGAAGCCCATTACACCCTGAGAAACTACTGGAACCTACCAGCAAATCTCGCTTGCCCTGGCCAGGGACTTTGCGTAATGGCTCTCTGACACAACACGATATCTACTCCCAATACCGGGAGGGACGAATCCTGTCTAACCGCCACTGCCTCCAAGTGCTCGGGACTGCACCCAACTGCTACCTGTTTGCACGACTCCTTTGAGCCGTGGTAGGGTAGCAATCTAAGAATAGTGGGACACACTCGAAGCGAAGTAGCAGTATCAAGTCTGCGGACTACGCCGTACTCATGTCACCTGGGAACTGTTCACTGACGACTGGTATAAAACCAACCAACAGTTCCCTGTGAGTCCTGTCCGGTGTACCCGTAACCTAACGAGCACCTGTATACTATCTCCAGTACGACGTACTGACGGCTGTGGGACAGACCATCTCCCCAACTGGGATGAGAAGCGTACACACTAGTCTACTCCGGAGTATCGATGCTCTGTCTCGATAATCCAACGACCAGGGACCTGAATAAGGATGTGCTTGTAGACTACCCAGCCCCCACTAGTGTGACTGCCATCATAACGCTGATAGACAAGCAAGATCCTAAGAGCTCTATCAATACGTACACTCACATATTAAGATAGAAAAACCAAGTAGCATACTACCATGTTTAGCAAGACTGTTATATACATGTGAATATCCCAAGCTTCCATTAAGTAATATACAAGCTAGTATGATACAGTAATGGCCTTCTAGGGCATAAACACTAACATCTGTAACATTTCAGAAAAATATAATATTATTTTTGGGAATTTTTATTGTTTAATATTATTTTATTGAATATTTTAATATTTCGGTATAATTAAATACCGATAAATAGGGAAAATTCTGAAGAAAAATTATGGAAATTCTAAAATGTGTTTAATGTTGGGTTTTTGGTAAAAAGTTTACCAAAATTGGTTTCTGAAGATTTATCTGGTTTTTTGAATATTTTATCGAAATTTTATCTGGGCTGCACACATATGTGCATGGTAGCTTGGGTTAAGCCTAGGGTTGAACCATGTAGATGACCATGGTAGGTTGAACCATTTGATTAAGTTAATTGGGTTAGTTAGTGTTTTGGGTTAGGTTAATGGGGTTTGATTAGGGTGGGTTGACTTGTGTAGGAGAGAGAGAGAGAGGGGGCATGATGGATGTGCCATGACAAGCATCTAGTGAGAGAGAGGATGATGGGGGTTAACTCATCTCATATCAAACCTTTTCACCCCATTTCACTTCAAAACTTTTTGCTCTCACATCTCTCCCTCTCACTCATACCACACCATCATGAACCTCACTTCACCCCACACAACAACAGCACCAGTTCAGCCACAAAACAGCCCCTCTCTTCATATGCCTGCTACTTTAACATCAGCAGCAACATCATACAAATCCAAGAAAAACAGCCCCTAGCATCATATACAACAACACCAACCCCAACACTTCTACTGCTGCAACTCAGCCACAAGAAAAAGAGAGAGAGGGTTGCAAGCAACAACACCAGCAACATGCTTCATGTGAAAAACAACAACAAAATAGAAATAGCAAACAGCAGCATCAGCTTCAGCTACTGCTACAGGAGCACTTCAGCACCACCACCCCACTTCCTCCTTCTCTTCTCCTTCACCCTAGGACTTCTCTTGAGGTATAATCTTGCAACCCAACTTCTTTCTTGAAAGTTATAGTTGTTTAGCTGAAATTTAGTGTTTATATCATTATTAGTGCTAGTTTAGGCAAATTTGAGTGAGACTTGACCAAGTGTTGGTTTTGATGGTTGGTATAACTCTATTAGGTGAATTTGAGACTAGTTTAACCCAGAATTTCCCCAGATTACAGAAAAATACCAGATTTGTTATACTTGGCGTAATCTAGCGATTTTGACGACTTTTGGACTTTTCTGGAATCTGCTACAACCTGGGACCTCCTAAAATAAAATTGACTTGGCAGTGAGACGTGCAGGTAGATAGAAGCCAACACCCAAAGCCCCAGCCCCTGGACCCACTTCATGGCCGCAGATTTATCCCTTCTGGCCGCAATTTGCGGCCAGAGCAGTAGGGAACTGCCTCGTTTTGCGTGCACGACTCTTTTACCTGTAAACTTGACCCCTGGAATGTCTAGTTTTGACTGGTTCCAACCAGGGTAGAATCTGGGTTGATTTCCTTGACTTGGCGCATGATTTACGACTTGTTTTCGTATGGATTTTGGTATTTGGTAATTCGTGACTGTCGGGTGGCGTTTGAACGCCAACGGAAGAGGGTGATGGACTGTGTTTGCACGTGAGGCCACAGGTTTTTACCTAAGGGCATAGCATGCACCATTTTGGCTTCCGACATGGTTTTTATGTGTTTTAGCGTGTGATATCCTTGTAGGTACCCCACGTGGCGTCAAAGCGTTGGAGATGCAAACGGCGACATCGGCACTGGCACACATAAGAAAGGTGAGTAGATTTATATCTACGGGGAGAAGTCGGGTGGATGGCGTATAGCACCCCCGCAGTCCGATATCTAGTATACCATATATACTATACTTATATATGATAGATTATGTGTGACTTGATTGTTTAAGATGTGGTAGGTGTACTATACATAGATTAGGGTTAAATGTAACTAGTGTAGTTCCTAGTCACGAACCCTAGAATAGTTTGCACCCACACGCACACACGTGCTTATTTGCTATGCTCATACTTTGATGACGAGGATATTGGAGGACTTTGGATGTGAGTCGATGAGTTTGTGCATGGTGCCATGATATCAGTGATGTGATGTGATTCGTATTTAGGATACGATATATGCTTTTTAGCGGGCCTTTGGGCGTGTCTCCCGCACACGCATTCATACTTATGTAGATGGTATTGATTCGTACTAGACTTAGATCAGTACCCCTAATTATGTGATTTGATGATAACGATACCAGATAATTGATGTGATGATTGTGATATTGACCCGCACCCAGCTATTGGGATGCCGTAAGACGATTTACCGTACGAGCTGTATATTGATGATTGATCCGCACTCATGACTTGAGGGTGTCAGATGATTTACGGTATCGTATGCGATACTATTAAGGTGGGATCACCGACTACTATCTTTATTCATATGTATCGACTCAGACTTAGGTGGTTTCCTTACCCCTCCCGATTGACTTGATAGTTAGATCAGTAGTTAGTGTAGTAGATGTTAGACTAGACCCGAGTCATACCTATTTCCAAACTAATGAATCGGGAGTATTTTAAAGACAGGCAAAAAGGGACTCTATGGATAATTTCAAAGGGGGCATCTTTTCTTAAAAACACCGTAGCCCTTATTTTACAAAAACCCCGATTCGTCTTATTTCAAAAAGGAAAACTACATAACACTTACATATTGATGTAGACTCTTCACCACTGCGTTGATTATTTGATTCTGCATATTCATATTATTTGCTTCGCATTACTTGTGTTTATTGAGATATTACCATCATGCTGTTAGGACACCAGCAACATTATCGATGATGCGTATGTTCCACGAACACTGTTTGCCGGCTCACACACTTCATCATCGATAATTGCCATGCCACTACACTATAGTACTGTTGCATTCATGATATGATTCTTGCATGGCATATTGTACACTTATACCTGTACACATACATAGATGATTCCAGCTTGATTAGAGATTTGGGAACCGCAAGATATTCTTTAAACTGTTGTATTTTAAACAGAGCGGTTTCCCTCGACATGCGCACATTACTATTCCATGTTGCATGACTTACTGATATGCTTACCTTTCTTTACATGTCGCATACATCATGTTTGATTATACGCATTGAGTTATGTTGTTTCCATGATATTTCTGGATTTGGGGACCGTGGATATTTCGAAAGAAAATATGTAATTGTTTTAAAAATCCGGTCACCCTTGATATGATATTTCAGTGCGTCCACCATGAGTTTTCTCGGTTCCAGAGAGCTTGTGTGAGTATACCCGATTCGAAGAGCGGTAGGCACCGATTGCGGGCACATGGTGGACCTGGTGAGGTATCCCGGGGCAAGAAGACTCGTAGATGCTAGACGGTGAGCCCGGCAGGGGAGTACTACCTACCGGTGATAGTACTTGGGACCCATCGGTTATCAGGGGGATACCGACTGGAGTCATGAGATGGATATGAGGGCCGACCAGGGTGTGCGGCGCCTGAGATACATGAGGATTTACGTGCCGATGCTAGGCACAGGTGTTCGTGATGTTTTCGAGTGTCGATGCTAGGCACTCAGGTTCCATGATTTGATTATATCCTCATATTTCCATGCATATGCTTTACGATATTCACATGCATGATGCTTGTTGTCATTGGGTGACACGTGGACGGGATCCACCGATTTACAGCTATAGATTACCTAGTTGGAGGACATCCACATACTACTAGATTCCTGTTATAGCTGGCATTGATTCATATTACTCTATACAGACATACCTCATATTTGTGACATGTTATTACCTGAGGCATTGTCGAGTACTTGGCACTACATACATGTATAGATGTTACATTGCCACCTTAGCATGCTATAGACTTATTCATTTGAGGTTTATATATGTTGATCGTATGACCCAGGATTGCGTCATACATGCGATTTTCTATTCATAGATGTTCTTCTATTCACGAATTGGAAACTCACCCCCGTTGTGCCCCAGTTCTTGCAGGTGTTTGCCAAACAGGGATTAATTACGGCTTGCGGCACTGCTTCTTTCGGGTGACATGCTAGTAGGTGGGTTTATTTGTATCGTACCCATCATTATACAATGTATATTATATTCAGTTGTATCTAGAAGTTCCATCAACCAAACATGTACTTATTTGAGATAGAGACCAGTGTTCATTATTCTTTCGACCTTAGAGTCGCACGTTATATTTCTCTGGGATTCATGCTGTTGAGTTTCCTTTCTGTTGTGATCCTCGCCTTTAGGCGTTGTATATTATATTGCAGACTGGTTGTTTTACCTATGGTTTTTCCTTCACTCCACTACTTTTCTTGGTTTGGGTTTCTGGGCTCGGCTTACTTAGAGCACGTACGCCTTGAGACATTCGTAGCCTAAGTGCCGGTCATGTTCCGTACTTTCGGGTCGCGACATTTTCCCTCTGACGAGGGTCAGTATTTTGGACAGGTGGTCCAGGTGGATACTGAGGGAAGGCATGGCGCAGGATACTGATTAAGTTCAGTTGACGATAAGTCTAAGAAGTTCACTTATGAGCTAGGTCCCATCAGATATCCAGACATATTCTAAGACAGGTATTGCTCATTTCGGGAGATGGCTTTCTCCGCGAACTTGAGATAAAGAGAGACATAGAAAGAAACATCACATCGGATCCACTCACTGAGGCTATTCCTCGAACGCAATAGTTTCGCAAACGAGCTTTGTGAGACTGACTAGTAGAGGAGTTGGATGTTCGGTATCACACGGGCTGTGAGTATGCGACATCGCAATAATTAGCCGTGAGTGCAAGTGGGAGATTGTTGGAGATAGTGCCCTCAGAGTCAATTATTGGATCACAGGCACGTGATTGCAATGATTGAGGGAGGACCTATCCCGGTAGGACAGTCTTACTCAAGATGATAGTATGCTATCTGGTTTATCTTTATCATCGTGTACTGCTTTAGGTGACCTTGCGAGTCGCTATTACACGTTGATAGAGCCCATAGGATTCTTGCTTGACTACCAGCAGTATGAGGGCAATCATATATGTGGGAGCTAGGGTCTATAAGCATATCCTTAAAAGGTCCCTAGTCGTGGGAGTTTCGAGACAGGGCATCGATACTCCAGAGTAGCTAGTGTATACAGTCGAGACCCCGACGAGGGGAGGTGGCCGGTCTCACAAGCCACTGGTATCAGTTGGTTCACCTAAGATGTATAGAGATGCTCATTGGGTTATGAGTACACCGGACAGGACTCGCCGGGAACATGCTAGTTGGTCTTATACCTGACGTCAGATAGCAGTTCCCTGGTGACATGTGTACAGGTTTGTTCATCGACCTGAGATCGTCATTTTTCTCGTGTTAGTTCCTACTATGCTTTGATTACTACCCTACCACTCTCAAAGGAGACGTGCAAACAGGTTTTAGTTGGGTACAGTCCCGAGCCACATGGAGGAAGTGAGCAGATCTGCAGGGGTTCGTCTCTCCCGGTATTCGGGGTGAGGTCGTGCTGTGTCTAGGAGAGCCAGTACATGAAAAGTCCTTGGCCAAGGAAGGAGATTTACTGGTAGGTATTCTAGTAGTATCTCAGGGTGTTCTGGGATACACTCCGACATGACTTGTACCGCTTTTGGGGGTCTGACTTTTACCAACCCCCTAGGCCCGCCATGCGATGCTCATAGACGAACGGACCGGACTGTACGAATATTATCTCTGACAGGCTCAGTAGGGTGTCAGGATGAGTTCGCTCATCGATGTCCCTTTTGGTCAATAGCTAATAGCCCGTCACGTATGGCTAATACCTCTGACGTGCTAGTGGTTAAATCCATAGCCAAAGTATTGACGAGTCTTTAGAGTCCACCACACACAGTTACTCAAGTTTCGGGCGAAACGCTGTAGAGGCCGTATGGAGATATGGCAGGGTTCAATCAAATACGTGCGGTTTTGCACGGATCGTGATCGGACGGATTTTACTAGCGGGCTTTGGTTTAAGCCGGTTCCTAGTATTGTACAGTGTAGATTTTGTCTCTTTGCATTTGTATTCAGTGGGAATACAAATGCGGGCATGTATATGCAGTCGCGGGGTTTTCCTGTAATTTACTACGGGATCAGTTTTCTGAAGTTGCCAGTTTGCATTCCGTTCCGGCCAGTTTTCATTTGTTCCATCCCGGCCGGACTTTTCCGATGGAGGAGGTAATTTGCAATTATGCAGATTACTTATTGTGGAGGGGGTTTCTTGCATATGAGAGCTTCATGATAGTTCCTTCATGATGAGATTCCATTTTGGTCTCTTCCTTTGCATTAAATGTGATGGTTTGTGATATGATGAGATTAGAAGTGAGTGTGACCATTTTTTCTTCTCTTTTATCATGCTTATTCTTTCTTTCATTATTCCATTCTCTTCCCATCACCATTTTGAGAAGAGGGGCCGGCCATTTCATGGGTGAGAATGAGGTTTTCATTTGGTGTATGGAAAATTATTCTCATTCTCATTTTGTATCAAAGTTCACAAGCTCTCTCCAAAGTTCATTCCACCTCCATCATGGCAACTTCTATAACCCCAAGAGACAACCATTATACACTAGTCTACAGCAAATCTTGGACACGTCGATTCGCTAGCTTCCTGCCCGAGTTGCCTCGGTCCAGAGGTGGGAGCCCGTAAAAGAACCCGGCGATGTGGTGCCCGTTTCGACGAGGAGGCGACGACCGGAGATTCCGCGAGGAGATCGGAGTGGAGACGAAGACCGAAGGACACGGATCGCTCGGTATATCTCTCTACCTATCTTTTAGTTTGCTACTAGTTAGGTTAATGGCCCGATACGGGATTTTGGTGCGCGGTGGTGCCAGTTTTCTAGTTTGAAAAGTTTTTCGTTTCCGCATTCCGGCGTCGAATTGACGGTCGGGGCGCCGCCGTGCACTTACAGCCCCCCTCTCTCTCTCAATTATTCTCACACTCTCTCCAAGCATGCTTATTCTCATCATTGTGTCCCCTTTCTCTCCCCAAATCATCATTACACCTTTTTCCCTTTCTTTTCTCACCAAAAACACATACAACCAAATAAAACAACACAAATGAAATAACATATAACATGTCATGGTGCACTAACCATGAAAAACTGTAGAAACACGTATTTGGCTTAATCGCGATTAGCAGTGCACTAATCTGGTTTTTATCCAAATTGCATATAATAAATTTTAAAAATGCCAAATCCTTTAAATATATTTTTAAATGAATAAATCATTTTAATTTCCGTTTATTTCACAATTATTGGTATATATTTATATCCTTTTTCGAAAACCCCAATTTCGCAAATCGGTCAGTTTTCGGGAAAATATATTATTTTAATATTAAATTCCAAAAACAATATTTTATATTTTCTGAAATATTACAATATATGTTATCTAGTAGGCGTTGCTTATGTTTGCATCCGCGGTTGCCCAGCCCCTACTCTGTCGTTAGTTAAGTAACCTAACAGGTGAATGACGGGCCCCAGTGGCGAATGCGGATGGCATAAGCGGACTTTGTATTTTCGTTGTTTTCTGCAATGATAGGTTAATTGATGGGACACATTATATTAATGCAAAGAAAATAAACCAAAGTTGAATCGTTGGAACAATTTAAAAGAAACGACTCGGTTCTTTTAAAAAACAGCAGATTTTTAATTGCGGAGCTTAAACAACTCTTTTTAAAAGCTATCATGTTCCTTCGATTATATCAAGTTCACTACGTTCATGGTTTCGCCAAAACCATTCGTAGCCCTCCATCATTTCAGTTGGATATTCAGTAGTATTCAAGCTATGTATTTTGACCAATGCCAAGGAATAGTGTTTGGTAGCTGCTGGACATTCATCTGTTGCATAGATAGATGCGTTGGTTTGGGACAGTCATACTGCCATTTTGGCCAACGTCAAGGGTATGTACGGGTGGGTTCAAATTAACAGGGATAATGATGGGTAGAACTTGACATGTGACTTATGATATTTTGGCAAACGTCAAGGTCATAAGAGCTTGGGGCAAAAATCCACATGAGAGTTTCTAAAGAAACTGAAACTTGCTAGTGTTACATACCATTTGGAGTGTGATAATTTTGGTAGGATTCCTTCGAATTTATCACACGATGATATTTGTATCCCGATCATACTGTGAGTATATTCTACTCGTCGGGAGATTCTTTCACCTAACGATCAATGCTATAAACCAAGTAGGTGTCTAGAAAGGTGTTAGGGGGGCTACGGCCCCAAGGAAAAGAGGTTATTTAATTAAGGAACTTCACGAAAGCGTCGTAAAACCTCCCTCAAAGTACCGAAACTTTCCTTGCTGAATGGTTAAGCAAGTATTGTAAAGTGAGAATAGTCCTGACTAATTCTTTTTTATGGTTTGAGGAAGGATTCGAGAAACAGTGGGAGCCATCCTGTTTAGATCAACTAAAAACCACTCTAAACTTGCATGAGCATCATGCTAAAGTGTTTTATTCTCTCTCTCCTAATTGCAGCGACCAAGAACATGACGGGACTTAAGTTATTATTAAATAAAATATTTTGACAGGGCCAAACTATAAAGATTGGTTCTGGAATGTCAAGATGGAAATCACTTATGATAAATTGGGGTATGTCGTTACTACTAAAGCCCATACCGTCCTAGGTCTAGAATCCAGTGTCGTGGATAAGGAAATCCGTAAGACCTGGGAGATTGACTACGCGACGGCCAAATGCATCGTGCTTGCCTCTATGAACAATGAACATCAGAGGAGGCACGAGGATATGGATCTAGAATCCATATTTCTCCACACCAAGGAACTGTATGGAGAGCAATCTCGTAGAGCTAGATATGAAACCTCGAAGAATTTATTTCAGTCGAGGCTAGCCGTCGGATCATCTGTAGGGGAACATGTCCTTAGGATGATTGGCTACATTGAGGAGCTTGCGGACCTCGGGACAACATTAGAGAACGATCTGTATAAAGACTTGGTTCTCTAGTCCCTTCCTTCCACCTATGCCCAGTTTAGCTTGATTTTCAATATTCAAGGTAAAGAAGTTGATCTTCCAGAACTTCCTAACATGTTGAGGAGTGCAGAAGGCACCTTGCAGAAAGCAAGGGGAAACACCCGCTCTGTTTGTTCGTAGTGCTTCCTCATTCAGGTCCAAGGCGTTAGCCAAAGGAAGGAAGAAGAAGGCCCCTACCAAACCGAGAGGTGGTGTTGGTAAGGTGGGAGCCAGGCGAAAGGCAAAGATTGCAGTGCCGGTAGTAGCAAAGGATGAGTGCTTCTACTGTCATAGAAAGGGGCCATTAGAAGAAGGATTGCAAAGCTTGGAATGCCAAGAACCAGGACCTGAGGCAAGTTGTAGCTTCGGCTTCAGGTGTGTTTGTAATTGAAAATTGTCTGTCAATCAACTCTACTTCCTAGGTATTGGATACCGGATCAGGATCTCATATAGGCAATTCATTGAAAGCACTGGGAAGCCATAGAGTAATGAAGGCTGGTGATATGACCCTCAAGGTTGCTAAAGGAGCGAGCGTGGATGCTGTGTCCGTAGGGGATTATCACATTGGATTGACAAGTGGACATATTTTGGTTTTGCCTAACTGTTTTTGTGTACCTAGTTTAACGTGTAATATCATATCAGTATCCTTGTTATCAAAAGAAGGTTATGATTTTACGTTTGTAAGCGATGTTGTTAACATCCACCTTAATCATGGTTTGATTGGGTCCGGTACACTAGATAACGGTATATACGTGTTAAACTAATTGCTGATTTTCAATGTCCAGAACACACTAAAAAGAAAGTCTCCGGATATAAATCAGGCTTTCTTATGGCACTGTAGACTGGGTCACATCAATGAGACAAGGTTAACTAAGTTACTTAAAGAAGGATATTTGGATCCGTTCGAATATCAATCTTATGCCACTTGTCAAACATGTCTCAAAGGAAAGATGACAAAGACTCCATTCATTGGACACGGAGAAAGAGCGAGCGAGCTCTTCGGACTCATACACAGCGATTTATGTGGTCCAATGTCTACACATGTAAAAAGTTGTTTTTCATATTTCATTACTTTTACGGATGATTTCTCTAGGTATGGATTTATTTTCTTGATGAAACATAAATCCGAGGCTTTTGAGAAATTCCGAGCATATAAGAATGAAGTAGAAAAATAAACCGGCAAAAGCATCAAGACACTGAGATCTGATCGAGGTGGTGAATACTTAAGTGCCGAGTTCCTGAGTTACCTAAAAGAGAATGGATTTCTCTCTCATCTTACTCCTCCATACACTCCACAACACAGCGGTGTATCGGAGAGACGGAACCGAACCCTATTGGATATGGTACGTTCCATGATGAGTTACCGCGATCTTTCTGGGGTTATGCACTAGAATCAGCGGCATATCTTTTGAACAGGGTTCTTACCAAGACTGTGCCTACCACACCATATCAGATATGGAGTGGGAAGAAACCCTATCTTCAGTATCTCAAGATATGGGGATGTCCATCTTTTATTAAAAAGTAGCATGTAGACAAACTCGAGGCACGCTCGGTACTATGTAAGTTTGTGGGTTACCCAAAGAATTCCAAAGGGTATTTTTTCTATTACGCAGAGGAACAGAAGGTTTTTGATTCTCGTAATTCCCATTTTATAGAGCATCAGTTTTTAGAAAAGGAAACAACTGGGAGCGCAATAGAAATGAAAGAAATTCCAGAACCACAAACTATTACCGAAAGCTTGATGGAACAAGAAGTCTCAAGAGAACAGGACGTTCCCGCACTACTCTGCAGGAGTAGTAGTGTAGGGCTGCTAGGCACTGCCACAAGGGTCTACGAGGCATCAACCATGCCCGATTAAAAATTTAGCCGTGCCGAACAACCCAAAGCCGGATCTTTCAACTAGAGTTTATGCGAAAATTAACATGTTAAACACTTTAACACAAATTGAGAGGGATTACAACCTGTGTAGATCCAGTCCTTCAATTCTTAAGCTCCGTGTTGAGGTCCCTTCGCTGCGATCATCATGTTCCGGACTCTCGAGAGGCTTCACGAAGAGAAAGATGCAGTCTTGCTTCCGATCTTCGATAACAAAGATGATCTACCTTGAAGTTTCATTAACACAAGCTAACACTCACTAAATGCAGTGAACACTCTCATCTAAAGGGCAAGGATAGATGAGAATGATGAAGTAGGATTTTTTGCTCTCTTTTATTTTCTTATTCTCACTCATTTTCATCACAAAATCAAATCAAGAAAGCTTTTTTCCATGAAAAGAGAAGGAAGAAGAAGAAGATAATGTATCATTCCTTTTGTGATGAATAATGAATTAATTGTAGTGGTTACAAATCTAACCAAGGGTTAAGCATGAAGGAGATAACCCTTGTAGAGAATTAACTAGAGTTAATGGTTTGGATTGGCTTAACATAATATCTTCACAAAATATCAAGCAAAACACAAAGTCAAAGCTTCATGAAGCTTCATGGAAGCTTCATGCAAAAGCTAACCCTAATCCAAACCCTAACCAAGTTTAAACCCTAAACCATTGTTAAATTTGTAACCCTAACATGTTACAATATTATATATCACATATACAATATATTTTGTAACAATAGAAAATAATACAATTAACATATATCGCATATATATCAATGTATTATCCCGTGAGAAAATGAATCTTTTAGTGAGCTAATATTAGTTAATGTAATTTAATATATCATATATATTATTATACATTAAATTATCGAATCAACACTTGATCCGACAATCCGGCTATATCGCATATAACCGACTAATACGATGACCCGGCTATATCACATATGTAAGTCCATGCTACCTCTCCCGGTACTTTCGGGCATGCGGAATTTGATAAAAAACGATTTTCTTAGAGGTGGTAACATGGACTTAAAACCCGGATCTTTGTTAAACATCTAACTAACAACCTAACTACGAGTTGCTAACTACCCGGTTAGGGGGTTATACCTTTCTTTTTCTCGAACTCCTTCGTCTTCAAGCCTCGATGGATGTCCGGATCGCCTTCACTCCGTCGTCTCCTTGCGCCGAAGATAGATCCACCTCGAAAGCTTCTACATTTGGCTTCTTCTTCGGTCTTTGAAGAAACTAGATCACTTGGTTTGCTAAACCTTGTGAACTAGAGTGAGTAGAGAAGAGTTTGTAAGTCGATGTACTACACACCAATACTTGTGGGGAGGCGAAATTTTCAAAAACGAACTTGTTTAGTGAACGAACATCGACTAACCGCTTGAATCGAAGCTAAACTATAAATAACCAAACACAAAGTGTTTCTAAACTACTGTGTTTAGGGATTATACCTAATGAACCAACTCCTTCGTCTATACGAACTCCTTGTTCTCCTCGGCCTTCTCGAAGTAGTAGACGATCCACCCGAGAGCAAAACTCCAAGCTTAGCCTCTAAACTTGAGGCAACTAACTTTCTTGAATTGCTAATCAAAGAAGATAGATTGAGATAGAGTGATGGTTATGGATTGTTTAGTCTTACTAACCCTTGTACTCAACTCATGAGAGGGGAGGATTAGTCTTTTGAAGAGAGAGAGCTTGAGGAGAGAGAATGTGTAGATAATAATGAGATGAGATTATTGAGTATCATAATAAATATGAAGCATTCTCTTTTATGAAGAAAAGAATAATACATGATGAATAAGCATGCTTCACAAATATCTAATGGTGATTCATTATCATGAGTCATTAAGCATTTATTGTGCTTTAATGACATGAATGAATCACCCTCATGACTCACTAATCTCATTCATTGCATATGACACCTAAACCTCCTTAGTCACCACTTCTAGAAGCTTCTCGCACAATTACGAGAACGCCCCTCCAATCCGCAAAAATACGGAAAAACTTTAGACTGTAAAAATCCAATAACCGGATACCAGTAACTGGCTTAAACCAAAGCCGACTGGTAAAAACTGTCCGAAAGTCGTATGTGCGTAAACGCACGTACGTGTCCGAACCCTTGTCGTAAAACCATACGACCTCTATATCGTTTCGCCTAGAATAGGAAACTCTCTGTGTGGGACTCTAGAGACTCGACTACTACGCTGGCAGTGGGTTTAACCACAGACCGCAAGCAGCACTAGCTGTACGTAACGGTCCCCAGGTAGTTGTCGATAAGAAGGCCGATGAGGAAACCCATCCGAACTCCTACTGAGTCTGATGTGACAATCTCCATACAGTCCGGTCCGTTCGTCCAAGACTATCGCATATCCGGCCTAGGGGGCGGCAAGCGTCAGTCCCCTAATAGCGGTATAAGTCGTATCGGAGGGAAGCCCATTACACCCTGAGAAACTACTGAAACCTACCAGCAAATCTCGCTTGCCCTGGCCAGGGACTTTGCGTAATGGCTCTCTGACACAGCGCGATATCAACTCCCAATACCGGGAGGGACGAATCCTGTCTAACCGCCACTGCCTCCAAGTGCTCGGGACTGCACCCAACTGCTACCTGTTTGCACGACTCCTTTGAGCCGTAGTAGGGTAGCAATCTAAGAACACTGGGACACACTCGAGGCGAAGTAGCAGTGTCAAGTCTGCGGACTACGCTGTACTCATGTCACCTGGGAACTGTTCACTGACGACTGGTATAAAACCAACCAACAGTTCCCTGTGAGTCCTGTCCGGTGTACCCGTAACCTAATGAGCACCTGTATACTATCTCCAGTACGACGTACTGACGGTTGTGGGACAGACCATCTCCCCAACTGGGATGAGAAGCGTACACACTAGTCTACTCCGGAGTATCGATGCTCTGTCTCGATAATCCAACGACTAGGGACCTGAATAAGGATGTGCTTGTAGACTACCCAGCCCCCACTAGTGTGACTGCCATCACAACGCTGGTAGTCAAGCAAGATCCTAAGAGCTCTATCAATACGTACACTCACATAGTAAGATAGAAAAACCAAGTAGCATACTACCATGTTTAGCAAGACTGTTATATACATGTGAATATCCCAAGCTTCCAATAAGTAATATACAAACTAGTATGATACAGTAATGCCCTTCTAGGGCATAAACACTAACAATCTCCCACTTGCACTAGGGCCATGTACAGGCATATCGAAGACCAATGATCTCGAGTAGCCTCTCGAACTGCGTCTGAGGTAGGGCATTCGTGAATGGATCAGCAATGTTCTCTTCTAAAGCAACTCTCCGAACCTCGATCTCCTGACGATAAATGATCTCCCTGATCAGGTGATACCGCCTCAAGATGTGTCTGGACTTCTGATGGGACCTTGGTTCCTTCGCTAAAGCTATAGCTCCGTTGTTGTCGCAATACAGAGGTATTGGATCAACTATGGTAGGAACCACCTGAAGTTCTGTTAGGAACTTCTTCATCCAGACTGCATCTTTTGCGGCATCGCAAGCAGCTATATACTCCGCTTCCATCGTCGAGTCAGCAACGGTGTCCTGCTTGGAGCTCTTCCAGCACACCGCCCCTCCATTGAGGGTAAAGACATAACCCGACATGGACTTGGAATCGTCCTTATCACTCTGGAAGCCGGAATCAGCAAAGGCCTCCAACCTGAGGTCTTTTCCGCCGTAAACCAAGAACATCTCCTTAGTCCTCCTCAGGTACTTGAGAATGTTCTTTACTGCTATCCAGTGTTTCTCCCCTGGGTCTGACTGATACCGGCTCACCACGCTCAGTACGTAAGCTACATCTGGTCTGGTACACAACATCGCATACATTATAGAGCCTACCGCAGAAGCGTAGGGTATAATAGACATGCGTTCCCTTTCCAAATCAGTCTTGGGAGACATCTCTTTGGAGAGGGTGATTCCGTGACAAGCCGGTAGATTACCGCGCTTAGAATCTTCCATACTGAATCTTTTCAGTACAGTGTCGATATACCTGGACTGGGAAAGTCCCAACATCCTCTTGGATCTATCACGATAGATCCGGATCCCCAGAATGTAAGAGGCATCACCCAGGTCTTTCATGGAGAACCTGTGTGACAAGAATCCTTTGACAGATTGTAGCATAGGAATGTCATTTCCTATCAATAGAATGTCATCCACGTATAAGACGAGGAATACAACACTTCTGGCTACAACTTTACTATATATGCACGGTTCATCTGGATTTTTGATAAAGTCATATTATTTGACTGTCTCATCAAAACAGATGTTCCAACTCCGCGATGCCTGCTTTAGTCCATAAATTGACTTAAGCAGCTTGCATACTTTCCCGCTGCTCCCACTCTGATTGAAACCCTCTGGCTGATCCATATAGACGCTCTCTTCTAAATTTCCATTCAGAAAAGCCGTCTTTACGTCCATCTGCCAGATTACATAATCATGGAAGGCAGCAATAGCAAGAAGGACCCGAATGGATTTGAGCATAGCCACTGGAGAAAAAGTTTCGTCATAGTCCAAACCAGGTCTTTGACGAAAACCCTTTGCAACAAGTCTAGCCTTATAGGTTTCCACCTGTCCATCTACACCAATCTTTTTCTTGAAGATCCATTTGCATCCTAAGGGTTTTACCCCATCTGGAGCAAAGTCCAAAGTCCATACTTTGTTGGTGTACATGGACTCCATTTCGGTCCGCATTGCATCTAGCCATCGTACCGAGTCGCCGCTCTGGATGGCCTGCTGGAAGTCAGTAGGTTCATCATCTTCTATGATGCAATCCTCTCTATCCCCGTCTATGAGAAAACCGTAGTATCTCTCAGGCGGATGAGACGGCCTACTACTCCTGCGGAGGGGTGCGGGAATGTCCTGTTCTTCTTGAACTTCCGGTTCTACCAAACTTTCAGTAGCAGTTTGTGTTTCTGGAATTTCTTCCAGTTCTATTTCGCTCCTACTTGATTCCTTTTCTAAAAACTGATGTTATAGAAAATGGGCATTACGAGAAACAAATACATTTTGTTCCTCTGCGTAATAGAATAGATATCCTCTGGAGTGCTTTGGATATCCCACAAACTTACACTTTACTGATCGTGCCTCGAGCTTGTCCACATGCTGCTTTTTAACAAAAGCTGGACATCCCCAAATCTTTATATACTGTAGATGGGGTTTCTTCCCGCTCCACATCTGATATGGAGTGGTAGGCACAGTCTTGGTAGGTACCATGTTCAAAAGATATGCCGCTGATTCTAGCGCATGACCCCAGAAAGATCGCGGTAACTCAGCATTACTCATCATGGATCGTACCATATCTAATAGAGTTCGATTCCGTCTCTCCGATACACCGTTATGCTGTGGAGTGTACGGAGGAGTAAGCTGAGAGAGAATTCCTTTCTCTTTTAGGTAACCTAGGAACTCGGCACTCAAGTATTCACTACCTCGATCAGATCTAAGTGTCTTGATACTTTTGCCGGTTTGGTTTTCTACTTCATTCTTATACTCTTGGAATTTCTCAAAAGCCTCGGATTTATGTTTCATCAGATAAATGAATCCGTATCTTGAGTAATCATCCGTGAAAGTAATGAAATAGGAAAAACCACCTCTCGCATGTGTAGACATTGGACCACATACATCGCTGTGTATGAGTCCTAAGAGCTCGCTCGCTCTTACTCCTTGTCCAGTGAATGGAGTCTTTGTCATCTTTCCTTTGAGACAAGATTGACAAGTGTCATAAGATTGATATTCGAACGAGCCCAAATATCCTTCTCTATGCAACTTAGTCAACCTTCTCTCATTGATGTGACCCAGTCTACAATGCCATAAGAAAGCTTTATTTAAATCTGGAGACTTTCTTTTTAGTGTGTTCTGGACATTGAAAATTTGGAGTTGGTTTAAAACATATATTCCGTTATTTAGTGTACCTAACCCAATCAAACCATGATTAAGGTGGATGTTGACAACATCTCTTACAAACGTGAAATCATAACCTTTATTTGATAACAAGGAAACTGATATGATATTACACGTTAAGCTTGGTACAAAATAACAGTTATGTAAAACCAAAATGTGTCCACTCGTCAATCCTAGGTGATAATCCCCGACGGACGCAGCTCCCACGCTAGCTCCGTTAGCAACCTTTAGGGTCATATCACCTTCCTTCAGCACTCTACGGTTTCTCAGTGCCTGCAATGAATTGCAAATATGAGATCCTGATCCGGTATCCAATACCCAGGAAGTAGAGTTGATCAACATACAATTCTCAATTACAAACACACCTGAAGTCGAAGCCACAGCTTGCTTCGGTTCCTGGTTCTTGGCGTTCCACGGCAATCCTTCTTCCAGTGCCTTTTCCTGTGACAATGGAAGCACTCATCCTGGCCAACTATCGGTACCGCAAACTTTTTTCTTTCCCTTCCCTCCCACCTTACTAACACCTCCTCTAGGTCTGGGTGCGGCCTTCTTCTTCCTTCCTTTGGCCCTTGCCTTGGACCCGGAAGAAGATGTACCGCCAACAAACATAGCGGGTGTTTCCCTTGAATTCTTCAAGGTGCCCTCTGCACTCCTTAACATGTTCAGGAGTTCTGGAAGTTCAACTTCTTTTCTTTGAATGTTGAAGTTCAGGATAAACTGGGCGTAGGTGTGAGGAAGGGACTGGAGAATAAGGTCTGTATAGAGCTCATTATCCAAAGTCGTACCAAGGTCTGCGAGCTCTTCTATATAGCCGATCATCTTTAGGACATGTTCTCCTACCGATGACCCGACAGCCAACCTCGCTCGAAACAAGTTCTTAGGGGTCTCGTATCTTGCTATACGAGATTGCTCTCCATAAAGTTCCTTTGTATGGAGAAATATGCCATCAAGGTCCATATCCTCGTGCCTCCTCTGATGTTCATTGTTCATCGAGGCAAGCACGATGCACTTGGCTTTCGCGCAATCTAAATCCCAGGTTTTGCGGATTTCCTTATCCGCATTACTGGATTTGGGACCAGGGACAGCAGGTGCCGTAGCGGTGAGGATGTATCCCAGTTTGTCATAGGTCAAAGCCATTTTGACATTCCGCAGCCAATCTTTATAGTTTGGCCCTGTCAGTATATTTTTCTCTAAAAGTAACTTAAGTCCAGTCATTTTCTGGGTCGCTGCAATTAGGAGAGAGAGAAGAAAACTCTTTACCATGATGCTCTTGCAAGTTTAGAGTGGTTTTTAGTTTATCTAAACTGGATGGCTCCCACTGTTTCTCGAATCCTTCCTCAAACCATAAAAGAAGAATTAGCCAGGACTATTCTCACCGTACAATACTTGCTTAACCGTTCAGCCAGGCTGGTGTCGATACTTCGAGGGTGGTTTTCCAACGCTTTCGCGAAGTTCCTTAATTAAATAACCTCTTTTCTCTGGGGGCGTAACCCCACTGACACTTTTCTGGACACCTACTAGGTTTATAGCATTGATCGTTAAGTGACGAATATCCTGATAAGTAACATATACTCACAGTAGGATCGGGATCCAAATATCATCATCTGATAATGTTGTAGGAATGCTACCAACATTCATCAAACTCAAAATGGTATGCATCTCTTTGCAAATTTCAGTTTCTTTAGAAATTCCCGATATAAGTTTTTGCCCCATTCTCTTATGACCTTGGCGTTAGGTCAAAATGTCATAAGTCACATGTCAAGTTCTACCCATCATTATCTTGTCAATTTGAACCCATCCGTATATATCCTTGACGTTCGGCCAAAATGATAATACGACTGTCCCAAACTAACTCATCTATCTATGCAACAAATGAATATCCAGCAGCTACCAAACACTACGCCTTGGCGTTAGGTCAAAATACATAGCTTGAATACTACTGAATACCCAGATGAAATGACGGAGGGCTACGAATGGTTTTGGCGAAACCGTGAACGTAGTGAACTTGATATAACCGAAGGAACCTGATAGCTTTTAAAAGGAGTGGTTAAAGCTCCACATTTAAAAATATCTGTTTTTAAAATTAACCGAGTGGTTTCTTTTAAATTGTTCCAACGATTAAAACTTTGATTTATTTTTCTTTGCATTATAGATAATGCGTCCCATCATTAATCTATCATTGCAGAAAACAACGAAAATACAACGTCCTCTTATGCCATCCGCATTCGCCACGGGGTCCCGTCATTACCCGTTAGGTTACTTAACTAACGACAGAGCGGGGGCTGGGCTAGCGCGGGTGTAAAACATAAGTGACGTCTAAATAGCTATCATATATAGATATTTTACATTCGTCTGACGCAATGATATACATTCCAGGACACAGATGAACTTAATTGGATTTGCAAGCAATCTGTATTTCTTTTGAGCCTGCAAGAAAAGACAGATTACACAGTTGTGATGAATAGCCATTACCCCACCATCGACCCCTACGGGTACGGCAAACTACCCACCCGGCAGTTTGTGTACCCCACCTTGGGTCAGTCCTAGGAGCAAAAACAGTAAAATGAAATAATACATCGGTGGCTACAACCGCAACCTGGATGTGCCCCGCAAAATAATATTACAACAAATTACATTTACAACAAATGAATTAAATAATAACCCATTGCTAAACCCCGGCTATACACCACAACAGTCCAATTACAGTTCATATGCACAAACAGATAAAACCATTTCAGAAATGTGCAACCCCCTACCAACTGACATACTAGCAGTTAGGGGAGGTTTACGAACACATTAAACAATCATAGATATAATCCAATATGCAAATACTGTACAATTTCGATCGATTAAACGCATTTAACATTGCTCCAATACTGCTCTGTAAACTGGAAACCTGAGCAAAATTAAAATATTCCAGAAAACACCAAACACCAGAGGGGACCCACACATGAAAAATGAGTCCATGACTCGGCAACTCGGCCGCGGAACCGCGGCGGATCGGTGGGATCCGCCGCGCTTCCGCGGCTCTTTAGCCGATTCATGGGCTCAAATTTCATCGGTGTTCTCCTGGACCCTTTTCAAGCTTTCTGAGCAACCCTGAAAAAATTTTAGACTTCATTTAAATTTCGACAGAAACTTGACAAATGGGTGTTTTCCGGTTTCGTTTTTTCCGTTCGAAATTCGTACAAATTTGCAATTAAGTTATTTATTGTTTAGCGAGGCTCTGATACCACTGTAAGTCGATGTACTACACCCCAATACTTGTGGGGAGGCGAAATTTTAAAAAACGAACTTGTTTAGTGAACGAACATCGACTAACCGCTTGAATCGAAGCTAAACTATAAATAACCAAACACAAAGTGTTTCTAAACTACTGTGTTTAGTCATTATACCTAATGAACCAACTCCTTCGTCTATACGAACTCCTTGTTCTCCTCGGCCTTCTCGAAGTAGTAGACGATCCACCCGAGAGCAAAACTCCAAGCATAGCCTCTAAACTTGAGGCAACTAACCTTCTTGGATTGCTAATCAAAGAAGATAGATTGAGATAGAGTGATGGTTATGGATTGTTTAGTCTTACTAACCCTTGTACTCTGTAAGTGCACGGCGGCGCCCCGGCCGTCAACCCGACGCCGGAATGCGGAAGCGGTGAAAAACTTTAATTTTGCGGACTTAGCAAACCGGCACCACCGCGCACTAAACATCCGGATCGTAACCATTAAACTAAGTCTAAGCTAACTGGAAGATGGGAAAGAGATATACCGACGATCCAAGTCCTCCGGTCTTCATCTCCACTCCGATCTCCTCGCGGGATCTCCGTCCGTCTCCTCCTCGTCGCCGGAAGTGCACCACGTTGCCTACACCGTTTACGGGTTCCCACCTCAATGCCGAGGCAACTCGGGCACGAAGCCGGCTACTCGACGTGCCCAAGATTCGTTGTAGAATATGTAGTGAGCTTGTGTCTCTTTTTGGGGTAGTGGAGTTGCTATTTGTGGAGGAAGAAGAACTTGGAGAGAGATGAAGGGAAAAATGTAGCATACAAAAGAATGAGAGTATCATCTTTTCTCCACACACAAGAGAAGCATTTTTTTTTCTCCTCTTGCCAAAGTGGCCAGCCCCCCCAATTTCATTTGTGATTGGAGAGAGAAAAAAAACCAAGACAAGGGGGTGGGTGGAACAATGATACAAAAGGGGATCATGAAAGAACATGATAACAAAGCAAAACTAACACACAACCACCTACCACCAACCTCATCATCAACAACCATGATGATCCAAAGTCAAGCCATCATGAAAAACCAAGTCAAGAAGTCAAGGCAAAAGGTATGGCTATCATGATACAACAAATATGCAAAGACCCCCTCCACAAATGCTTATTTGCAACAATGCAAATAAACCCTCCTCCACCAAACTTCGGCCAATGAACGGAACAATGGAAATTGGCCGAAATGGAAAGCAAACTGGCAACTCCACAAAACTGGTCCCGTAATAAATTACAGGAAAACCCCGATACTGTGCATACACACCCGCATCTGTATTTCGACCGAAATACAAATGCAATGAGACAAAATCTCCATTGTACTATACTAGAATCCGGCTTATACCAAAACCGGCTAGCAATATCTGTTCGATCCTGATCCGTGCAATACCGCACGTATCTGATCGAAACCTGCCATATAACCATACGGCCTATAGTACAGACTGTCCGATCCTGATCCGTGCAATACCGCACGTATCTGATCGGACCTTGCCCTATCTCCATACGGCCTCTACAACCTTTCGCCCGAAAGCTGAGTAACTGTAAGTGTGGTGGACTCTAAAGACTCGTCAATACTATGGCTGTGGATTTAACCACTAGCACGTCAGAGGTATATGCCAATACATGACGGGCCACCAGCTATTGACCAAAAGGGACGTCGATGAGGAAGCTCACCCCGACACCCAACTGAGCCTGTCAGTGACAATATCCGTGCAGTCCGGTCCGTTCGTCTATGAGCATCGCATGGCGGGCCTAGGGGGTTGGTAAAAGTCAGACCCCCAAAAGCGGTACAAGTCGTGTCGGAGTGTAGCCCAGAACACCCTGAGATACCACTGGAATACCTACCAGTAAATCTCCTTGCCTCGGCCGAGGGCTTCGTGTAATGGCTCTCCTAGACACAGCACGACCTCACCCCCAATACCGGGAGAGACGAACCCCTGAAGATACGCTCACTGCCTCCATGTGGCTCGGGACTGTACCCAACTAAAACCTGTTTGCACGACTTCTTTGAGCCGTGGTAGGGTAGTAATCAAAGTACAGTGGGAACTCACACAAGACAAATGACGATCCCCAGGTCGATGAACTAACCTGCACACATGTCACCAGGGAACTGCCATCTGACGTCTGGTATATGACCAACTAGTATGTTCCCGGCGAGTCCTATCCGGTGTACTCATAACCCAATGAGCACCTGTATACATCTTAGGTGATCCAACTGACACCAGTGGCTTGTGAGACCGGCCACCGCCCCTCGTCGGGGTCTCGACTGTATACACTAGTCTACTATGGAGTATCGATGCCCTGTCTCGAAACTCACACGACTAGGGACCATTTCAGGATATGCTTATAGACTCCCAGCTCCCACTTATATGATCGCCCTCATACTGCTGGTGGTCAAGCATAGAATCCTAGGGGCTCTATCAACGTGTAATAGCGACGTGTCAGGTCACCTAAAACAGTACACGATGATAAAGGTAAACCAGATAGCATACTATCATCTCGAGTAAGACTGTCTTACCGGGATAGGTCCTCCATCAATCATTGCAATCACGTACCTGTGATCCAATAATTGACTCTGAGGGCATTATCTCCAACAATCTCCCACTTGCACTCAAGGCTAATTATTGCGATGTCGCATACTCACAGCCCGTGTGATACCGACACCCAACTCCTCTACTAGTCAGTCTCACAAAGCTCGTTTGCGAAACTATTGCGTTCGAGGAATAGCCTCAGTGAGTGGATCCGCCTTGATGTCTCTTTCTATGTCTCTCTATATCCCAAGTTCGCGGAGAAACCCATCTCCCGAAATGAGCAATACCTGTCTTAGAATGTGTCTGGATGTCTGATGGGACATGGCTCATAAATGAACTCCAAATCCAAACTTCTTAGACTGTATCGTCAACTGAACTTAATCAGTATCCTGCGCGATGCCACCCTCAGTATTGCCTTGGACCACCTGTCCAAAACACTGCCCCTCGTCAGAAGGAAAAACTATAACTCTGACAACCTCCTTGTCGTCCATGTCACCTTGGAAGCCTGGAATGATAACTGTCTCCCGAATGAGGCTGTCATTATCATATCCCTAGAACATCCACTTATGTTCTAAAACTGCTTCCGACTGTTTCTCCAGGATTGGATTAATGTCAACTTATTGCACCTAGTGCAAGAACAACATCTGGTGTGGTACTTGACATCTCATGATTGACTCAATTGCCTGAGCAAGTGATCTGCCAATCATGCACATCCCTCTCCCCTTTAGTCTGTAAGACACCTTTAGAGAGGGTGACTCCATCACCTGCAGGTATACTACCATGCCAGGAGTCGTCCATTCTAAATACTCTTAGAATGCTGTCTAAGTACCCTGATTGGGAAACTACCCAAATCTAGATCTAAAACCATAGATCTAGTAACCAGTATGTCTGATATAAAATCCATTTCCTTTGTGGAGAAACTACTGTGTGACGACCAAAGTATAGCCGACTGTAGTATAGTAGTTTCTTTTCCTACTCTGTGTATGTCATCCAAATACCAGGATATCATACCCTACTACCTTCTCAACAGATCCATCCCCTATTCTGATGAAGTCAAGCCCATGACTGTCACGTCAGAAATAGATGATCTATCTCCGCTACATCTGCTTTAGTCTATAAATAGACATAAGCTACTTGTCTACCAATGCTTCCGCTGCTCCCACTGACTACGACAACACTCTTGCAGAGTCATATAGACGTACACTTCTAAAACTAGTTTAGAACGACGCTATACTCATCCTCCTACCGGGTCTCGCAGCCTGGAACAGCAGCAATGGTAATTGTGGGTAAACAAGAACTTCCCTGTCACCGTCCTTGAGGCTACCGTAGTACCTCTCGGGTGCCTGAAGTTACCCACATTATCTGCGGAGTGGTCAATGGAATGTCAATCCAGATTGAATCTTTAGGTTCCTTATCAAATCTTCAGTAATCGTTTGTGGTTCTGGAATCACTTCCAGTTCTACCATACTCCCACTACTGTTTTCTGAAAAAATCCATTTTTAATAAAACTGTGGCGAGTCTAGAACAATATCGCTATTGTTCATCCAGATAGTAGAAAATCAACCCACGTCATAGCCTGGGCCAACCCACAAACAGCCATTACAGAAACGTGCCTTGAGTTATCCAGAGTCTGGTTTTAATCATAAGCTGGACAACTCCCCGTACCTTAACAACGTTAAGATACGAACTGTTCTATATCCCATATAGGACCAGAGGCACTGATTTAATTGAACCAGATTCAAATCATGCAGCTGTCTCCAGTGCATGTCAACTAAATGGAAGGAGGCCGATCAGCGTTACTCAACTTAGGAAGCATTTCCAATTATGAGTAACCTGAAAGAGAAGCAAGTTCTCTTAATCATTACTATCATCTGAACACCATACACAAGTATCTACATCTTCGATCACTTTGAAGAATCCCGATACTTGCTACACCTGGTTCTCTACTCTATTCAAATACCTATAACTTCTCAAAATTCGGACCATGTGTTTCCACGAAACACCTGTCTAAAAACTAGAGAAGTCATAAGTAAACCGAATATAGTACGAGGACCAACCCCTCTGTCCTGATGGACCCTGGACAACATAGAATACTCTGTATAAGTCCCTTGAGTTTGATAACTCATTCACTGTGTGTCGTAGGTTGAAAACTGTACTTATGGTTAAGAAGAATTACACCGCTGTTTAATGCTCCTTACCTAACCATCCACTGATATAGGTAAATGTCGTAGACATAATTTCAGAAAGGTATATCTCACTTTATGAAAATAGACGTACAGATATATCAATTTGAAATTGGTGCATAAAAGCGGATATTCAAAACCAAATATTTGCCGACCGGCAAACAACCCAGGTGATTTCCTCAAATATCACCGATTACAACGAATCCCGATATAATGAGGATGATCACCCAATTCCCAATAACCTACTCCCACTCATCATCTGTAAAACTATACAGATGTGAGAATCATACTTGGTAAATACATACCCTGGAGTAAGTATCTAATCGGGAAATCAGTTTTCCTTTAACAGTACACAGTGAAACTGAAACATTGAAATGTTTCGATGGGGTATCCTGGTATTCCTAGTAATGCCTCTTCCAGATTCACGACTGTAACCGTATAATCCTTTGCCACCTCTCCAAATCCCTTCATTTGTCTTTAGTCTTTACCTTCTGCACACCCCTTTAGGCCAAATGGTTTTCTTCCTTCCCTACCGTTCGGCACCAGCCTATGGTTTGGAAGAAGACTATCCAATAAGCGTAATGGGTGTACTGTCCCAATCCTAGGAACACTCGCAATGCGAGAGACGGTGAAGATAAAAGACACCTGAATAAATCTTATTCCTATTTCTCCTGAACCAGAATCCATCCCCGAACTGGAACAAGTTCCTTTCGAGTTCGTATATAACCATACGATGGAGTATCCAATAAACTGTGGATCTTCATAGTGATACGGAGTGTCCTGGAGAAATACAAAGGTGATTTAGGATTGGCGAAGAGATACTTGGTTTGGTCGTGAATATCTGTTGCAATTTACTTTGCCCTCTTACTAATCCCTTGCTTTGTCTTAACCTAATACCTTCTGCACACCATCGTTATGCTAATTGGTTTTCTTCATTCCCTACCGGTCGGCACCTGCCTATGGTTTGGAATAAGACTATCCAATTTGCATAATAGGTGTACTACCCCTAAACCAAGGAGTACTCGTAACCTGAGAGAGGGTAAAAGGGAAAAGACAACTGAATAGTCCTATCCGTTTTCTCCAGAACCTGAAACCATCCTCGAATAAATTCTTTCGAGTTCGTATCTAACCATACGATGGTTTTGTCCAATAGAAGTGGACGTTCGTAGCAATACGGGGTGTCCTCGAGAAAAGGGTAAAAGTAGGAGTGGCAATGAGGTTTGCAACTCTGACAATCCAAAAGCCAGTGTTTAAGAAGGTTCGGTCAACTTGGTCTCTGAGTCAAAGTCTTAGGGTCGGGTCAATGGTCGCTGCCAAAGGAGAGAGAGAAAAGAAATACTCAGCGTGCACTCTAACCTAGATCAGAATGGTTACCAATTTATCTAATCTGGAAACCTCCCACTGTACCTCAAATTTTCCTCCAAACCTGAAAGAAGAATTAGTCGGGGTTACCCGAGGAGTAAATTAACTCATCAGTGGGAATCGGGATCCAACTATCATCGCATGACAACGTGACGGAATCCGCTCGCGGTATCACACTCCAGAAGGTATGCGCATATCTGGCAAGTTTCTGTACTTTTGAAACTCCCGATGTGATTTCTGCCCCATGCTCTTATGACCTTGACTTTGGCCAACATATCATAAGCCACATGTCAAGTTCTACCCGTCATTCTCCAGGTTAATTTGAATCCACCCGTACATACCCTTGACTTTGGCCAAAATGGCAGTACGACTGTCCCAAACCAACGCATCTATCTATGCTGCATATGAATATCCCAATAGCTACCAATCACTGTGCCTTGACTTTGGCCAACATACACAGCTTGAATACTATTGACTACCCATATGAAACGACGGAGGGCTACGAATGGTTTCTGGCGAAAACCTTTAACGTAAAGAACTTGATATCGTCGAAGGAACGGATAGCTTTTTAAAAATATAGTGACGAAAACCGTTGCTAAAGAGGTCACTCCCGGTGAAGGGATCTCGGCTCTTTCCCCGTAGAATGGGGTGCAGGATATTCCAAATGAATACCGCGATGCAAAGCAAAAGTAATCGGCTATAGTTAGGTTAATGCCCTGACGCAAACTTTTTGTCCAAGGGGTCACTCCCGGTGAAGGGATCTCGGCCCTTGCCTCGTCGACTGAGGAGCAGGATATTCCAACTGAATATCACGATGCAAAACAAAAGTGAACGTCTTTGCAATTACAGCTTTTTGAAAAAGTGTTCCAACAATATCAGATTAGGTTTGTTTTTAACTTGCATTGATCCGAATCAATGCAGTTCCATCAATTGATCACACCACAAAGAACGAAAATATACTGATGTACGTATATGCCATCCGCATTCGCCACTGGGTCCCGTCATTACCCGTTAGGTTAGCTAACTAACGACAGAGCGGGGACTGGACTAGCGCGGATGTAAAACATATACAACATCTACTAATATATATACCAATATATTATATTTCGCTCAAGGCGTGAAAAGAAATACAACATCACATAGAATGAACAGCATCACAGAAACAAAACAGATATTTGGGATCTCCGGGTTTCACAGAGCCACTACTGAAACCCGACGTTCCCCTGGTCGTGTGGATTGCCTGTGCAATGAAATCCTAGACCCCTACGGGCGCGGCAAGTCACCCGCCAAAACCTGAAGCGAGGCAGCCCCCTTCAGCACCGTGAATGGACCACCCAGCACTCCACGGAATTCGGCAACTTGGGAACCCCTCCTGGGTCAACCTGTACCCCCTACGAGTGCGACGAATAGCCCGCCAATCCTAGAGTGAAGCCCCCTCCGTCTCAATGCCATGAGATGCGGGCTTGTTGCCCTCCAGAACCCGGCTGTCCGTGCACCCCTCCGCGGGGTAATCCTAGTACAGAAAGTAAAATATACATACACCGGGTACATCGACCGCAACCAGGTCGTGCCCCAAAATAATAATACAAACAGGCAGTGACGGCAGTCCACATGTCGGACGCTCGTCCCGCAATATCAAATGTACATAATACAACACAAACTGTACTAGCATTGCATCCAGGCTATCCCCCACGACCGATCCGCAACATCACAGCAAATACATAGAACATCAACGTGAAGGTCACGTTCGCAAATCCGTCTAACCGGACTATAGCAGTTAGACGAGATTTACCGATCGAGTGACATTCACGGTCGCAGATATAATGTAAATACTGTGAAAAATGTGTTTAAAATTTTCCGATTGACCAAACTCTAACCAGTCGGCCCACAAACAAAACTGCAGCAGTTAAAGAAATCCTGGGCCCAAAATTAATATTCCAAAACCCTACTTTTGACCCCAGAAAGCCTCTGAAAAAAAATGGTGCGGTGATCCCCACAGTGTGCGGCGGAAGGGCGGCGGGAAGGGGGTTTTCGCGGCGCTTCCGCGCTCCCACTGTGGAGTCACCTCATCGAATTTTTACAGAGCTCTTAGATTTTCCAGTAGATCAATATTTTACAACCTGAAAAATTTTTCGAGACTAAAAATTTCCAACAGAAAACTGATGCTAACAAAATACGGGTTTTGGAACTTTTTGATCGATCGGAAATGCAAACACATTACACAAAGCTAGACTAAGTTAATGGCGAGGCTCTGATACCACTGTAAGTGCACGGCGGCGCCCCGGCCGTCAACCCGACGCCGGAATGCGGAAGCGGTGAAAAACTTTAATTTTGCGGACTTAGCAAACCGGCACCACCGCGCACTAAACATCCGGATCGTAACCATTAAACTAAGTCTAAGCTAACTGGAAGATGGGAAAGAGATATACCGAGGATCCAAGTCCTCCGGTCTTCATCTCCACTCCGATCTCCTCGCGGGATCTCCGTCCGTCTCCTCCTCGTCGCCGGAAGTGCACCACGTTGCCTACACCGTTTACGGGCTCCCACCTCAATGCCGAGGCAACTCGGGCACGAAGCCGGCTACTCGACGTGCCCAAGATTCGTTGTAGAATATGTAGTGAGCTTGTGTCTCTTTTTGGGGTAGTGGAGTTGCCATTTGTGGAGGAAGAAGAACTTGGAGAGAGGTGAAGGGAAAAATGTAGCATACAAAAGAATGAGAGTATCATCTTTTCTCCACACACAAGAGAAGCATTTTTTTTTCTCCTCTTGCCAAAGTGGCCGGCCCCCCCAATTTCATTTGTGATTGGAGAGAGAAAAAAAACCAAGACAAGGGGGTGGGTGGAACAATGATACAAAAGGGGATCATGAAAGAACATGATAACAAAGCAAAACTAACACACAACCACCTACCACCAACCTCATCATCAACAACCATGATGATCCAAAGTCAAGCCATCATGAAAAACCAAGTCAAGAAGTCAAGGCAAAAGGTATGGCTATCATGATACAACAAATATGCAAAGACCCCCTCCACAAATGCTTATTTGCAACAATGCAAATAAACCCTCCTCCACCAAACTTCGGCCAATGAACGGAACAATGGAAATTGGCCGAAACGGAAAGCAAACTGGCAACTCCACAAAACTGGTCCCGTAATAAATTACAGGAAAACCCCGATACTGTGCATACACACCCGCATCTGTATTTCGACCGAAATACAAATGCAATGAGACAAAATCTCCACTGTACTATACTAGAATCCGGCTTATACCAAAACCGGCTAGCAATATCTGTTCGATCCTGATCCGTGCAATACCGCACGTATCTGATCGAACCCTGCCATATAACCATACGGCCTATAGTACAGACTGTCCGATCCTGATCCGTGCAATACCGCACGTATCTGATCGGACCTTGCCATATCTCCATACGGCTTCTACAACCTTTCGCCCGAAAGCTGAGTAACTGTAAGTGTGGTGGACTCTAAAGACTCGTCAATACTATGGCTGTGGATTTAACCACTAGCACGTCAGAGGTATATGCCAATACATGACGGGCCACCAGCTATTGACCAAAAGGGACGTCGATGAGGAAGCTCACCCCGACACCCAACTGAGCCTGTCAGTGACAATATCCGTGCAGTCCGGTCCGTTCGTCTATGAGCATCGCATGGCGGGCCTAGGGGGTTGGTAAAAGTCAGACCCCCAAAAGCGGTACAAGTCGTGTCGGAGTGTAGCCCAGAACACCCTGAGATACTACTGGAATACCTACCAGTAAATCTCCTTGCCTCGGCCGAGGGCTTCGTGTAATGGCTCTCCTAGACACAGCACGACCTCACCCCCAATACCGGGAGAGACGAACCCCTGAAGATACGCTCACTGCCACCATGTGGCTCGGGACTGTACCCAACTAAAACCTGTTTGCACGACTTCTTTGAGCCGTGGTAGGGTAGTAATCAAAGTACAGTGGGAACTCACACAAGACAAATGACGATCCCCAGGTCGATGAACTAACCTGCACACATGTCACCAGGGAACTGCCATCTGACGTCTGGTATATGACCAACTAGCATGTTCCCGGCGAGTCCTGTCCGGTGTACTCATAACCCAATGAGCACCTGTATACATCTTAGGTGATCCAACTGACATCAGTGGCTTGTGAGACCGGCCACCGCCCCTCGTCGGGGTCTCGACTGTATACACTAGTCTACTATGGAGTATCGATGCCCTGTCTCGAAACTCACACGACTAGGGACCATTTCAGGTTATGCTTATAGACTCCCAGCTCCCACTTATATGATCGCCCTCATACTGCTGGTGGTCAAGCATAGAATCCTAGGGGCTCTATCAACGTGTAATAGCGACGTGTCAGGTCACCTAAAACAGTACACGATGATAAAGGTAAACCAGATAGCATACTATCATCTCGAGTAAGACTGTCTTACCGGGATAGGTCCTCCATCAATCATTGCAATCACGTACCTGTGATCCAATAATTGACTCTGAGGGCATTATCTCCAACATACTCAACTCATGAGAGGGGAGGATTAGTCTTTTGAAGAGAGAGAGCTTGAGGAGAGAGAATGTGTAGATAATAATGAGATGAGATTATTGAGTATCATAATAAATATGAAGCATTCTCTTTTATGAAGAAAAGAATAATACATGATAAATAAGCATGCTTCACAAATATCTAATGGTGATTCATTATCATGAGTCATTAAGCATTTATTGTGCTTTAATGACATGAATGAATCACCCTCATGACTCACTAATCTCATTCATTGCATATGACACCTAAACCTCCTTAGTCACCACTTCTAGAAGCTTCTCGCACAATTACGAGAACGCCCTCCAATCCGCAAAAATACGGAAAAACTTTAGACTGTAAAAATCCAATAACCGGATACCAGTAACTGGCTTAAACCAAAGCCGACTGGTAAAAACTGTCCGAAAGTCGTACGTGCGTAAACGCACGTACGCGTCCGAACCCTTGTCGTAAAACCATACGACCTCTATATCGTTTCGCCTGGAATAGAAAACTCTCTGTGTGGGACTCTAGAGACTCGACTACTACGCTGGCAGTGGGTTTAACCACAGACCGCAAGCGGCACTAGCTGTACGTAACGGTCCCCCGGTAGTTGTCGATAAGAAGGCCGATGAGGAAACCCATCCGAACTCCTACTGAGTCTGATGTGACAATCTCCATACAGTCCGGTCCGTTCGTCCAAGACTATCGCATATCCGGCCTAGGGGGCGGCAAGCGTCAGTCCCCTAATAGCGGTATAAGTCGTATCGGAGGGAAGCCCATTACACCCTGAGAAACTACTGAAACCTACCAGCAAATCTTGCTTTCCCTGGCCAGGGACTTTGCGTAATGGCTCTCTGACACAGCGCGATATCAACTCCCAATACCGGGAGGGACGAATCCTGTCTAACCGCCACTGCCTCCAAGTGCTCGGGACTGCACCCAACTGCTACCTGTTTGCACGACTCCTTTGAGCCGTGGTAGGGTAGCAATCTAAGAACAATGGGACACACTCGAGGCGAAGTAGCAGTGTCAAGTCTGCGGACTACGCTGTACTCATGTCACCTGGGAACTGTTCATTGACGACTGGTATAAAACCAACCAACAGTTCCCTGTGAGTCCTGTCCGGTGTACCCTTAACCTAACGAGCACCTGTATACTATCTCCAGTACGACGTACTGACGGTTGTGGGACAGACCATCTCCCCAACTGGGATGAGAAGCGTACACACTAGTCTACTCCGGAGTATCGATGCTCTGTCTCGATAATCCAACGACTAGGGACCTGAATAAGGATGTGCTTGTAGACTATCCAGCCCCCACTAGTGTGACTGCCATCACAACGCTGGTAGTCAAGCAAGATCCTAAGAGCTCTATCAATACGTACACTCACATATTAAGATAGAAAAACCAAGTAGCATACTACCATGTTTAGCAAGACTGTTATATACATGTGAATATCCCAAGCTTCCATTAAGTAATATACAAACTAGTATGATACAGTAATGGCCTTCTAGGGCATAAACACTAACAGAGTTTGTATGGGATTTTATCTATGGTTCTTGGTTCTCAACTCATGAGACAAGTGAACCATAGAGTCAAGAGAGGGAGAGCAAGAGGAGGAAGATGAGAGCTCAAGAACATGAGAGAGAATGAGCATGAAAGAATGAGAGAAGACTTTTCTCATTTGGCTCTCATAATCCAAAACAATCATAACACATCATATCAATCAAATATTATGTGATGGCTTAAGCAACCATAGCCATATCATTTCATGCACTCATTTTGCACAAAAGAGCAAGCAAGCAAAAGCCTTTGCCATGAAATGATAGCTATGGTTATCATGATGGTCAACTAGTCAAGTCTAGTCCACCGGTCAACAAAGTCAACAAGTCAACAAAAGTCAACAAGTCAACAAAGTCAACAACTCAACAGCCATGTCACCATAATACCTAATTAATATAATCGTTAATCACATATCATATTCTCATTAGGGTTGAGCAAAAAGTCAATAGTCAACTGTCAACGGTCAACAACCCTAATGAGAATCCTCCGCCTCTGTCTCTCCGTCAACTGTGCATACACACCCGCATCCGCGTTCCGATGAACACGAATACAAACTGGATAAATCCAATCCCAATACATACACTAGGATCTGTCTTAAACCAAAGCCCGCTAGTGTCTACTGTCCGGACACTGTACGTGCACAAGTGCACGGATGTGACCGAACCCTGTCGTAAAACCATGCGACCTGCCGCAAAACCATGCGACCTCTACTCTTTTGCCTAAAGGAGAATAGCTTTCTGTGTGGGACTCTAAAGACTCGACACTACGCTGGCAGTGGGTTTAACCACAGACCGCAAGCGGCACTAGCTGTGCGTAACGGTCCCCAGGTAGAAGCCGACAAGAAGACTGACGAGGTGAAACCCATCCGAACTCCTACTGAGCCTGAATGTGACAATCTCTGTACAGTCCGGTCTGTTCGTCTGATACATCGCATGGCGGGCCTAGGGGGGCGGTAAACGTCAGTCCCCTAATAGCGGTACATGTCGTGTCGGAGTGAAGCCCAAAATACCCTGAGATAACACTGGAAGCCTACCAGTATATCTCGATTGCCCTGGCCAGGGACTACTCCTGTAATGGCTCTCCTAGACACAGCGCGATGTCAACCCCCAATACCGGGAGAGACGAATCCTGTCTAACCGTCACTGCCTCCAAGTGCTTCGGGACTGCACCCAACTACCACCTGTTTGCACGACTCCTTTGAGCCGTGGTAGGGTAGTAATCAAAGTACAGTGGGAACACACTCGAGACGAAGTGACAGTGTCAAGTCAGCGGACTAAGCGGTACTCATGTCACCTGGGAACTGATAACTGACGATAGGTATAATACCAACTGGTCAGTTCCCGACGAGTCCTGTCCTGTGTACTCGTAACCCAACGAGCACCCGCATACTATCTCCAGTACGACGTACTGACGGCTGTGGGACAGACCGTCTCCCACTCTGGGATGAGAAGCGCATGCGCTAGTCTACTCCGGAGTATCGATGCCCTGTCTCGATAGTCCTGCGACTAGGGACCTGCATAAGGATGTGCTTATAGATTACCTAGCCCCCACTAGTGTGACTGCCATCACAACGCTGGTAATCAAGCAAAGATCCTAAGGGCTCCACTAATGTGTATAGGAGATATACTAAAATAAACACAAGTACACATTGAAGTAGAAACAAACCATGTAGCATACTACTATATTGAGCAAGATTGTTTATACAAGGTGAATATCCCAAGCTTCCATTAAGTAATATACAAACTAGTATGATACAGTAATGGCCTCTAGGGCATATACACTAACAATCTCCCACTTGCACTAAGGCCATGTACTGGCGTATCGAAGACCTATCATCTCGATCGGTCGCTCGAACTGAGTCTGGGGCAAGGCCTGTAAGTCGATGTAGTACACCCCAGTACTTATGGGGAGGCAGAATTTTCAAAAACAATCAAGTTTAAACAACGAACATCGACTAACCGCTTGAATCGAAGCTAAACTCTAAATAACCGTATTCTTTGAGTTTCTTTTCACAAGTGATTAGGGATTATACCTAATGAAACCGGTCCTTCTTCTTTACGTCCTCCTTTGTTCTCCTCGACCTTCTCTAGGTAGTAGACGATCCACCCGAGAGCAAAACACCAAGCTAAACCTCTAACTTGAGGTAACTAATCAACTTTGATTGCTAATCAAAGATGAGAGGATGATATAGAGTGAAGGTTATGGATTGTTTAGTCTAACTAATCCTTTGATCTCAACACATGAGGATTAAGGATTAGGGTTTGAAGATGAGAGCTTGAGGAGAGAGAATGTGTGATAAGATAATGAGAGAAGAGAGAGAGTGTATCATAATATTATGAAGCATTCTTATTTTAGAATAATCAATAAAGGAAATGAATAAGCATGCTTCATAAAATATCTTGTGATGATTCATAAGTATGAGTCATTAAGCAATAAATGTGCATTAATGAAGTGAATGAATCACCACCATGACTCACTCTCTTATCCAAAAGAAACCTCCTTAGTCACATCTTCTAGAAGCTTCTCGAGTAATTACGAGAACGCCCCTCCGATCCGTAAAAAATACGGAAAAACTTTAGACTGTATAAATCCAATAACCGGATACCAGTAACTGGCTTAAACCAAAGCCGACTGGTAAAAACTGTCCGAAAGTCGTACGCGCGTAAACGCACGTATGCGTCCGAACCCTTTGTCGCAAAACCATGCAACCTCTATATCGTTTCGCCTGGAGTAGGAAACTCTCTGTGTGGGACTCTAGAGACTCGACTACTACGCTGGCAGTGGGTTTAACCACAGACCGCAAGCGGCACTAGCTGTACGTAACGGTCCCCAGGTAGTTGTCGATAAGAAGGCCGATGAGAAAACCCATCCGAACTCCTACTGAGTCTGATGTGACAATCTCCATACAGTCCGGTCCGTTCGTCCAAGACTATCGCATATCGGGCCTAGGGGGGCGGCAAGCGTCAGTCCCCTAATAGCGGTATAAGTCGTGTCGGAGTAAAGCCCATTACACCCAGAGAAACTGCTGGAACCTACCAGCAAATCTCGCTTGCCCTGGCCAGGGACTTTGCGTAATGGCTCTCTGACACAGCACGATATCTACTCCCAATACCGGGAGGGACGAATCCTGTCTAACCGCCACTGCCTCCAAGTGCTCGGGACTGCACCCAACTGCCACCTGTTTGCACGACTCCTTTGAGCCGTGGTAGGGTAGCAATCTAAGAACAGTGGGACACACTCGAGGCGAAGTAGCAGTGTCAAGTCTGTGGACTACGCTGTACTCATGTCACCTGGGAACTGTTCACTGACGACTGGTATCAAACCAACCAACAGTTCCCTGTGAGTCCTGTCCGGTGTACCCGTAACCTAACGAGCACCTGTATACTATCTCCAGTACGACGTACTGACGGCTGTGGGACAGACCATCTCCCCAACTGGGATGAGAAGCGTACACACTAGTCTACTCCGGAGTATCGATGCTCTGTCTCGATAATCCAACGACCAGGGACCTGAATAAGGATGTGCTTGTAGACTACCCAGCCCCCACTAGTGTGACTGCCATCACAACGCTGGTAGACAAGCAAGATCCTAAGAGCTCTATCAATACGTATACTCACATATTAAGATAGAAAAACCAAGTAGCATACTACCATGTTTAGCAAGACTGTTATATACATGTGAATATCCCAAGCTTCCATTAAGTAATATACAAGCTAGTATGATACAGTAATGGCCTTCTAGGGCATAAACACTAACAATCTCCCACTTGCACTAGGGCCATGTACTGGCATATCGTAGACCAATGATCTCGAGTAGCCTCTCGAACTGAATCTGAGGAAGGGCTTTCGTGAATGGATCAGCAATGTTCTCTTCTGAAGCAACTCTCCGAACCTCGATCTCCTGACGATCAATGATCTCCCTGATCAGGTGATACCGCCTTAAGATGTGTCTGGACTTCTGATGGGACCTTGGTTCCTTCGCTAAAGCTATAGCTCCGTTGTTGTCGCAATTCAGAGGTATTGGATCAACTATGGTAGGAACCACCTGAAGTTCTGTTAGGAACTTCTTCATCCAGACTGCTTCTTTTGCGGCATCGCAAGCAGCTATATACTTCGCTTCCATCGTCGAGTCAGCAACGGTGTCCTGCTTGGAGCTCTTCCAGCACACCGCCCCTCCATTGAGGGTAAAGACATAACCCGACATGGACTTGGAATCGTCCTTATCACTCTGGAAGCCGGAATCAGCAAAGGCCTCCAACCTGAGGTCTTTTCCGCCGTAAACCAAGAACATCTCCTTAGTCCTCCTCAGGTACTTGAGAATGTTCTTTACTGCTATCCAGTGTGTCTCCCCTGGGTCTGACTGATACCGGCTTACCACGCTTAGTGCGTAAGCTACATCTGGTCTGGTACACAACATCGCATACATTATAGAGCCTACCGCAGAAGCGTAGGGTATAATAGACATGCGTTCCCTTTCCAAATCAGTCTTGGGAGACATCTCTTTGGAGAGGGTGATTCCGTGACAAGCCGGTAGATTACCGCGCTTAGAATCTTCCATACTGAATCTTTTCAGTACAGTGTCGATATACCTGGACTGCGAAAGTCCCAACATCCTCTTGGATCTATCACGATAGATCCGGATTCCCAGAATGTAAGAGGCATCACCCAGGTCTTTCATGGAGAACCTGTGTGACAAGAATCCTTTGACAGATTGTAGCATAGGAATGTCATTTCCTATCAATAGAATGTCATCCACGTACAAGACGAGGAATACGACACTTCTGGCCACGACTTTACTATATATGCACGGTTCATCTGGATTTTTGATAAAGTCATATTCTTTGACTGTCTCATCAAAACAGATGTTCCAACTCCGCGATGCCTGCTTTAGTCCATAAATGGACTTAAGCAGCTTGCATACTTTCCCGCTGCTCCCACTCTGATTGAAACCCTCTGGCTGATCCATATAGACGCTCTCTTCTAAATTTCCATTCAGAAAAGCCGTCTTTACGTCCATCTGCCAGATTTCATAATCATGGAAGGCAGCAATAGCAAGAAGGACCCGAATGGATTTGAGCATAGCCACTGGAGAAAAAGTTTCGTCATAGTCCAAACCAGGTCTTTGACGAAAACCCTTTGCAACAAGTCTAGCCTTATAGGTTTCCACCTGTCCATCTACACCAATCTTTTTCTTGAAGATCCATTTGCATCCTATGGGTTTTACCCCATCTGGAGCAAAGTCCAAAGTCCATACTTTGTTGGTGTACATGGACTCCATTTCGGTCCGCATTGCATCTAGCCATCGTACCGAGTCGCCGCTCTGGATGGCCTGCTGGAAGTCAGTAGGTTCATCATCATCTATGATGCAATCCTCTCTATCCCCGTCAATGAGAAAACCGTAGTATCTCTCAGGCGGATGAGACGGCCTACTACTCCTGCGGAGGGGTGCGGGAATGTTCTGTTCTTCTTGAACCTCTGGTTCTACCAAACTTTCAGTAGCAGTTTGTGGTTCTGGAATTTCTTCCAGTTCTATTTCGCTCCCACTTATTTCCTTTTCTAAAAACTGATTTTCCAGAAAATGGGCATTATGAGAAACAAAAACCTTTTGTTCCTCTGCGTAATAGAAATAATATCCCTTGGAGTTCTTTGGATATCCCACAAACATACATTTTACTGATCGTGCCTCGAGCTTGTCCACATGCTGTTTTTTAACAAAAGCTGGACATCCCCAAATCTTCATATGCTGAAGATGGGGTTTCTTCCCAGTCCACATCTGATATGGAGTGGTAGGCACAGTCTTGGTAGGAGCTCTGTTCAGAAGATATGCCGCTGATTCTAGCACATAACCCCAGAAAGATCGCGGTAACTCAGCATTACTCATCATGGATCGTACCATATCCAATAGGGTTCGATTCCGTCTCTCCGATACACCGTTATGCTGTGGAGTGTATGGAGGAGTAAGCTGAGAGAGAATTCCTTTCTCTTTTAGGTAACCTAGGAACTCGGCACTTAAGTATTCTCCACCTCGATCAGATCTCAATGTTTTTATACTTTTGCCGGTTTGGTTTTCTACTTCATTCTTATACTCTTGGAATTTCTCAAAAGCCTCGGATTTATGTTTCATTAGATAAATGAATCCGTATCTTGAGTAATCATCCGTGAAAGTAATGAAATAGGAAAAACCACCCCTCGCATGTGTAGACATTGGACCGCATACATCACTGTGTATGAGTCCTAAGAGCTCGCTCGCTCTTACTCCTTGTCCAGTGAATGGAGTCTTTGTCATCTTTTCTTTGAGACAAGATTGACAAGTGTCATAAGTTTGATATTCGAACGTGTCCAAATATCCTTCTCTATGCAACTTAGTCAACCTTCTCTCATTGATGTGACCCAGTCTACAATGCCATAAGAAAGCTTTATTTAAATCTGGAGACTTTCTTTTTAGTGTGTTCTGGACATTGAAAATTTGGAGTTGGTTTAACACATATATGCCGTTATTTAGAGTACCGGACCCAATCAAACCATGATTAAGGTGGATGTTGACAACATCTCTTACAAACGTGAAATCATAACCTTTATTTGATAACAAGGAAACTGATATGATATTACACGTTAAGCTGGGTACAAAATAACAGTTATGTAAAACCAAAATGTGTCCACTCGTCAATCCTAGGTGATAATCCCCGACGGACGCAGCTCCCACGCTAGCTCCGTTAGCAACCCTGAGGATCATATCACCTTCCTTCAGCACTCTACGGTTTCTCAGTGCCTGCAATGAATTGCAAATATGAGATCCTGATCCGGTATCCAATACCCAGGAAGTAGAGTTGATCGACAGACAATTCTCAATTACAAACACACCTGAAGTCGAAGCCACAGCTTGCTTCGGTTCCTGGTTCTTGGCGTTCCACGCCTTGCAATCCTTCTTCCAGTGCCCTTTCCTGTGACAATGGAAGCACTCATCCAGGCCAACTACCGGTGCTGTAAACTTTTTCTTTCCCTTCTTTCCCACCTTACTAACACTTCCTCTAGGTCTGGGTGCGGCCTTCTTCTTCCTTCCTTTGGCCCTAGCCTTGGACCCGGAAGAAGATGAACCGCCAATAAACATAGCGGGTGTTTCACTTGCCTTCTGCAAGGTGCCCTCTGCACTCCTTAACATGTTCAGGAGTTCCGCAAGTTCAACTTCTTTTCCTTGAAGATTGAAGTTGAGGATAAACTGGGCGTAGGTGGGAGGAAGGGACTGGAGAACAAGGTCTGTATAGAGCTCATTATCCAAAGTCGTCCCAAGGTCTGCGAGCTCTTCAATATAGCCGATCATCTGTAGGACATGTTCACCTACTGATGACCCGACAGCCAACCTCGCTCGAAACAATTTCTTAGAGGTCTCGTATCTTGCTATACGAGATTGCTCTCCATAAAGTTCCTTTGTATGGAGAAATATGCCATCTAGAGACATATCCTCGTGCCTCCTCTGATGTTCATTGTTCATCGAGGCAAGCACGATGCACTTGGCTCTCGCGCAATCTAAATCCCAGGTTTTGCGGATTTCCTTATCCGCATTGCTGGATTTGGGACCAAGGACAGCAGGTGCTGTAGCGGTGAGGACGTACCCAAGTTTGTCATAGGTCAAAGCCATCTTGACATTCCGCAGCCAATCTTTATAGTTTGGCCCCGTCAGTATATTTTTCTCTAAAAGTAACTTAAGTCCAGTCATTTTCAGGGTCGCTGCAATTAGGAGAGAGAGAAGAAAACTCTTTAGCATGATGCTCTTGCAAGTTTAGAGTGGTTTTTAGTTTATCTAAACTGGATGGCTCCCACTGTTTCTCGAATCCTTCCTCAAACCATAAAAGAAGAATTAGCCAAGACTATTCTCACCGTACAATACTTGCTTAACCGTTCAGCCAGGCCGGTGTCGATACTTCGAGGGAGGTTTTCCAACGCTTTCGCGAAGTTCCTTAATTAAATAACCTCTTTTCTCTGGGGGCGTAACCCCGCTGACACTTTTCTGGACACCTACTAGGTTTATAGCATTGATCGTTAAGCGACGAATATCCTGATAAGTAGCATATACTCACAGTAGGATCGGGATCCAAATATCATCGTATGATAATGTTGAAGGAATCCTACCAACATTCATCAAACTCCAAATGGTATGCATCTCTTTGCAAATTTCAGTTTCTTTAGAAATTCCCGATATAAGTTTTTGCCCCATGCTCTTATGACCTTGGCTTTGGTCAAAATGTCATAAGTCACATGTCAAGTTTTACCCGTCATTATCTTGTCAATTTGAACCCATCCGTATATACCCCTGACTTTGGTCAAATGATAATACGACTGTCCCAAACTAACTCATCTATCTTATGCAACAAATGAAAACCCAGTAGCTACCAAACACTATGCCTTGACTTTGGCCAAAATGCATAGCTTGAATACTACTGAATACCCAAATGAAACGACGGAGGGCTATGACTGGTTTTGGCGAAACCATAAACGTAGTGAACTTGATATAACCGAAGGAACCTGATAGCTTTTAAAAGGAGTGGTTAAAGCTCCGCATTTAAAAATATCTGTTTTAAAAATAACCGAGTGGTTTCTTTTAAATTGTTCCAACGATTTAAACTTTGGTTTGTTTTACTTTGCATTATAGATAATGCGTCCCATCATTAACCTATCATTGCAGAAAACAACGAAAATATAACGTCCTCTTATGCCATCCGCATTTGCCACGGGGTCCCGTCATCACCCGTTAGGTTACTTAACTAACGACAGAGCGGGGGCTGGGCTAGCGCGGGTGTAAAACATAAGTGACGTCTAAATAGCTATAATAAATATAGATATTTTACATTCGTCTGACGCAATGATATTCATTCCAGAACACAGATAAACAATATTGGATTTGCAAGCAATCTGTATTTCTTTTGAGCCTGCAAGAAAAGACAGATTACACAGTTGTGATGAATAGCCGTTTACCCCACCCTCGACCCCTACGGGTACGGCAAACTACCCACCCGGCAGTCTGTGTACCCCACCTTGGGTCAGTCCTAGGAGCAAAAACAGTAAAATGAAATAATACAACGGTGGCTACAACCGCAACCTGGAAGCGCCCCGCGAAAATAATATTACAACAAATTACATTTACAACAAATGAATTAACCAATAACCCATTGCGAACCCCGGCTATACACCACAACAGTCCAATACAGTTTATATGCACAAACAGATATAACCATTTCAGAAATGTGCAACCCCCTGCCAACCGACATACTAGCAGTTGGGGGAGGTTTACGAACACATTAAACAATCACAGATATAATCCAATACGCAAATACTGTACAATTCGATCGAATAAACAACTTCAATATTGCTCCAAAATCTGCTCTGTTAAACAGTAACCTGAGCAATAATTAAATATTCCAGAAAACCCCAAATATCACAGGGGACCCACCCATGAAAAATGAGCTCATGACTCGGCAACTCGGCCGCGGAAGCGCGGCGGATCGGTGGGATCCGCCGCCCTTCCGCGGCGCTTTAGTCGAATCATGGGCTCGAATTTCTTGGGTGTTCTCCTGTGGTCATATCAAGCTCTCTGAACACACCTGAAAAATTTTAGGACTTCATTTTAAGTTCGACAGAAACTAAACAGAATTAGGGTTTTCCGGCTTCGTTTTTTCGTTCGAAATTTGTACAAATTTGCGATTAAGTTATTTAGTGTTTAGCGAGGCTCTGATACCACTGTAAGTCGATGTAGTACACCCCAGTACTTATGGGGAGGCGGAATTTTCAAAAACAATCAAGTTTAAACAACGAACATCGACTAACCGCTTGAATCGAAGCTAAACTCTAAATAACCGTATTCTTTGAGTTTCTTTTCACAAGTGATTAGGGATTATACCTAATGAAACCGGTCCTTCTTCTTTACGTCCTCCTTTGTTCTCCTCGACCTTCTCTAGGTAGTAGACGATCCACCCGAGAGCAAAACACCAAGCTAAACCTCTAACTTGAGGTAACTAATCAACTTTGATTGCTAATCAAAGATGAGAGGATGATATAGAGTGAAGGTTATGGATTGTTTAGTCTAACTAATCCTTTGATCTCAACACATGAGGATTAAGGATTAGGGTTTGAAGATGAGAGCTTGAGGAGAGAGAATGTGTGATAAGATAATGAGAGAAGAGAGAGAGTGTATCATAATATTATGAAGCATTCTTATTTTAGAATAATCAATAAAGGAAATGAATAAGCATGCTTCATAAAATATCTTGTGATGATTCATAAGTATGAGTCATTAAGCAATAAATGTGCATTAATGAAGTGAATGAATCACCACCATGACTCACTCTCTTATCCAAAAGAAACCTCCTTAGTCACATCTTCTAGAAGCTTCTCGAGTAATTACGAGAACGCCCCTCCGATCCGTAAAAAATACGGAAAAACTTTAGACTGTATAAATCCAATAACCGGATACCAGTAACTGGCTTAAACCAAAGCCGACTGGTAAAAACTGTCCGAAAGTCGTACGCGCGTAAACGCACGTATGCGTCCGAACCCTTTGTCGCAAAACCATGCAACCTCTATATCGTTTCGCCTGGAGTAGGAAACTCTCTGTGTGGGACTCTAGAGACTCGACTACTACGCTGGCAGTGGGTTTAACCACAGACCGCAAGCGGCACTAGCTGTACGTAACGGTCCCCAGGTAGTTGTCGATAAGAAGGCCGATGAGAAAACCCATCCGAACTCCTACTGAGTCTGATGTGACAATCTCCATACAGTCCGGTCCGTTCGTCCAAGACTATCGCATATCGGGCCTAGGGGGGCGGCAAGCGTCAGTCCCCTAATAGCGGTATAAGTCGTGTCGGAGTAAAGCCCATTACACCCTGAGAAACTGCTGGAACCTACCAGCAAATCTCGCTTGCCCTGGCCAGGGACTTTGCGTAATGGCTCTCTGACACAGCACGATATCTACTCCCAATACCGGGAGGGACGAATCCTGTCTAACCGCCACTGCCTCCAAGTGCTCGGGACTGCACCCAACTGCCACCTGTTTGCACGACTCCTTTGAGCCGTGGTAGGGTAGCAATCTAAGAACAGTGGGACACACTCGAGGCGAAGTAGCAGTGTCAAGTCTGCGGACTACGCTGTACTCATGTCACCTGGGAACTGTTCACTGACGACTGGTATCAAACCAACCAACAGTTCCCTGTGAGTCCTGTCCGGTGTACCCGTAACCTAACGAGCACCTGTATACTATCTCCAGTACGACGTACTGACGGCTGTGGGACAGACCATCTCCCCAACTGGGATGAGAAGCGTACACACTAGTCTACTCCGGAGTATCGATGCTCTGTCTCGATAATCCAACGACCAGGGACCTGAATAAGGATGTGCTTGTAGACTACCCAGCCCCCACTAGTGTGACTGCCATCACAACGCTGGTAGACAAGCAAGATCCTAAGAGCTCTATCCATACGTATACTCACATATTAAGATAGAAAAACCAAGTAGCATACTACCATGTTTAGCAAGACTGTTATATACATGTGAATATCCCAAGCTTCCATTAAGTAATATACAAGCTAGTATGATACAGTAATGGCCTTCTAGGGCATAAACACTAACAAGGCCTTGCTGAATGGATCTGCAGTGTAATCTTCTGAAGCGACTCTCCGAACCTCGATCTCCTGGCGATCCACGATCTCCCTGATCAGGTGATACCGCCTCAAGATGTGTCTGGATCTCTGATGGGACCTGGGTTCCTTCGCTAAAGCTATAGCCCCGTTGTTGTCGCAGTACAGAGGTATTGGATCAACAATGGACGGAACCACCTGAAGTTCTTTCAAGAACTTCCTCATCCAGACAGCTTCTTTTGCGGCATCAGATGCAGCGATGTATTCCGCTTCCATCGTCGAGTCTGCAACGGTTTCCTGTTTGGAACTCTTCCAACACACCGCCCCTCCATTGAGGGTAAAGACAAAACCCGACATGGACTTGGAATCATCCTTGTCACTCTGGAAGCTGGAGTCAGCAAAGGCCTCGATTTGGAGGTCTTTTCCGCCATACACCAAGAACATCTACTTAGTCCTTTTCAGGTACTTGAGAATGTTCTTTACCGCTATCCAGTGTTTCTCCCCAGGGTTTGACTGATACCGGCTTACCACACTCAGTGCATAAGGTACATCCGGTCTGGTACACAACATCGCATACATTATAGAGCCAACCGCAGAAGCGTAGGGTATAATAGACATGCGATCCCTCTCCAAATCAGTCTTGGGAGACATCTCTTTAGAGAGGGTGATCCCGTGACAAGCCGGTAGGTTACCGCGCTTGGAATCTTCCATACTGAATCTTTTCAGTATGGTGTCGATGTACATGGACTGTGAAAGTCCTAATATCCTCTTGGATCTATCACGATGGATCCGGATCCCCAGGATGTATGAGGCATCACCCAGGTCTTTCATGGTGAACCTGTGTGACAAGAACCCCTTGACAGATTGTAGCATAGGAATGTCATTTCCTATTAAGAGAATGTCATCCACGTATAAAACGAGGAATACTACAGTTCTCGCTACAAATCTACTATAGATGCATGGTTCATCTGGATTTTTGATAAAGCCAAATTCCTTGACCGTCTCATCAAAACAGATGTTCCAACTCCGCGATGCCTGCTTCAGTCCGTATATGGACTTAAGTAACTTGCACACCTTTCCGCTGCTCCCACTCTGAATGAAACCCTCTGGCTGATCCATATAGACACACTCCTCTAAATTTCCATTTAGAAAAGCTGTCTTCACGTCCATCTGCCAAATCTCATAATCGTGGAAGGCAGCAATGGCAAGAAGGATCTGAATGGATTTCAGCATAGCTACTGGAGAAAAGGTCTCGTCATAGTCCAAACCAGGTCTTTGACGAAAACCCTTTGCTATCAGTCTAGCTTTATAGGTCTCAACCTGTCCATCTACTCCAATCTTCCTTTTGAAGATCCACTTGCATCCAACGGGTTTTACCCCATCTGGAGCAATGTCCAACGTCCATACTTTGTTGGTGTACATGGACTCCATTTCGGTACGCATTGCATCCAGCCATTTTACTGAGTCAACGCTCTGAACGGCCTGCTGGAAGCTAGTAGGCTCATCATAATCTATGATGCAATCCTCTCTATCCCCGTCTATGAGAAAACCGTAGTATCTCTCGGGCGGATGAGACTGCCTACTACTCCTGCGGAGCGGCGTAGGAATGTCCTGTTCTTTTGAACCCTCTGGTTCCACTAAGCTTTCAGTAATAGTCTGTGGTTCTGGAATTTCTTCCAGTTCTACTGCGCTCCCACTAATTTCCCTTTCCAAGAACTGGTGTTCTAGAAAGTGGGCATTACGAGAAACAAGGACTTTTTGTTCCTCTGCGTGGTAGAAAAGATACCCCCTGGTGTTCTTTGGGTATCCCACAAACTTGCACAGTACTGAGGATGCCTCGAGCTTGTCCGCATGCTGCTTTTTGACAAAAGCCGGACATCCCCAGATCTTTAGATATTGAAGATAGGGTTTTTTCCCACTCCACATTTCATATGGTGTGGCAGGCACAGTCTTAGTCGGAACTCGGTTCAAAAGGTATGCAGCTGATTCTAGCGCATACCCCCAGAATGATCGCGGTAACTCAGTGTTACTCATCATGGACCGAACCATATCCAATAGGGTTCGGTTCCGTCTCTCCGATACACCGTTATGTTGCGGAGTGTATGGAGGAGTAAGCTGAGAGAGAATTCCGTTCTCTTTTAAATAATCCAGGAACTCGGCACTCAAGTATTCTCCACCTCGATCCGATCTTAGAATCTTAATACTTTTGCCGGTTTGTTTTTCTACTTCATTCTTATATTCCTGGAACCTTCCAAAAGCTTCGGACTTATGTTTCATTAAGAAGACATAACCGTACCTTGAAAAGTCATCCGTAAAAGTAATGAAGTAAGAATAACCGTTTCGCGCATGTGTAGACATTGGACCGCACAGATCGCTGTGTACGAGTCCCAAGAGCTCGCTCGCCCTTACTCCGTGTCCAGTAAACGGAGTCTTTGTCATCTTTCCTTTGAGACAGGATTGACAAGTGGCATATGATTGATATTCGAACGGATTCAAATATCCTTCTGTATGTAACTTCGTCAACCTTCTCTCATTGATGTGACCCAGTCTACAATACCATAAGAAAGTCTGATTAATTTCCGGAGACTTTCTTTTGTGTGTATTCTGGACGTTGAAAATCTGTGGTTGGTTTAATACGTATATACCATTGCTCAATGTACTTGACCTAATCAAAACTTGATTAAGGTGAATGTTTACAACATTACTTACAAACGCAAATTCATAACCTTCTTTAGAAACTAAAGATACAGAAATGATATTACAAGTTGCGTTGGGTACAAAAAAGCAATTACGCAAAACCAAAACATGTCCATCGGACATTCCCAGGTGATAGTCCCCCACGGCCTTAGCATCCATGCTAGCTCCGTTTGCAACTCTTAGGGTCATGTCACCTGCTTTCAAAACCCTATGGTTTCTCAACGCCTACAAAGAATTACAGATATGAGATCCTGATCCGGTCAATACCCAGGAAGTAGAGTTTATTGAAAGACAGTTTTCAATAACATACACACCTGAAGCTGAAGCCGCAACCTGCTTCAATTCCTGTGTCATGGCTTTCCAAGCCCTGCAATCATTCTTCCGGTGACCTTTCTTATGAAAATAGAAGCATTCTTCCTTATCCACAAGCTTCCCCGCTATCTTTGTTGCTTTAGCTTTTCCCTTCGTATCCACTTTACTAACACTGCCTCTTGGTTTGGCGGGGGCTTTCTTCTTCTTTCCCTTGGCTTTCGCCTTGGACCTAGAAGAAGATGATCCTCCTACCAACAAAGTGGATGTTTCCCTACCTTTCTGTAGGGTGCCCTCTGCGCTCCTCAGCATGTTGAGGAGCTCTGAAAGTTCAACTTCTTTTTCTTGTAAGTTGAAGTTCAGTATGAACTGGGCGTAAGTGGAAGGAAGGGACTGGAGAATCATGTCCGTATAGAGCTCATTCTCCAACGTGGTTCCAAGTTCTGTGAGCTCCTCAATGAAGCCAATCATCTTAAGCACGTGTTCCGCTACCGATGATCCGATGGCCAACCTTGCCGAAAATAACTTTTTCGACACTTCGTATCTTGCGATACGAGATTGCTCTCCATACAGTTCTTTTGTATGGAGAAATATGGATTCAAGGTCCATATTCTCGTGCCTCCTCTGATGTTCGTTGTCCATCGAGGCAAGTACGAGGCACTTGGCCTTCGCGCAATCAATCTCCCAGGTCTTACGGATTTCCTTATCCGCGACGCTGGAAGTGGGACTTGGGACAGGGGGAGATTTGGTGGTAAGAAGATACCCCAGCTTGTCGTAAGTGATTGCCATTTTGACATTCCTGAGCCAATCTTTGTAGTTTGGCCCTGTCAGTATGTTTTTATCTAGAAGTAACTTAAGTCCAGTCATTTCGATTGGTCGCTGCAATTAGGAGAGAGAAAAAGAAACACTTAGCATGATGCTCTTGCAAGTTTAGAGTGGTTTTTAGTTTGTCTAAACAGGATGGCTCCCACTGTTTCTCGAATCCCTCCTCAAACCAAAAAGGAAGAATTAGTCAGGATCAATCTCACAGTACAATACTTGCTTAACCGTTCGGCCAGGCTGGTGTCGGTACTTCGAGGGAGGTTTTCCAATGCTTTCGCGAAGTTCCTTAATTTAAGAACCTCTTTTCCCTGGGGGCGTAGCTCCGCTAACACCTTTCTAGACACCTACTAGGTTTATAGCATTGATCGTTAAGTGAGAAATTTCCCGAGGAGTAGCATATACTCACAGTAGGATCGGGATCTAAATATCATCGCGTGACGAAACTGAAGGAATCCTACCAGAATCATCACACTCCAAATGGTATGCAACACTAGCAAGTTTCAGTTCTTTTGAAACTCCCGATGTAGATTTTTGCCCCATGCTCTTATGACCTTGGCGTGAGGTCAAAATGTCATAAGTCACATGTCAAGTTCTTTCCATCATTATCCAGGTTAATTTGAATCCACCCGTACCTACCCTTGACGTAGGCCAAAATGGTAGTACGGCTGTCCCAAACCAACACATTCTATCTATGCAGTAGATAAATATCCGGCAACTACCAATCACTATGCCTTGGCGTGAGGTCAAAATACATAGCTTGAATACTACCGAATAGTTAACTGAAATGATGGAGGGCTACGAATGGTTTTGGCAAAACCGTGAACGTTGTGAACTTGATTTAGTCGATGGAACGAGATAGCTTTTAAATGGAGTGGCTCAAACTCCGCATTTTAAAAGTTTGTTTTGAAAAGAACCGGGTGGTTTTTCGAAAGTGTTCCAACGACTTTTACTTGGTTTATTTTCTTGCATTAGTTCTTTTAATGCGTGATATTCTTGCATTAGTTCTTTTAATGTGTCCCATCATTAATCCTACCATTGCAGAAAATAACCAAAATATGACGTACGCTTATGCCATTCGCATTCGCCACGGGGCCCCGTCATTACCCGTTAGGTTACTTAACTAACGACAGAGCGGGGGCTGGGCTAGCCCGGCTGTAAAACATAAGCAACGCCTAAATAATATCATATATAGATATATTGCAATGATAGACATTTCAGATCACAGATGAACACATTGGATATACTAGGAACCTGCAATTCGTACGAGCCTGTAACGAAAAGCAGATTACACGGTCGCGGTGAATAGCCAATACCCCACCCAAGACCCCTACGGGTGCGGCAAACTACCCCCAAGTACCCGAAGCGAAGCAACCTCCCTCATCCCCGTGAGTAGGCCACTCGGCACTTCGGCATACCTGGTAGTTTGTGCACCCCCTCCATGGGTCTATCCTAGGAGCAAAAACAGTAAAAAGAAATAATACAATGACGGCTACAACCCCGACCCGGTTGTGCGGCCATACAAATAATTATTACATCAATTTACAAATTTACATGAATTGAAAGAAAAGAAAACTCTCGTCTCACAACCACCGGCTATTCACCCGCGACAATCCAATGAATTCATATACACATTCCAATAACATTACAGATCACAGATTTGTATAACCCCTACTAATCGACATATAGCGATTAGTAGACGTTCAATACAAATATCACATCAAAGAAAAACCCGTCAGCTTAAGTCTTTTAGAAGTTCGATCAAAAATACGGATTTTCAGGACCCCAAAAATAAAATTTTCGTTCTGGAAAATCTGGGCAGAAAATATATATTCCAAAAATACCAAAACAACCCCAGAAAAACACAGCACCAAACTTGGACCTCAGCCGAGTCCACTCGGCCGCGGATCCGCGGCGGCAGCGTGCTCCCGCCGGGTTTCCGCGGCGCTTTAACTCGATCGTTGGACCAAATTTGGTGGGTGATCATACAAAAGCCTGAGCCGATTTTTAAGATAAAATTTATCAACTTTTGAACAGAATAAAAATCGGCAGAAACTTGAAAATCTCGGGTTCGTTTCGTGACTTTTCTTTGATCGATCTTCTAGCTACTTTGCTAACATGTTAGATAGAGTTTAACTAGGCTCTGATACTACTGTAAGTCTATGCTACCTCTCCCGGTACTTTCGGGCATGCGGAATTTGATAAAAAACGATATTCTTAGAGGTGGTAACATGGACTTAAAACCCGGATCTTTGTTAAACATCTAACTAACAACCTAACTACGAGTTGCTAACTACTCGGTTAAGGGGTTATACCTTTCTTTTTCTCCAACTCTTTCGTCTTCAAGCCTCGATGGATGTCCGGATCGCCTTCACTCCATCGTCTCCTTGCGCCGAAGATAGATCCACCTCGAAAGCTTCTACCTTTGGCTTCTTCTTCGGTCTTTGAAGAAACTAGTTCACTTGGTTTGCTAAACCTTGTGAACTAGAGTGAGTAGAGAAGAGTTTGTATGGGATTTTATCTATGGTTCTTGGTTCTCAACTCATGAGACAAGTGAACCATAGAGTCAAGAAAGGGAGAGCAAGAGGAGGAAGATGAGAGCTCAAGAACAAGAGAGAGAATGAGCATGAAAGAATGAGAGAAGACTTTTCTCATTTGGCTCTCATAATCCAAAACAATCATAACACATCATATCAATCAAATATTATGTGATGGCTTAAGCAAACATAGCCATATCATTTCAAGCACTCATTTTGCACAAAAGAGCAAGCAAGCAAAAGTCTTTGCCATGAAATGATAGTTATGGTTATCATGATGGTCAACTAGTCAAGCCTAGTCAACCGGTCAACAAAGTCAATAAGTCAACAAGTCAACAGCTCAACAACCATGTCACCATAATACCTAATTAATATAATCGTTAATCACATATCATATTCTCATTAGGGTTGAGCAAAAAGTCAATAGTCAACTGTCAACGGTCAACAACCCTAATGAGAATCCTCCGCCTCTGTCTCTCCATCAACTGTGCATACACACCCGCATCCGCGTTCCTTGGAACACGAATACAAACTGGATAAATCCAATCCCAATACATACACTAGGATCTGGCTTAAACCAAAGCCCGCTAGTGTCTACTGTCCGGACACTGTACGTGCACAAGTGCACGGATGTGACCGAACCCTGTCGCAAAACCATGCGACCTGCCGCAAAACCATGCGACCTCTACTCTTTTGCCTAAAGGCGAATAGCTTTCTGTGTGGGACTCTAAAGACTCGACACTACGCTGGCAGTGGGTTTAACCACAGACCGCAAGCGGCACTAGCTGTGCGTAACGGTCCCCAGGTAGAAACCGACAAGAAGACTGACGAGGTGAAACCCATCTGAACTCCTACTGAGCCTGAATGTGACAATCTCTGTATAGTCCGGACAGTTCGTCTGATACATCGCATGGCGGGCCTAGGGGGGCGGTAAACGTCAGTCCCCTAATAGCGGTACATGTTGTGTCGGAGTGAAGCCCAAAACACCCTGAGATAACACTGGAAGCCTACCAGTATATCTCGATTGCCCTGGCCAGGGACTACTCGTGTAATGGCTCTCCTAGACACAGCGCGATGTCAACCCCCAATACCGGGAGAGACGAATCCTGTCTAACCGTCACTGCCTCCAAGTGCTTCGGGACTGCACCCAACTACCACCTGTTTGCACGACTCCTTTGAGCCGTGGTAGGGTAGTAATCAAAGTACAGTGGGAACACACTCGAGACGAAGTGACAGTGTCAAGTCAGCGGACTAAGCTGTACTCATGTCACCTGGGAACTGATAACAGACGATAGGTATAATACCAAACGGTCAGTTCCCGACGAGTCCTGTCCAGTGTACTCGTAACCCAACGAGCACCCGCATACTATCTCCAGTACGACGTACTGACGGCTGTGGGACAGACCGTCTCCCACTCTGGGATGAGAAGCGCATGCGCTAGTCTACTCCGGAGTATCGATGCCCTGTCTCGATAGTCTTGCGACTAGGGACCTGCATAAGGATGTGCTTATAGATTACCCATCCCCCACTAGTGTGACTGCCATCACAACGCTGGTAATCAAGCAAAGATCCTAAGTGCTCCACTAATGTGTATAGGTGATATACTACAATAAACACAAGTACACATTGAAGTAGAAACAAACCAAGTAGCATACTACTATATTGAGCAAGATTGTTTATACAAGATGAATATCCCAAGCTTCCATTAAGTAATATACAAACTAGTATGATACAGTAATGGCCTCTAGGGCATATACACTAACAACATATACCTGGCCAATATCTCATATCGCGAGAATCCAATACGGTATCGCATACCGCATTATCCTCGGTCCCACACATATCACATATGTGCTCCTACTCCGTTTTGCCTGACCCAAGAAACCTCTGTTTAGGACTCTAAAGAATCGTCAATACGCCGGCAGTAGGTGATGATCATATCAATCACCCACAAGCTGCAAGCGGTCAGCTAAACGTAACAGCCACCTAGGTATTGAGCGCTTAGAAGATCAACAAGCATGCCTGTACATTCTCCTGTGAATCCAATCAGTAACACTCCCGTACAGTCCGGTCTCGTCGTCTGATATGTCGCATATCTCGCCTAGGGGTGGTAAACGTCAGACCCCAGTCGCTTGATAAGTCGTGTCGATATGAGGTCTATAACAGTTTGAGAAAATACTGATAACACTTACCAGTAAATCTCATCAACCCTGGCCAGGGATTTCCGGTTATAGCCAATCAAACACAGCACAACATCAACTCCCTATACCGGGAGAGACGAATCCCCTCCTATCGCTCATTGCCTCCATGTGATTCGGGACTATACCCAAAAGCCACCTTTTTTCATGCCCTCTTGGACGTGGTATGATGGAAATCAAAGCATAGTGGGAATCACACAAGACTCTATGACGATCTCGGGTCAACAGACTACTCTGTACCAGTGTCACCAGAGAACTGCCATTTGACGTGATGTATAATACCATCTGGGAGTTCTCGGCGAGTCCGTCCAGTGTACCCAGTCTCTACTGAGCACCCGTACACCATCCTTGATGTCAAACACCGATGGATATGGGATCATCCATCGCCCATCATATGGGTCAAGATGCGTATACGCTAATCTACTCTGGTGTATCGATGCCCTGTCTCGATACACCCTCGGCTAGGAACAGTTATAGGATGTACTCGTCGACTACCGTGGCCCCACTAGTATGATCTCATCATAGTCCCAGTAGTCGAGTATGTATCCTAAGGGCTTTATCAACATGTAACATAGAGACAATCATAGTACATGTTAAGATAAAGTACAACCAGATAGCATACTATGATGTCGAGCAAGAAAGTCCTCCCTATATATGTCCTAGCATCCACTACAATATACATCATATGTACAGTAATGGCCTCTAGGGCATACATATAACTAACAATCTCCCACTTGCACTAGGGCCATTTGTTGTGGTATCACATACCCAACAACTAGCGGCGGTTGAAGTATATCATACTCAACCATCCCATAAATGTCTCTACTGGGAAAAAGGCCTTTTTAAGTGGATCCGTGCTGTTGTCCTCTGTGTCTACTCTCCTATCCTCGATCTCCCTAGAGATCAACCATCTCCATGATCAGGTGATACTGCCTAAGAATTATATCTGGATTTCTGATGGGATGGGGGTTCCTTGGCATAAGCCACAACTCCATTGTCACACAATGGTAGGAACGAAGTTCATCTCATGAACTTATATATATCCAGACGGCCTCTTTGGTAGCATCCTTGGTGACGATGTATCTTGCCTTTAATCGTCTAGTAAGTCGCGGTATCAAGCTTGGAACTCTTCCAACATACCGTCCCTCCACTGAGGGTAAAGACAATGCCTGCGACTGACATTCATTCGTCCTTATCACCCTGGAACCTTTCCAGTGATTCTCCCCAGGATCGATTGATACCATTTCACTACAACTATTGAGTATCCTATCATCCAATTAGATCTATCTCATAGATCTAAAACCCAGGATATACGAGGTATCACCTTGATCCTATACGGAGAATCCTTGTGATAAGCGGAGATTGACCGATCGTAGCATAGGAAACTCCTTCCCTATCAAGAGTATGTCATCCACGTACTCTACGATGATCACCACCATACTCCCTACTACCTTTTTGTATATACAAGGTTCATCTACCATTTTGATGAAGTCAAACTCTTTGACTACCACATCAAAACAGATGTTCCAACTCCGCGATGCCTGTTTTATCACATAAAACATCTTGCACACATTTCCGCTGCTCCCACTGTCTACGAAGCCCTCTGGCTGTGTACTTATAGATGCTCTCTTCCAAATCATCATTTAGAAAAGCAGTCATGACACCTAACCACCAGTATAACACCTTAGAATGTGTTTAGTGGCTATTTATATTTAAATAAAGGGTTTTTTAATAAAAAGTTTACCAAATTGAGTTTCAAATATTTTTCCAAATTTAAAAAATATTTTTCTAGAATTTTCCTAGGCTTGCACACACATGTGCATGTAAACTAGGGTTTTAAAATGAGGTAATACCATGATTAGCAACCATGGTGGGTTTAATCATGGGGATTAAGCCCTTTGGGTTTTAATTGAGTTTAATTAGTTATATGATGGTTGCTTTAATTTGAATTCCCATTTTAGTGTTGACTTGGTGAGAATGAGAGAGAGAGAGAATGCATCATGGCAAAAGCCATGCTTGCAATTAATGAAGAAAGAGAATGGAGGGGTTCACATTTGGGGTTATGATTCCCTCTCATTCTTGTAATCTTTTCTCTCAACCTCTCTCTCACACTCACACACACACTTACCTCCACAGCAGCAGCAGTAGAAGCCTCCACAACAACAGCAGCAAGCAACACAGTAGCAGCAAGCAGCAGTAAACAGCAGCAGCAACAGTGAGAGCAGCAGCAGCAGTGAGTAGCAGCAGCACCAACTCCATCTGCAGCTCCTTCCCTCCATTTCTTCTTCTTCCTCCAGCTCCCTAGGGTCGAGTGTGGGGAATACTTCCTGAACATACCCCCTAGTTTGCTTATTTAGTGTAACTTAGCTTCGATTAGTGTTTATTGGTACGTTTTAGTGCGATATGTGGTGATTTGTGGGAACCATGACCCAGTGATGTTTGATTTGGCTTTAGTAGGTTGATGAAGTGTTGTTAGGGCCCTGTTAACCTAGCTTAACCCCAATTGCACTAAAATACCACCAGATTCCTTATTGATGCAAATTCTTCGTTTTTGAGCAAAAACTAGCTTTTTGTAAACTGCTATCGACCCGGTGAGTTCAGAATATTTTTGTGAGGACTGCAGTATAGTGGTTAGGTGCTGATCCCCCAGGTAGAACCCGACCCCCATACTTCATGTGTAGGCCGCCGGAAAATTAGATCTGGCCGCAAATTGCGGCCAGATAGGGAGGGTTTTGTTTGGGGTTTGGTCCTATAGGTGTCTGCTGAGACCCTTAAATTCATGGCATGTGTATTTTTGTATTATTCTTGCTGTAGGAAAATCTGGAGCTATATACCTATTTCTCGTATTTTTAATCTTCGCGACACGCGTGATACGCATGTGGTTTGGGATTTCTGCGTATCGCGACGCGTCAGGGTAGTTTCAGGCGCGTAATCACACGTTTTTACGTATCGCGCGCACACGCGCTTGGTTTGCGACACGGGTTTCTAGTTTGAACATAATGTCAAGTTTTTGTGGATTTGAGCTTATGTGTGATATATTGTGTGATTCTAGGATCGCGGACGAGTGAGACGGACGCTGCGAAGAAAGGGAAGCAAGTCGTCGGCTACACTTAGCGCGAGACTTCGGTGAGTAGATTTAACATCTACGGGGATATCGCTCGCATGGCGTTATGCGTCAGGGCTGATAGGACCTTATAGTTATACATTGCATTTTTCCTACATTGACTGTCATGTATACTACTGTTGCATACTGCATTCCCTGCTATATGTATGTAAACTTAGAATTGATAGAACACCGCACTATTACTAACGGTTGATGTTTCACGAGCACTAATCTGCATGTTACACACACACCGTTAGTAATTGCCCTGACACACTCACTGTAGAATTGCCATGATTACATTGCTGTAGTTCATTTCATATATGATTCGTTATGATCTTCATAGAAATTGGGAGCCGCAAGATGTCTTTAAAAACTGAAACTATTTTAAAAAGCGGTTCTCCCTTGTACCTACATTGTGACTTGATGTACATAGCATATCGCATTTTATTCACTCATTGGTGTTGGATTTCCTTGAAATTTCTAGTTTTGAGGACCGTGGAATTATTTAAAGAAAATATGCACTATTTGAAAACCCGGTCCCTCGTGATATGATATTTTGGTGCGTCCACCACGCGTTTTCTCGATGCTGAGACATGTGCTTGAAACCCGATTCGAGGAGTTGGATGATCCGTTTGCCGGTTCGTGGTGGACCCGGTATGGTTCCCCGGGGCAAGAAATGTTTTTCGTGGATTAGACGATGAGCCTGGCAGGGTGGCGAGTACCTACCGGTGATTGGTTGGACCTGGCGGTTGTCCGGAGGATACTGACCAGAGTCGAGAGATGAATGCGGGATGATCCGTACTGCCGGGACCGAGGGCCGATACCGTAGACGGAGCCCGTGGGCTGATCCGGACTGACGGAGCCCGATATATGAGGATTTTCGTGTCTATGCTGGACACGGGTATTTTATGATATTTTGAGTGCGGATGTTGGGCACTCGTGATTTTCAGAGATTTACAGGATTTGAGGGCCGAGGAGAGTATCGGCGCGTGAGTTTATTTGGGGATTTGGGTGCAGTTTGGGGCACCGATTATGTTTCCATGTTGATATTTCCATGTAGATGTTGTTTATCCCATGCTCAGCATTGTTTATCATGCATTTCATCATGTAGTCGTTTTACCAGACAGGGCCTTAGCATGATTATTGCACCTACAACTTGTCGCATATAGACCTTACTTGCTGTCATATGTTAGAGTAGCGCGGTACGTGCATGCTCGCGATTACCTTTATATGTTATCTCTATTCACAAGTTGGCAACGCACCCCCGTTGTGCCACAGTATTTGCAGGTTGCCCTTCAAAGTAGTCGCGGCAGGTTGCCTTTTGCATCTTTTGGCTACAGATCCCACTACAGTTGGTGCGAGAGCTGTTTTGCTTTTAGGTGGGTTGTGGTATCTGATTACTTTTATTGTACCCCTTTTGTATCTAGTATTCTCCATCTACCATATATGTACTGGACTTAGTGACAGTGTGAGGACGATGATGTATATTTTATTTTCTGGTGTCATGCTCGTGGGAGCCGACTGTTTTTATATGCAGTTTATATTTCTGTGATGTTTACTTATTGCTCATTCTTCGCTACGGCGTCGTATATTACTCTTGTGATGATGGTTTCCGCCGTTGGGCGTGATTGCTCCCGTTTGGGAATGTTTTGTTTCATTATATTTCATTTTTACTCATATCCTGTTTATACCCGGTTTCGGGGCTACTTTTACAAAGGAAATGCTGCCAAAATTATTTAAATGATTACGTAACTTTAAAAGAACTTATTGAATTATTTAAGGTTTTCTAAATGTTTTAACTAAATGTTTTCGACACTTGCTACTTATATATGGTTTGATTTCTGGGTTCGGCTTACTTAGTCGCGTTACGCCTGTAGACGTAACGGGGTTAAGTGCCGGTCACGGGTCGAAATATTTGGGTCGTGACAAAGTTGGTATCAGAGCGTAGGTTTTACCTTTCGGAGTGTAGGATGACCTTGGTATGATGGAGTAGGTAACTTAAGCAGAGTGGCGTAGCGTGTGTATGTTCCGCGGCATGCTCACGACACGGTACTCCGCCAAGGCGACCTTAGGACTTATTGATTTAAATCACTTCTTGAATACATATATATTATTATGATTCGATTTCCGTATTCTTATCGGATCCTAATTTCCTTTCAGCCATTATGCCGCCAATGACTACGAGGGCGCAGAGAGCGGCCGCGAGGACCGAGATTCGAGTTGACTCGTCCGAGACGAGGACCAATCCGGGCAGTGCACCCGTTGTACCCGAGCAGACTGTTCCTCACGTGATAGATCATATCGCCACGCTAGGGGCTGGTATGCAGGAGATGCGCCAGACGGTGGGATCCAGCATGCAGGAGATGCGCCAGATAATAGGATCGCTAGTTGAGACGCTTTGAGCACAGCGACCAGAGGTAGCTCCACCCGTTCCGGAGACCGCGATGGTACCTACCGCACAGCCAGTTGCCCCTGCAGCCACGGAGGTGATTACAGTATCGCTATAAGAGTTCATGAGGCTGAAGCCTACGGTCTTCACAGGCACCGATACAGCCGAGGACCCACAGTCTTTCATTGGTAGGATGGCCCGGATATGCCGTTCCCTCAGATGCGTAGATGCGAGATGGGTTGAGTTCGCGAGCTTTCGCCTGGAAGGCCTTGCGCAGAAGTGGTGTGATTCAGTTGAGAAGGGCAGAGCAGTAGGTCTTCCTCCTATGACCTGGACGGAATTTGTGACAGTATTTCTTGCCCGCTTTCTTCCACTGAGTGTCAGAGATGCTAGAGCACGCAGGTTCGAGTCCTTACGCCAGACTCCGGAGATGTCAGTGGCAGAGTATGACGTGTTGTTTACAGAGCCAGCAGTTTATGCTCCGTACCTGGAGGTTGCCGAGGAGTTGCGAGTCAAGAGATTTGTTCGAGGCTTGCTTACACCACTGTTCCTTGCGATCAGCGCGCAACACTACGAGACCTACGCAGCTGCTGTAGATGCAGCCCTATTAGTTGAGGAGCGCCTTGCTGAGACTTTGGTAGTTCCAGAGCCAAAGAGAGTTCGTACTAGTGTATCCGCACGGAGACAGTCATTCAGACGCCGCGACAGGTATCGTTCAGGTGCGGGGAGTGGCAAAGATTCGAGGCGAGGCCAGATGTTTAGTTTGTATTCCCGGGAGAGTCAGCAATCGTCGCGTGGTTGCTTTAGATGCGGCAGTCTACTTCACCTTGTTAGAGATTGTCCTGAGATACACCGGAGGGAGGCGGCAGCACCGCATGTTACATTACCACCTTCACCACCCCAGAAGGCGTTGCCAGTTGTACCTACCGTTGTTCCGCGTCAGACTCAAACTCGGAGAGGTCGTGGGCGTGGAGGAGTTGCTCTGAGAGGACGGGATGACCGAGGCAGAGGGCAGTCAGTCACCGGTGGAGGACAGGCGCGGGTCTTTGCTTTGACGCATCAGGACGCACAGGCGTCCAATGCGGTGGTTTCAGGTATCCTTTCAGTATGTTCTGTTGATGCACACGTATTGTTTGATCCCGGATCCACGCACTCGTACGTATCCACACACTTCGTGCCGAGTTTGGGTAGAGAGTTCGGTTTGCTTGATCAGCCGCTTGTTGTGACCACTCCTGTGGGAGAGTCGTTTGTTGCTAGGCACGTGTTCCGATCCTGTACCGTCTGTATTGGTGAGAGAGAGTTGCCTGTCGACTTGATCCTTCTTGAGATGTTGGACTTCGACGTTCTTTTGGGCATGGATTGGTTAGCCACGTGCTATGCTTCTGTGGACTGCCGTAAGAAGACAGTTAGATTTTGTTTTCCCGGCGAGTCGGTTTTTGTTGTGTTGGGGGACCGTGGTGCCGCCCCTCACAGTGTGATTTCTTCTTTTCCCGCTGGACAGCTTTTGAGGAACGGATGTCAGGGATTTCTCACCAATGTTTGCGATGCTAGCGCTACAGAGGTTCTATTAGATCAGGTTCCGGTTGTTAGCGAGTTCCCTGATGTGTTCCCTAACGATCTTCCTGGGCTACCGCCCGAGTGCGACATTTCTTTCTGTATTGATTTGGTTCCTGGTTCGGGGTCTATTTCCATACCGCCTTATCGGATGGCCCCGGCGAAACTTCGAGAGTTGAAGGATCAATTGCAAGATTTGCTGGATAAGGGACTTGTTCGACCCAGTGTTTCTCCTTGGGGTGCTCCAGTCCTGTTCGTCAAGAAGAAGGACGGCAGTTTGCGTCTGTGTATCGACTACCGCCAGCTGAACAGGGTGACAGCGCGGAATAGATATCCCTTGCCACGTATCGACGATTTGTTCGACCAGCTACAGGGGGCAGGATACTTTTTAAGGATCGATTTACGATCGGGCTATCATCAGCTGCGGTTTCGACAGGACGACATTCCTAGGACAGCTTTCCGTATGCGTTACGACCATTATGAGTTTTTGGTGATGTCGTTCGGACTCACCAATGCGCCAGCAGCATTCATGGACTTGATGAACCGTATCTTCCGACCATATCTGGATCTGTTCATCATAGTTTTCATTGACGATATCTTGGTGTATTCCCGGAGTAGTGAGGAGCACGAGCAGCACCAGCTTTATGCGAAATTCTCCAAGTGTGCTTTCTGGCTGGACAACGTAGACTTCTTGGGGCATGTGATTTCACGAGACGGTATATGTGTAGACCCGAGGAAGATCGAGGCCGTTCAGCGTTGGCCCAGACCCACATCGGTTACGGAGATTCGCAGCTTTTTGGGGTTGGCCGGTTACTACAGGCGATTTGTGCAGGACTTCTCCAGTATTGCTACACCTTTGACCGGGTTGACCCGGAAGGGAGTTCCTTTCGATTGGACGGAGGAGTGTGAGCACAGTTTTCAACAGCTACGGACTCGGCTGACTACGGCACCGGTATTATCATTACCTTCAGGATCAAGCGGATTTGTGGTCTATTGTGATGCTTCTCGAGTGGGGCTAGGGTGCGTATTGATGCAACATGACAGGGTGATCGCGTATGCTTCGCGACAATTGAAGAAACATGAACAGAACTACCCCACTCATGATTTGGAGATGGCTGCAGTGGTCTTTGCACTTAAGATCTGGCGACATTACCTATACGGCGAGTCGTGCCAGATATTCACTGATCACAAGAGTTTAAAGTATATATTACAGCAGCGAGGCATGAACCTTAGACAGCGCCGATGGATGGAGTTAGTGAAGGATTACGACTGCGAGATCTTGTATCACCCGGGCAAGGCGAATGTGGTGGCGGATGCTTTGAGCTGGAGGCCCGGGGGTAGTCTATTTTGTTTGAGCGCAGTACAGGGGCAGTCGTCGGCAGATTGGCAGATATTATACGACAGCCGAGTACAGTTCGAGTTCACGCCGATTGGAGGACATATCACGCTTGTTCGTGCACGCCTACAGTTACTTGACCGCATACATGAGGCACAGCGCAGTGATGACCGATGTTCGGAGTCATGGCACAGATTGGACAGGGCAGATTTTCCGAGTTCGTGATCGATGATCAGGGGGTGCTACGATTTGGGGTTAGACTGTCCGTACCAGATGCTGAGGGACTGCGGCGCGAGATTCTCGAGGAGGCACATCGATCGGTGTACAGCATCCATCCCGGTTCCACCAAGATGTATCGTGATATGAGAGATTCTTACTGGTGGGACGGAATGAAGAGGGACATCGTAGATTTCGTATCGAGATGCCTGACTTGTCAGCAAGTCAAGGCTGAGCACCAGAGGCCCGCGGGAGAGCTACAGCCGTTACCCATTCCGGAGTGGAAATGGGAGCAGATTTCGATGGATTTCGTTGTGGGTCTACCCAGGACTAGGCAAGGGTATGACTCCATTTGGGTGATCGTAGATCGTTTGACGAAAGCGGCTCACTTCCTGCCAGTGAAGACGACATTCCGATTTGCTCAGTACGCCCAGATTTACATCGACGAGATAGTACGACTGCACGGAGTCCCGACATGTATCGTGTCCGACAGAGGCACCCAGTTTACCAGTCGACTATGGCAGAGGCTTCAGGAGGCTTTGGGCACTCGCTTGAGTTTCGGTACAGTATTTCATCCGCAGACCGACGGACAGTCAGAGCGGACTATTCAGACTCTCGAGGACATGCTTAGAGCGTGTGTATTAGATTTCGGAGGTAGCTGGGATCATCACTTACCCTTAGTAGAGTTCTCCTACAATAACAGCTACCAGGAGACCATTCAGATGGCACCGTTTGAGGCTCTTTATGGGAGGAGATGCAGATCGCCCGCCTGTTGGACAGAGCTCAGTGAGAGCAGTATCTTAGGGCCACAGATTGTTGAGGAGACGACCGCGAAGATCCAGTTGATTCGCGATAGGATGAGAGCAGCCCAGAGTAGGCAGAGATCTTATGCGGACCGTTGGCGGCGCAAACTTGAGTTTTCTATTGGTGATCATATTTTCTTGAGGGTCTCCCCAATGAAAGGTGTGATGAGGTTTGGGAAGAAGGGGAAGCTCAGTCCCAGATATGTGGGCCTCTTCGAGATCCTCGAGCGTGTTGGTGCAGTTGCTTACCGATTAGCCCTTCCACCCAGTTTTCCAGATGTGCACCTCGTATTTCACGTTTCGATGCTCCGTAGATATCTTCATGATCCTTCTCATGCGATTCAGCACCCGACGATCCAGCTTGAGCGCGACCTTTCCTATGCAGAGCAGCCGGTGATGATCTTGGATCGACAAGTGAAGAAATTAAGATCGAAAGACATTCCATTAGTCAAGGTACTTTGGCGTGGTCAGAGCAGCGAGGAGGTCACTTGGGAGACCGAAATCGAGATGAGGAAGAAGTACCCCCGTCTTTTCGAAGGTACGTGTAGTTAGATTTTGAAATTCGGGGACGAATTTCTTTAAGGGGGAGAGATTGTAACACCTTAGAATGTGTTTAGTGGCTATTTATATTTAAATAAAGGGTTTTTTAATAAAAAGTTTACCAAATTGAGTTTCAAATATTTTTCCAAATTTAATAAATATTTTTCTAGAATTTTCCTAGGCTTGCACACACATGTGCATGTAAACTAGGGTTTTAAAATGAGGTAATACCATGATTAGCAACCATGGTGGGTTTAATCATGGGGATTAAGCCCTTTGGGTTTTAATTGAGTTTAATTAGTTATATGATGGTTGCTTTAATTTGAATTCCCCTTTTAGTGTTGACTTGGTGAGAAAGAGAGAGAGAGAATGCATCATGGCAAAAGCCATGCTTGCATTTAATGAAGAGAGAGAATGGAGGGGTTGACATTTGGGGTTATGATTCCCTCTCATTCTTGTAATATTTTCTCTCAACCTCACTCTCACACTCACACACACACTTACCTCCACAGCAGCAGCAGCAGAAGCCTCCACAACAGCAGCAGCAAACAACACAGCAGCAGCAAGCAGCAGTAAACAGCAGCAGCAACAGTGAGAGCAGCAGCAGCAGTGAGTAGCAGCAGCAACAACTCCATCTGCAGCTCCTTCCCTCCACTTCTTCTTCTTCCTCCAGCTCCCTAGGGTCGAGTGTGGGGTATACTTCCTGAACTTACCGCCTAGTTTGCTTATTTAGTGTAACTTAGCTTCGATTAGTGTTTATTGGTACGTTTTAGTGCGATATATGGTGATTTGTGGGAACCATGACCTAGTGATGTTTGATTTGGCTTTAGTAGGTTGATGGAGTGTTGTTAGGGCCCTGTTAACCTAGCTTAACCCTAATTGCACTAAAATACCACCAGATTCCTTATTGATGCAAATTCTTCGTTTTTGAGCAAAAACTAGCTTTCTGTAAACTGCTATCGACCCGGGGAGTTCAGAATATTTTTGTGAGGACTGCAGTATAGTAGTTAGGTGCTGATCCCCCAGGTAGAACCCGACCCCCATACTTCATGTGTAGGCCGCCGGAAAATTAGATCTGGCCGCAATTTGCGGCCAGATGGGGAGGGTTTTGGTTGGGGTTTGGTCCTATAGGTGTCTGCTGAGACCCTTAGACTCATGGCATGTGTATTTTTGTGTTATTCTTGCTGTAAGAAAATCTGGAGTTATATACCTATTTCTCGTATTTTTAACCTTCGGGACACGCGTGATACGCATGTGGTTTGGGATTTCTGCGTATCGCGACGCGTCAGGGTAGTTTCAGGCGCGTAATCACACGTTTTTACGTATCGCGCACACCCGCGCTTGGTTTGCGACACGGGTTTCTAGTTTGACCTTAATGTCACGTTTTTCTGGATTTGAGCTTATGTGTGATATATTGTGTGATTCTAGGTTCGCAGGCGAGTGAGACGGACGCTGCGAAGAAAGGGAAGCAAGTCGTCGGCTACACTTAGCGCGAGACTTCGGTGAGTAGATTTAACATCTACGGGGATATCGCCCGCATGGCGTTATGCGTCAGGGCTGATAGGACCTTATAGTTATACATTGCATTTTTCCTACATTGACTGTCATGTATACTACTGTTGCATACTGCATTCCCTGCTATATGTATGTAAACTTCGAATTGATATAACACCGCACTATTACTAACGGTTCATGTTGCACGAGCACTAATCTGCATGTTACACACACACCGTTAGAAATTGCCATGACAGACTCACTGTAGAATTGCCATGATTTCATTGCTGTAGTACATTTCATATATGATTCGTTATGATCTTCATAGAAATTGGGAGCCGCAAGATGTCTTTAAAAACTGAAACTATTTTAAAAAGCTGTTCTCCCTTGTACCTACATTGTGACATGATGTACATAGCATATCGCATTTGATTCACTCATTGGTGTTGGATTTCCATGAAATTTCTGGTTTTGAGGACCGTGGAATTATTTAAAGAAAAGATGCACTATTTGAAAACCCGGTCCCTCGTGATATGTTATTTTGGTGCGTCCACCATGCGTTTTCTCGGTGCTGAGACGTGTGCTTGAAACCCGATTAAAGGAGTTGGATGATCCGTTTGCGGGTTCGTGGTGGACCCGGTATGGTTCCCCGGGGCAAGAAATGTTTTTCGTGGAGTAGACGATGAGCCTGGCAGGGTGGCGAGTACCTACCGGTGATTGGTTGGACCTGGCGGTTGTCCGGAGGATACTGACCAGAGTCGAGAGATGGATGCGGGATGATCCGTACTGCCGGGGCCGAGGGCCGATACCGCAGACGGAGCCCGTGGGCTGATCCGGATTGACGGAGCACGATATATTAGGATTTGCGTGTCGATGCTGGACATGGGTATTTTATGATATTTTGAGTGCCGATGTTGGGCACTCGTGATTTTCAGAGATTTACAGGATTTGAGAGCCGAGGAGAGTGCCGACGCCTGAGTTTATTTGGGGATTTGGGTGCAGTTTGGGGCACCGATTATGTTTCCATGTTGATATTTCCATGTAGATGTTGTTTATCCCATGCTCAGCATTGTTTATCATACATTTCATCCTGTAGTCGTTTTACCAGACAAAGCCTTAGCATGATTATTGCACCTACTACTTGTCGCATATTGACCTTACTTGCTGTCATATGTTAGAATAGCGCGGTACGTGCATGCTCGCGATTACCTTTATATGTTATCTCTATTCATGAGTTGGCAACTCACCCCCGTTGTGCCACAGTATTTGCAGGTTGCCCTTCAGAGTAGTCGCGGCAGGCTGCCTTTTGCATCTTTTGGCTACAGATACCACTACAGTTGGTGCGAGAGCTGTTTTGCTTTTAGGTGGGTTGTGGTATCTGATTACTTTTATTGTACCCCTTTTGTATCTAGTATTCTCCATCTACCATATATGTACTGGACTTAGTGACAGTGTGAGGACGATGATGTATATTTTGTTTTCTGGTGTCGAGCTCGTGGGAGCCGACTGTTTTTATATGCAATTTATATTTCTGTGATATTTACTTATTGCTCATTTTTCGCTACGGCGTCATATATTGCTCTTGTGATGATGGTGTTAGTTATATATGTGCCCTAGAGGCCATTACTGTACATACAATGTATATTGTAGTGGATGCTTGGACATATATAGGGAGGACTTTCTTGCTCGATATGATAGTACGCTATCTGGTTGTACTTTATCTTAACATGTACTCTGATTGTCTCTTTTTGTTACATGTTGATAGAGCCCTTAGGATTTGTACTCGACTACTGGGACTATGATGAGATCATACTAGTGGGGCACAGTAGTCTATGAGTACATCCTATAACTGTTCCTAGTCGAGGGTATGTCGAGACAGGGCATCGATACACCAGAGTAGACTAGCGTATACGCATCTTGACCCATATGATGGGCGATGGATGATCCTATATCCATCGGTGTTTGACATCAAGGATGGTGTACGGGTGCTCAGTGGAGACTGGGTACACTGAACGGACTCGCCGAGAACTCCTAGATGGTATATATACCTATTGTCAGATAGCAGTTCTCTGGTGACACTTGTACAGGTTAGTCTGTAGACCCGAGATCGTCATAGAGTCTTGTGTGGTTCCCACTGTGCTTTGATTTCCTCCCTACCACGGCTCTACTGAGTCGTGCAAACAGGTGGATTTTAGGTACAGTCCCGAATCATATGGAGACAGTGAGCGATAGGAGGGGTTTCGTCTCTCCCGGTATAGGGGGTTGATGTCCCGCTATGTTTGATCGGCTATAACACCTAAATCCCTGGCCAGGGTTCTCGAGGTTTACTGATAAGTGTTATCAGTAGTTCCTCGACCAGTTATGAGCCATAAATCAACATGACTTATAAAGTTACTGGGGTCTGACATTTACCACCCCTAGACTGCATATGCGACGTTTCAGACGAAGAGACCGGACTGTACGGTAAGTGTTGCTTACAGGCTCGTAAGGGTTGTGATGAGTTCGCTCGTCGGCCACCTTTTAGTCAATACCTGGTAGCCCGTTATGTATTGGCTTATACCTCTAACGTGCTAGTGGTTAAATCCACAACTAAGGTGTTGACGAGTCTTTAGTGTCCCCCACATTTAGTTACTCAAGTTTTCGGGCGAAAAGATGTAGAAAACCGTAAGTTGTTACGGCAGCCGTAAAGTGTTGCGGCAGGTTTTCGATTATGTTCGGTAATTGTTACAGGAATAATAAATCGAAAGAATAATACTGGACGGATACCGGTATTATATTATTGGATTAATGGTATTCGTATTTTTCGGAATTCGGATACGGGTATACAGTATACGGTATACGGTATACGGAGGAGGGGTATTTTTGTAATTGTTACAAAATACCTTCTAGAAGATGCCACCTCATAATGACATAATAATGACATCATTTATTTTGTGAAAATAAATAAGTGAGGTGTAAATTGAAAAGTATAAGCATGATAGCTTGTTTGTTGAAGGAGATGTACTAATTAAGCATGATACTTCTTTCATAATGCATGCTTTAATTAGTGCTAAATTCTTTTCTTTCTTTTTTCTATCATGCTTAAACTTTTTAATTATAAATGAAATTATTCTCTCCTCCATTTCTTCTTATAAATACCTTCACATGAGATGTGAAATAAAGGCATTCAATTCCTTAACAAAATTATGATAAGTGTATCATAACAAGTTCATAAAAAGAGAGAAAAATGATGGTGATCATTCTTCCTAGCTTTAACCCTCACATGAGATGTGAATCAAAAGCTTAGGATTTCAAGTTAATCCAATACATTCTACATCAAATCTTGGACGCGTCGGCTAGCCAACTTCGCGCCCTAGTTGTCTCGGTATTGAGGTGGGAGCCCGTAAAAGACGTAGGCGATGTGGTGCCCTTCCGGCGACGAAAGGAGCCGAGGAGTCCACAAAGGAGGAGAAAGTGCCAAGGAGTCACCGAGGAAGATCTACAAAGATTGTAATCTTTCCTCTTAAGTGATAGTTTTACAATTGCATGTGATGCTTAGTTGTATGAATCCCTAAAACTTCTAGCTACGATTCTCGTCGGGGCTAGCTTAGCACCTCTAAAATTTTGATTATGGCATGTGTGATGCCACCGAACCCTTGACAAGGTGCTAGGCCATCCCTACAGTGGTATCAGAGCCAGGATAGAGCTTTAGGCGATGCGTAGGCGAAATTAGAAGTCCGATCGAACCACGAAACACCAATTTGGACAGCTTTCTGGGAATTTTTTGAAAATTGGATTTTTCCAAATTTAAAGGTCCTAAAAATATCAGCAGGCAAATCTAAGAATTACCATATAAAAATTTTTAAACGATCCCTCTAAAGCGCCGCGGAAGGGCGGCCAAAACATGGTTTTGGCGGCGCTTTAGCGGCCGTACTGTAGCATCAGGAAAATTTTTTTGTGCACAGTACCTGATAAATTCTTACTATGCCTCTGAAATATTTAAAACTCACTCAAGTGTTGAGTGTTCTGGAGATAAATTGGATTTGGTGATTCGATTGGAAAAGTTTAATTTCGTTCAGATTTTCAGATTTTTAGAACTTGTTAAAATGTTTGAACGAATATTAGAAACACAGTTTTTTCCCGTATTGGAAAAATTCCATGTGTTGGATTTTTCCCTAGTTCGAAACTTTCGAAAAACATGCAAGCGTATTTGTGGACACTCTACAAGAACATAACCATAACTCGATTATGTGACCGTCAAAACTATCACCGAACCTTAGGGTTTGTGGTAGTTTAGCGTTGCCACATGTGAGGCGTTGGTTTGGCCCTTCTACGGTTGGTCCATAAGGGGCTGTGGCATGTTCTAGAAACTTTTGAACTCGGCTCAAGTGTTGTGCAGTTTGGGAAATCTTGGGTGTTTGTTTATTCGATCGAAGAGTTTAACATTGTCTATTTATCTGAAATGTGATACAATATGTGGAATTCATATAGTTAGGCATGAAATACGAAGTATGTGATATTTCGAATTTATGATGTCTAAGGTGATTGTGAATTCCAAATGTTGTAGTTTTTCATTTTATTTTCTGTGACCGTAAGTGTAGTATGTGGTGTATCGCCGTTTTCATTGCTATACGTCAACGACAATCGGGATACGCATACTTACTTACGTTGATGATATGAGATATTATGTGTTGCTGAAATATGATGAGCAGGATTGTCGCGAATGAATAGCCGGGGGTTTTTATGTGAGATGAGAGTTTTATTTTTCATTCATGTATAAATCAATTGTATATTATTTACTTTTCCGCATTAGGATAGACCCAAGGAGGGGAGCACAAGTGACCGGGTTCTAGGGTTCAGTGGGAGGCCATCTCGAGGAGTCGAGACCGGGTCTCCTAAACTCTAGAATTGGCGGGATCACTTGCCGCTCTCGTAGGGGTCTAGGGGTGTGGGCTTGGCTATTCATCACGACCGTGGAATCCGTATTTTCTATTGTTGGCTCGATACAAAATACGGACATCCCAGATATCCTTTTATATGCTTCTGCTGTTGATATTCTGTAATGTGATTACTTAGTATCTGAGACGAATGGATTATTATTATATATATGATATATAATAAACGTTGCTTATGTTTTGCACCCGCGCTAGTCCAGCCCCCGCTCTGCCGTTAGTTAAGTAACCTAAAGGTGCATGACGGGGCCTAGTGGCGAATGCGGATGGCATAAGCGTACGTTCTATTTTGCGTTTCTTTTCTGTGATGTTTAGGAAACATAAAAGATAGGAAACATAAATGATGGGACAACATTAATGTGATTAATGTTAAAAGAAAGAAACCTAAAGATGTTGTAGAATCGAACTTTTTGAAAAATGGTAACTCTAGTTTTTGTTTTGCATAGAGGTATTGTTGAATATCCTGCACCTCATTCGATGAGGAAAGGGCCGAGATCCCTTCACCGGGAGTGACCCCTTTAGCGAAACTGGAAAATGTTACAAAGAACTCGAATTGATTTTATAGTTGATCTAACTTTGCTTTGCATCGTGGTATTTACATATCCAGCACCTTATTCGATAAGGAAAGAGCCGAGATCCCTTCACCGGGAGTGACCTCTTTAGCAAAATTAGAAAGATACTACAAAACCATTCGAATTTTAAAACTGGAGCTTAAACCACTCCTTCCCACTTGATTCTACAACGACATCAAGTTCAAAACGTTAAAGGTTTTCATAAAAACCATCCGTTGCCCTCCGTCATTTTAGGAAGCAGAGTACTTAGTATTCGTGCTACGTATGTCGACCATAGCCGAGGCGTAGTGTTCGGTAGCTAAGTGATGTATTCCTACAAAGCATATGATGCGATTAGTCAGGACATTCATGTGATTATGTTGATCATAGTCAAGGGTCATGTGGGTGGGTCTGGCTAATCACGAAATGAACGGGTAGAACTTGACTAGTACTTATGATATGTTGATCATAGTCAAGGTCATAAGGACTAGGGGTAGAAACCATATCGGGAATTTCAAGAGTTGAAATTTGCAATGAGATTGCATACCTTCTATATGATAATTGGATCCCGATCTCACTACGAGTAAGAGTTACTCCTGGGAAAGTTTTACACAAGACAATTTGATGAAATTATAGGGTGTAATTATTCCCGGCTAATCTTACCTTTTAGGGTTTGAAGGAAGATTTGATAAAAACAGTGGGAGACATCTGGATTAGATAAATAACCAATCCAATCTTACAAGAGCATGCGCTAAAATGTTTTCTTCTCTCTCTCTCCAGATAGTGACCATATCATGCCTTAATCGAGATAATAAATATGGATATATTGACTGAACCCGCTTATTATATTGAGCTGGAGAACGTTGGTCCCGCTCCAACTTATAATTGTTATAAGACAGAGCAGGAAATAGGGAAATACCAGAATTACTATGCCACCCAAACGAAGATAGTACATGTTGATGCATGATCTTCGGGTGTGTCTATTACAAAGAACTGTTTCTCAGTATCCTTTACGTCCTGGGTATAATGATACCGGATCAGGATCCCACAAATGTAATCTGTTACATGGGCTACAGAAAGGTAAATGACTGAGAACGGGTGATAATTTTCAAGAGTTGGAAATGGTGCAATTGTTGCAAGCCAAGAAGTTGGCAGTTATCACTCTGTATTAAGAATACATTGATTCTAAACAAATGCTATTAGATACCGAACCTGATATACAAAATCATATCAATCTCTTTATTAGTAAAGAAATGATAAAATTTTGTATTGATGGATAATGTTTTGAACATTTCCTATATCAAGTGTTGATCGGTTCAGGCACGTTATCTAAAAGCATAGACGTTCTAAATCAAACTACAGTTCTTAGTATACATAACACACACGAGAGGAAGAGTTCAGAAATGAACGAATCCTTCTTGAGGCATTGTAGACTAGGTCAGATCAATGCGACCCGGCTGGCTGAAGTTACATTTTAGATGCATATTTAAACTAGTTTGAATTTACATCTTGTGAAACTTGCCAGTCATGTCACAAAGATTGAATGACCATAGCTCTGTTTATTGGAAACAGAGAAAGAGTTAGTGAACTCTTGGGATTGATACATGATAATGTATGAAAGGCCCCCTGTCTACATATGCCATGACCGGTTCTTTATACTTCATTATTTTCTCTGATAATCTCTTAAGATTCAGACATATGTTCCTGTTGAAACATAGGTCCAAAGCTTTTGAGATATTCACAGAATATAATAGAAGTAGAGAACCAAAAACGGGTATAAGTATTATGTTCTTTGATGAGATCAAGGAGGAGAATACTTGTGCATGGAAATCCTGGACTATTCTAAAAGAGAATGAGATTCTCTCTCAGCATTACTCCTCCGTATACACCATAGCATGATGGTATAACGGGGCGGAGCAATTGCACCCTATGAGATATGGTGTGCTCCATGATGAGTACTACTGAGTTTCCTATTTTCCTTTTGTGAGTTATGCACTTATGAAGCTGCATACCTATTGAATAGGGTTCAAATCAAATCAGGTGCCTACTACTCCATATGTGATATGGTATGGGAAGAGCCCATATCTTAATGATGTTAAGATTTGGGGTTGTTGGCCTATGTCTAAAAACCAAAATCCGGACAAGCTCAAGGCAAAGTCAAAACTGTGGAAGTTTGTTGGATATCCCAAGCATTAGCAAGGGAATATCTTCAACCTATCAGAAGAACAAAAGTTGTTTTGTTTCTCAGCATACCACCTTTGTGAAAGGGAATTTCTTGTGAAGAAATTAGTGGTCATAAGGTAGAACTGGAAGGCGTTCCAGCTATACAAACTACAACAGATGACCTGACCGAAGAACAAAAGTTGTTCAGCATGCCACCTTTATGAAAGGGAATTTCTTGTGAAGAAATTAGTGGTCATGAGATAGAACTGGAAGGAGTTCCAGCTACAGCAAATGATTTGGTAAAACCAAAAGATTCAATAGACACTAACGAACCTCAGCCTCTCCGCCGATCTAGTAGGGTTCCTCACCCACCTAAGAGATACTTTGGTTTCTCTATGACAGTGGGAGCGAGGATTTCATATTACCCCAGCGTTTCCCGAGACCGGAAGGTGTTCCGGCGGGTTGTAGTCCTCGTGAGGGGGCATGCGTAGAAAGTAGCGTCTGAGGGACCCGTTGGCGCCACGGCAATCCCATGGGATGGGGTTGCTTACTGACCAAAGTGGTATGACCTAACTAGTTTCAAGCAGACCATCAGGAGCGGGACTCTATAAGAATGGCTGGATGATTAGCAATCTGAGATGGAATCCTTATACACCAACAAAGTATGGACTTTGGTTGCTTTATCTGAAGGGTTAAATCCCCCATCAGAAGCAAGTATATCTTGAAAAATTACTTGGTGTACATGAAAAAGTTGAGACTTTCAAAGCTATGCTTAAGTCCATCCAGATCCTACTTGCCACTGCTACATACCTTGACTGGGATATCTGGTGGTTGGGTGTCATGACTGCTTTTCTAAAAGAAGTTTTAAAAGAGAGCGTCTATAAGTACACAGCCAGAGGGCTTCGTAGACAGTGAGAGCAGCGGAAAAGTGTGCAAGATGTTTTATGTGATAAAACAGGCATCGTGGAGTTGGAACATCTGTTTTGATGTGGTAGTCAAAAAGTTTGACTTCATCAAAATAATAGATGAACCTCGTATATACATAAAAGATGGTAGGGAGTATGGTAGTGATCCTCGTAGAGTACGTGGATGACATAGTCTTGATAGGGAAGGAGTTTCCTATGCTACACTCAGTCAATTTCCTCTTATTATAAAGATTCTCCATATAGGATCAAAGGTGATACCTCCTAAATCCTAGGTTTTGGATCTATGAGATAGATCTAAATGGATGTTAGGATACTCACTAGTTGTAGTGAAATAGTATCAATCGATCCTGGGGAGAATCACTGGAATGGTTCCAGGGTGATAAAGACGACTGAATGTCAGTCGCAGTCATTGTCTTTACCCTTAGTAGAGGGATGGTATGTTGGAAGAGTTCCAAGCTAGATACCGTGACATACAAGAAAGGAAAGATACGCCATTATTAAAGATGCTACCAAAGATAAAAATCTGGATATATATAAAAGTTCATAAGATGAATTTCGTTCCTACCATTGTGTGACAATGAGGTTGTATCTTTAGCCAAGGAACTACCGTCCCATCAGAAATTCAGATATATAATTCTTAGGCAGCATCACCTGATCATAGAGATGGTTGATCTCCAGGGAGATCGAGGTTAGGAGAGTAGATACAGAGGAAAACAGAGCGGATCCACTCACTAAGGATTTATTCCCAGTAGAGACTTTTATGGGATGGTTGAGTATGGGATACTTAAACCACAACTGATTGATTGGTATGTGATACCACAACAGATGGCCCTAGTGCAAGTGGGAGATTGTTAGTTATATATGTGCCCTAGAGGCCATTACTGTACATACAATGTATATTGTAGTGGATGCTTGGACATATATAGGGAGGACTTTCTTGCTCGATATGATAGTACGCTATCTGGTTGTACTTTATCTTAACATGTACTCTGATTGTCTCTTTTTGTTACATGTTGATAGAGCCCTTAGGATTTGTACTCGACTACTTGGACTATGATGAGATCATACTAGTGGGGCACAGTAGTCTATGAGTACATCATATAACTGTTCCTAGTCGAGGGTATGTCGAGACAGGGCATCGATACACCAGAGTAGACTAGCGTATACACATCTTGACCCATATGATGGGCGATGGATGATCCTATATCCATCGGTGTTTGACATCAAGGATGGTGTACGGGTGCTCAGTGGAGACTGGGTACACTGAACGGACTCGCCGAGAACTCCTAGATGGTATATATACCTATTGTCAGATAGCAGTTCTCTGGTGACACTTGTACAGGTTAGTCTGTAGACCCGAGATCGTCATAGAGTCTTGTGTGGTTCCCACTGTGCTTTGATTTCCTCCCTACCACGGCTCTACTGAGTCGTGCAAACAGGTGGATTTTGGGTACAGTCCCGAATCATATGGAGACAGTGAGCGATAGGAGGGGTTTCGTCTCTCCCGGTATAGGGGGTTGATGTCCCGCTATGTTTGATCGGCTATAACACCTAAATCCCTGGCCAGGGTTCTCGAGGTTTACTAATAAGTGTTATCAGTAGTTCCTCGACCAGTTATGAGCCATAAATCAACATGACTTATAAAGTTACAGGGGTCTGACATTTACCACCCCTAGACTGCATATGCGACGTGTCAGACGAAGAGACCGGACTGTACGGTAAGTGTTGCTTACAGGCTCGTAAGGGTTGTGATGAGTTCGCTCGTCGGCCACCTTTTAGTCAATACCTGGTAGCCCGTTATGTATTGGCTTATACCTCTAACGTGCTAGTGGTTAAATCCACAACTAAGGTGTTGACGAGTCTTTAGAGTCCCCCACATTTAGTTACTCAAGTTTTCGGGCGAAAAGATGTAGAAAACCGTAAGTTGTTACGGCAGCCGTAAAGTGTTGCGGCAGGTTTTCGATTATGTTCGGTAATTGTTACAGGAATAATAAATCGAAAGAATAATACTGGACGGATACCGGTATTATATTATTGGATTAATGGTATTCGTATTTTTCGGAATTCGGATACGGGTATACAGTATACGGTATACGGTATACGGAGGAGGGGTATTTTTGTAATTGTTACAAAATACCTTCTAGAAGATGCCACCTCATAATGACATAATAATGACATCATTTATTTTGTGAAAATAAATAAGTGAGGTGTAAATTGAAAAGTATAAGCATGATAGCTTGTTTGTTGAAGGGGATGTACTAATTAAGCATGATACTTCTTTCATAATGCATGCTTTAATTAGTGCTAAATTCTTTTCTTTCTTTTTTCTATCATGCTTAAACTTTTTAATTATAAATGAAATTATTCTCTCCTCCATTTCTTCTTATAAATACCTTCACATGAGATGTGAAATAAAGGCATTCAATTCCTTAACAAAATTATGATAAGTGTATCATAACAAGTTCATAAGAAGAGAGAAAAATGATGGTGATCATTCTTCCTAGCTTTAACCCTCACATGAGATGTGAATCAAAAGCTTAGGATTTCAAGTTAATCCAATACATTCTACATCAAATCTTGGACGCGTCGGCTAGCCAACTTCGCGCCCTAGTTGCCTCGGTATTGAGGTGGGAGCCCGTAAAAGACGTAGGCGATGTGGTGCCCTTCCGGCGACGAAAGGAGCCGAGGAGTCCACAAAGGAGGAGAAAGTGCCAAGGAGTCACCGAGGAAGATCTACAAAGATTGTAATCTTTCCTCTTAAGTGATAGTTTTACAATTGCATGTGATGCTTAGTTGTATGAATCCCTAAAACTTCTAGCTACGATTCTCGTCGGGGCTAGCATAGCATCTCTAAAATTTTGATTATGGCATGTGTGATGCCACCGAACCCTTGACAAGGTGCTAGGCCATCCCTACAGATGGTTTCCGCCGTTGGGCGTGATTGCTCCCGTTTGGGAATATTTTGTTTCATTATATTTCATTTTTACTCATATCCTGTTTATACCCGGTTTCGGGGCTACTTTTACAAAAGAAATGCTGCCAAAATTATTTAAATGATTACGCAACTTTAAAGAACTTAATGAATTATTTAAGGTTTTCTAAATGTTTTAACTAAATGTTTTCAACACTCGCTACTTATATATGGTTTGATTTCTGGGTTCGGCTTACTTAGTCGCATTACGCCTGTAGACGTAGCGGGGTTAAGTGCCGGTCACGGGTCGAAATATTCAGGTCGTGACAACCAGATATCGTAGTCATGGAATGTAGCCGTGGCAAGTAGGATCTGGATGGACTAAAGCATAGCTTTGAAAGTTTCAACTTTTCCATGTACACCAAGTAATCTTCTCAAGATATACTCGCTCCTGATGGGGATTTAACCCTTCAGATAAAGCAACCAAAGTCCATACTTTGTTGGTGTATAAGGATTCCATCTCAGATCGCTAAGCATCCAACCATTCTTACAGAGACCCACTCGTGATGGCCAGCTCAAAACTAGTTGGGTCATCATCTCATGATGCAATCTTCGCTCCCACTGTCATAGAGAAACCGAAGTAACTCTCAGGTGGGTGAGGAACCCTACTAGATCGGCGGAGAGGCTGAGGTTCGTTGGTTACTGATGAATCCTTTGGTTCTACCAAATCATCTGCTGTAGTTTGTATAGCTGGAACTTCTTCCAGTTTTACAGAGCTAACCTTGCCTCGAGTTTGTCCGGATTTTGCTTTTAGACATAGGCCAGACAACCCCAAATCTTAACAAGCTTAAGATATGGACTCTTCCCTTTACATATCACATATGAAGTGGTAGGCAACTGATTTGATTTGAACCCTATTCAATAGGTATGTAGCTTCTCTAGTGCATAACTCCCAAAAGGAAATAGGAAACTCAGTAGTACTCATCATAGAGCACACCATATCACATAGGGTGTTATTGCTCCGCCCCGATATACCATCGTGCTATGGTGTATACGGAGGAGTAATGCTGAGAGAGAATCTCATTCTCCTTTAGAATAGTCCAGGAATTCCGTGTTCAAGTATTCTCCTCCTTGATCACATCAAAGGACATAATACTTTTACCCGTATTTTGGTTCTCTACTTCTAACTTACATTCTGTGAATATCTCAAAAGGTTCGGACTTGTGTTTCAACAGGAACATATGTCTGAATCTTGAGAGATCATCAGAGAATGTGATGAAGTACAAAGAACCGGTCTTGGCATGTGTAGACAGGAGACTTTCATACATCAGCATATATCAATCCTAAGAGTTCACTAAATCTTTCTCTGTTTCCAATAAACAGAGCTATGGTCATCTTATCTTTGTGACATGACCAGCAAGTTTCATAAAATGTAAATTTAATCAGATTTAAATATGCATCTAAATGTAACTTAGCTAGTCGGGTCGCATTGATATGACCTAGTCTACATTGCCTCAAGAAGGATTCGTTCATTTCTGAACTCTTCCACTCGTGTGTGTTTTGTATACTAAGAACTGTAGTTTGATTTAGAACGTCTATGCTTTTAGATAACGTGCCTGAACCGATCAACTCTTGATATAGGAAATGTTCAAAACATTATCAAACAATACAAAATTATATCCTTTCTTTACTAATAAAGAGACTGCTATAATGTTGTATATCAGGTTCGGTATCTAATAACATTTGTTCAGAATCAATGTATTCTGGTAATACAGGGTGATAGTGACCAACAGACTTGGCTGCAACATTTGCACCGTTTTCTTTCTCATGAAACTTATCACCCGTTCTCAGTTCTCTACCTATCTGTAGCCCATGTAACAGATTACATATGTGGGATCCTGATCCGGTATCAAATACCCAGGACGTAAAGGATACTGAGAAACAGTTCTCTGTAATGAACACACCCAAAGATGATGCATCAACATGCACTTTCTTCGTTTGGGCGGCACGGGAATTCTGGTAATCCCCAATTTCCTTCTCTGTCTTATAAAAATTATAAGTTGGAGCGGGACCAACGTTCCCCAGCTCAGTATAACAAGCTGGTTCGGTTAATTCATCCGTTTTATTATCTTGATTAAGGCGTGATATGGTCGCTACCTGGAGAGAGAGAGAAGAAATCACTCAGCGTATGCTCTTGCAATATTAGATTGGTTATCTAATATATCTAATCAGGATGTCTCCCACTGTTTTAATCAAATCTTCCTTCAAACCCTAAAAGGAAAGACTAGCCGGGATTAATTACACGCTACAAGTTCGCCAATCTTTCAGCCAGGCGAGTGTCGGTACTTTGAGGGAGGTCCCCCGTGCTTTCGCACGAACCTAATTAAAGTAAACCTCATTTTCCCAGGGGCGTAACCCCGTTAACACCTTTCTAGACACCTACTTGATCGGCTAATTGTAATGTATAAAACTCTCCCAGGAGTAACTCTTACTCGCAGCGGGTATCGGGATCCAACTGTCTCATATAAGGTATGCAATCTCATTGCAAATTTCAACACTTGAAATTCCTAATAATATTTTGCCCCAAGCGATCTATGACCTTGACTGAGTCAACAAACCATAGACCGCAAGTAAAGTTCAACCCGTCATTTCCCGATTGAATTAAACCCATCCGCACCACCCTTGACTGAGTCAACAAGGCCGCACGACTACCCTAATCCAATCGCATCATATGCTTTGCAGTTAAGCACTAATCAGCTACCGCACACTACGCCTTGACTGAGTCAACAAACACAGCACGAATACTAAATAGTACTTATCTGAAATGACGGAGGGCTATGACAGGTTTTTAAGAAAACCTTTTATGCAATGAAATTTATATCGTTATAGAATCGAGTGATTTTAAATGGAGTGTTTTTTAGGCTTTTCTTGTTTTGCTAAAGGGGTCACTCCCGGTGAAGGGATCGTCGGCCCTTTCCTCATTGAATAAGGTGCAGGGTATATCATATTCACCACTATGCAAAGCAAGAACTATAGAAGCAATCAAAAGACAAACCGAGTTTGTAGCATCTGCTAGTTTCACTAAAGAGGTCACTCCGGGTGAAGGGATCTCGTCTCTTTCCTTATCGAATAAGGTGCTGGATGTTCTACAAGGAACACCGCTATGCAAAGCAAGAACTAGAGCTACCAATTTTTAAACAAGTTTCTACAACATCTTTAGGTTTCTTTTAGTTTCATTAATGTCATTAATAAAGTCCCATTTTATTATGCTTCACAAGCATCACAATTGAAACGAAATCTGCAATATAACATATATCTCATATATATAATATAAACATTCCTCTCAGGCAGTAATATGATCTCGTCATAGAACATTGCAGCAGAAGAACATATATGAAATATTGGATATAGTAGGACGTCCGTGTTTTCAATACGAGCCTGTATAAAACACGGATTCCACCGTCGTGATGAATAGCCAAACCCACATCCCTAGACCCCTACGAGAGCGGCAAGCAACACTGCCAATTATAAGGTTAGGAGACCCGGTCTCGACTCCTCGAGATGGTCTCCCACTGGACCCTAGAACCCGGTTACTTGTGCTCCCCGACTTGTGTCTACCTAATGCGGAAAAGTATGGTGACATCAACCTCAGGCCGGAACTGCCCCAATAAAAGAATATTACATACAAATGAATTTTACATGAATGAAAAGAAAAAATTCTCATCTCACATAAAAACCCCGGCTATTCAAAACGCGACGATCCAATATAACATATCACAGCAACACATAATATCTCATATCATCAACGTAAGCAAATATGCGTATCCCGATTGTCGTTGATGTATAGCAACGAAGCCGGCAATACACCACAAACTATGCTTACGGTCACAAAAAAAAGTGTAAAACTACAACAGTTGGAATCTGCAACCTTTTTAGACATCGCATGCTTAACCAAATGAATTCCTTAGACATCGCATGACTAACAATTATAAACCCTGCATTTTACTCTCATTATCCAAAACTCTTTTCAATATCAAGTCGGGTAATTCAACAAGATTCCCGACATCCTGATCGAATGCTAGTCGCAAACTTTAGTAGACGGCTGCACCCCCGGATGCCGTCGACGAAGTGTACTAAGGTGGAACACCGCTGCCGCAAGCACCCGAACGGATGCTTTTGGCGACGGGGTTCTCATACAGTCACTTGGTCGGGGCTATGGGGCTTCGCTGTCTATTAAGTTTACCCGGCGAGTATCCGCGTATGCTACGTGATTGCGACGGACTTTTAATCACATCAAAATCCCGTGGCAACCGATCATCTGAGACTGAACTGCTAGATTTATAACATTCAATTTAGTTATCTCATAACTACCTGTGGATTGCATATATTGTATCACATTCCAGATAAATAGAAAATGTTAAACTTTCCGATCGAATAATCAAACACCCAAGATTTCCCCAATATATCTCAACACTTGAAATCAGTTTAAGAACATCCATCAAATGCCACAGTACCAATGGTCCAGCCGTAGAAGGGTCAAGCCAACGCCTCACATGTGGCACGTCGTACTGCCCCAAACCCTAAGGTTTAGAAGCAGTTCAAGACGGTCACATAATCGAGTTAAGGTTTGTTGTCTTCTAGAGGGTCCACCGCGTTACTTGCACGACTTAGAACGTTCTTAAATTCGAGAAAAAATCCAACTTTTGAAAAAATTTCCGACAGGGGAAAAAGTGAGTTATTGATACCCGTTCGAACTTTTTAACACGTTCTAAAAATTACCCGGACAAACTAAACAAAGTTAAATTATCCGATCGAATCAACGAGTCCCCAATACAACCCTAGAAAACTCAACACTTGAGTGAAATAAAAAAATTCCCAGAAAAAATGACAAGAAAAGACCTAAGAATAAATATATAAAATATGAAGGACTAAGTCCAAATTTTGGCCGCGACACCGCCGCCAAACCCTTGGTTTGGCCGCGGTTCCGTGGTCATTTGAGCGACTTAGTGGACCGTACTTCACAGTAATTCTTAGTTTTTCCTGCTTGTTTTTCTGAGCATTTTTAATTCATAAAAATCAACATTTTTTAAAATGTACAGAGAGGGGTAAAATCGGGGTTTTCCAGGTTAAATCGGACTTTAAACTTCGTCTAGACTTCGCCTAAAGCTCTAGCTTAGCTCTGATGCCACTATAGGGTTGCTAGGCACTGCCACAAGGGTCTACGAGACATCAACCATGCCCGATTAAAAATTTAGCCGTGCCGAACAACCCAAAGCCGGATCTAAACTAGAGTTTATGAGAAAATTAACATGTTAAACACTTTAACACTAAGTGAGAGGGATTACAACCTTTGTAGATCCGATCCTTCACTTCTAAAGCTCCGTGTTGAGGTCCCTTCGCTGCGTTCATCATGTTCCGGACTCTCCAGAGGCTTCACGAAGAGAAAGATGCAGTCTTGCTTCCGATCTTCGATAACAAAGATGATCTACCTTGAAGTTTCATTAACACAAGCTACCACTCACTAAATGAAGTGAACACTCTCATCTAAAGGGCAAGGATAGATGAGAATGATGAAGTAGGATTTTTGCTCTCTTTTATTTTCTTATTCTCACTCATTTTCATCACAAAATCAAATCAAGAAAGCTTTTTTCCATGAAAGGAGAAGGAAGAAGAAGAAGATAATGTATCATTCCTTTTGTGATGAATAATGAATTAATTGTGTCAGTTGTATGTATGCCCTAGAGACCAGTATTATACAGATGATGTATATTATATTGGATGCTTGGACATATATAGAGAGGACTTTCTTGCTCGACATGATAATATGCTATCTGGTTGCACTTTACTTTAACATGTATACTTGTCTCTTTATACTGTCTTATAGTTGCATGTTGGTAAAGCCCTTAGGATGTGCACTTGACTACCTTGACTATGATGCGGATCATACTAGTGGGGACATAGTAGTCCATAAGTACATCCTTCAAGGTCCCTAGTCGTGGGTGTATCGAGACGGGGCATCGATATACCAGTGTAGACTAGCGTATACGCTTCTCGACCCATGAGATGGGCGATGGATGATCCCATATCCATTGTTGTTTGACATCAGAGATGGTATATGGGTGCTCAGTGGAGACTGGGTACACTGGACGGACTCGCCGAGAACTCCTAGTTGGTATTATACCTTACGTCAGATGGCAGTTCTCTGGTGACACTTGTGCAGGTTAGTCTGTAGACCCGAGATCGTCATAGAGTCTTGTGTGATTCCCACTATGCTTTGATTTCCACCTTACCACGTCTATGAGGGCGTGCAAAACGGTGGTTTTTGGGTACAGTCCCGAGTCACATGGAGGCAATGAGCGATAGGAGGGATTTCGTCTCTCCCGGTTTTGGGGGTTGATGTTGCGCTGTGCTCGATTGGCCGTAACAGGGAAGTCCCTGGCCAGGGCTGATTAGAGATTTACTGGTAAGTGTTACCAGTAGTTTCTCGACCCGTTATGAGGCTCACATCGGCACGACTTATCGGTTATTGGGGTCTGACGTTTACCACCCCTAGACTTGATATGCGACATATCAGACGAGGAGACCGGACTGTACGGGAAGTGTTGCCGGCTGGCTTTTACAGGAGTTGGAGCGGGCTTGCTTGCTGATCTTCTGATCGCTCAATACCCGGGTAGCCGTTACGTCCAGCTAGTACCGCTGACGGCTTGTGGGTGCGTGATGTGATCATCACCTACTGCCGGCGTATTGACGAGTCTTTAGAGTCCTACACAGAGGTTTTACTGGCTCAGGCAAAACGAAATAGGAGCATGTATGCGATATGTGCGAGACCGAGAATAAATGCGTGTATGTGATATCGTATTCTATTCTCGCGACTATATGTATCGGTCGGTTATGTATGATATGGCCGGGATATCGAATCAAGTGTTTATTCGATAAGTCGATACAATGGATGTTAGCCGGTTATAAGAGATATGACCGGATTATTAAGTCAAGTGTTGATTTAATAATTAAGTGTATAATTGTATATCAGATATACTAGTTTACATTTACTAACACTTGTTCACTTTAGGGTTTTTCTCACTTGTACACTACTTTAACATATATATGATATATGTTTAAAATGTGTTATCATATTGTATCATGGTTGATGATACAGAATCCATGGGTGTATGAGACATACACTATGCTAATATTTATTTTGGGTTTTTAATATTTAAAGTAATTGCAAAATCAAGTGGAGGATTTGAAAATACATGAAGCTTGCGGAAGCTTGTGGATGCATTGACTAATCCAACTTGATTTTGTTTTTACTATGGATTTTTATTAACCCAACCATAACCATTTAGCCTAGGGTTAAGTCTCTACAAGGGTTAGTATATGATACTCACTCACCATGGTTACTCTTCACACTTGATCATTATCCTCATCTCTTTCTTTTCTTCTTCTTCTTCATTTTGCAATGAAAGAAAAAGCTTGCTAGGGTTTGATCCAAAGTGAGAAAGAGTGTGAGAAATAAAATTCTAAAGAGAACCCACTTCCTATTTCTCCATCCTCTACTAGATTAGCACTTTAGTATAGGGTGTTTGTTTCACTAATTCTCAAATTAGTGAAGTAGAAGCTTGAGTCGGAATTCCCTCGACGTAGATCATCTTCGGCCTTGGAGACATAAAGCAAAGGTCGCACCTTTCACCTCGTGAAGTCATGCAAAAGTCCGGGAGAATCTTGATCGCAGCGAAGGGACTTCATCAAGGAGCTTTAGAAGTGAAGGACCGATCTACAAAGGTTGTATTTCGTATTCCCTTTAGAGTAAAGTTGTTTACTTGCTAATTGTTTCGCCTAAACTCTAGTATACGATCTTGCTTAGTGTTATTCGGCATATAAAAATTTAATTTTAGCATGGTCGATGCCTTGTCGAGCCTTGTTAGTGTGCCTAGTAACCCTACAGTGGTATCAGAGCCTAGCTAGAGAATTAGACGATACGTTAACGAAGTTAAAACTCCGAACGAACCCGAATACGACAAAACGACCCCCTCTCTGGACAATTTTTAAAATCTGGGATTTTTGTGAATTAAAAATACTTAAAAAATACAGAAGGGATTTCTAAGAATTACGGCGCAAAAATGATGACGTAATCTGTACGGACTGCCGTGGTTCCGCGGCAATACCCTGCTTGTGCCGCGGAACCACGGCCGTACAGTGAGACTTTGACAGTTGGTTTGCACAGTAAATCTATATTCTGTGATTGTTATTTTCTGGGTAATTTTAATTTGAATCATGTGTTGAGTATTCAGGGGTTCATTTTGTAATCGTCGATTCGATCGAAGAATTTAATTTTGTTTTGTTATTCCGGATAATTTAGAAAGTACTAAAATGTTCGAACGGATATCATTAACTCAATTTTTCCCTACACGAAAAACATTCAAGTGTTGAATTTTTCTCGGGTTTAAATATTTCGGAAAAACGTGCATGTGATGCGATGGACCCTCTAGAAGAAAACAAACCTTAACTCGATTATGTGACCGTCTTGAACTGCCCTTTGAACCTTAGGGTTTGGGGCAGTACGGCATGCCGCATGTGAGGCGTCGGCTTGACCCTTCTACGGCTGGACCGTTGCTACTGTGACGTATTCTGGAATTTTTGAACTCCGCTCAAGTGTTGAGCTATTTAGGAAATCTTGGATATTTGATTATTCGATCGGAAAGTTTAATACTGTCTATTTATCTCGAATGTGATACAATATGTGGAATTCATACAGTTAGGCATTAAATGCGAAATATGTGATATTTCGGATTTACGATGTCTAAAGAGATTATGGATTCCAAATGTTGTAGTTTTACACTTTCTTTTCTGTGACCGTAAGTGTAATATGTGATATCGCCGGTTTCATTGCTATATGTCAACGACAATTCGGATGCGCATATTTACTTATGTTGATGACATGTGATCTTATGTGTTGCTGGATATGTTATATTGGATCGTCGCGTTCTGAATAGCCGGGGGTTTTATGTGAGATGAGAGTTTTTATTTTCATTCATGTAAAATTTAAATGTATGTAATATTCTTTTAATGGGGCACTTCCGGGTCGAGGTTGATGTCACCTTTTGTATATTATTTACTTTTCCGCACTAGGATAGACCCAAGGAGGGGAGCACAAGTAACCAGGTTCTAGGGTCCAGTGGGAGACAAACTCGAGGAGTCGGGTCCAGGTCTCCTAACCTTAGAATTGGCAGGGTTGCTTGCCGCTCTCGTAGGGGTCTAGGGGTGTGGGTTTGGCTATTCATCGCGACCGTGGAATCCGTGTTTTATAGAGGCTAAAAATTAAACACGGACGTCCTAGTATATCCAATGTTTCATATGTTTCTTCTGCTGCGATATCTGTGATGTGATCATGTGATGTTCTGTGATAAATACTGTATATAGTATATATGATATATTATATAGGTGTTACTTATGTTTTACACCCGTGCTAACCCTGCCCTACTCTGCCGTTAGTTACCTAACCTAACGGTGCACGAGGGGATATCGAGGAGAATGCGGATGGCATAAGTGTACGTCGTATTTATCTGTGATATTTAGGTCACTTAAATGATGGGACTTCATTAATGTGATTAATGAAAGAAAAGAAACCTAAAAGATGTTGTAGAATCAAAACTTTATAAAATGGGTAGCTACAGTTTTGTTTTGCATAGCGGTATATATGATATACCCTGCACCTTATTCGATGAGGAAAGAGCCGATATCCCTTCACCGGGAGTGGCCTCTTTAGCGAAACTGGCAGATGCTACAAAACTCGGTTTGTCTTTTGATTGCTTTTAGAGTTTTGCTTTGCACAGTGATATATATGATATGTCCTGCACCTTATTCGATGAGGAAAGAGCCGAGATCCCTTCACCGGGAGTGACCTCTTTAGAAAAACTAATGAAAGCCTAAAAAACACTCCATTTCAAATTTTCACATGATTCTACGACGATATCAATTTCATTACGCTCATGGTTTTCTGAAAAACCTGCGTAGCCCTCCGTCATTTCAGATAAAGACTAGTTAGTATTCGTGTTACGTTTGTTGATTATGTTAAGGCGTAGTGTGCAGTAGCTAATTAGTACTTATCTGCTAAAACATGAGATGTGATTGGATTAGGGTAGTTGTACGACTTTGTTGACTATGTTAAGGGTCGTGCAGGTGGGTTTAATTCAATCGGGAAATGACGGGTTGAACTTGACTAGCAATTATGATTTGTTGACTATGTTAAGGTCATAAATTGCTAGGGGAAAAATATTATCGGGAGTTTCATGTGTTGAGATTTGCAATGAGATTGCATACCTTCTATGAGATAGTTGGATCCCGATACCCACTGGGAGTAATTGTTACTCCCGGGAGAGTTTTACACAGGACAATTAGTCGATCAAGTAGGTGTCTAGAAAGGTGTCAATGGGGTTACGCCTCTGGGAAAATGAGGTTTACTTTAATTAGGTCCATGCGAAAGCACGGGGAACCTCCCTCAAAGTACCGACACTTGACTGGCTGAAAGATTGGCGAAGTTGTAGGGTGTAATTAATCCCGGCTAGTCTTTCCTTTTAAGGTTTGAAGGAAGATTTGATAAAAAACAGTAGGAGCCATCCTGATTAAATAAGATAATAACCAATCTGATCTTGCAAGAGCATACGCTAAAGTGTTTTCTTCTCTCTCTCTCCAGGTAGCGACCATATCATGCCCTAATAAAGATAATAATATGGATGTACTGACCGAACCCGCATGTTATACTGTGCTGGGGAACGTTGGTTCCGTTCTTTCTTATAAGAGTTATAAGACTGAACAGGATATAGGGGAATACCAGGATTCTCATGCCACCCGAATGAAGAAAGTACATGTTGATGCATTTTCTTCGGGAGTGTTCGTTACAGAGAACTGTTTCTCCATTTCCTCTACGTCCTGGGTATTAGATACCGGGTCAGGATCCCATATATGTAATCAGTTACATGGGCTTAGGAAAGGTAGAGAACTTGGAGAAGGTGATAAAGACATTAGGGTTGGAAATGGTGCAATTGTTGCAGCTAAAACCGTCGGGGAATATCACCTTGTATTGCCAACTGGTAATACATTGATTCTGAACGATTGCTATTACATGCCGAACCTGATATGCAACATTATATCGGTTTCTTTGTTGAGTAAAGAGGGATATAATTTTGTATTAGAGGATAATGTTATGAACATTTTCCTAAACCAAAAGTTGGTCGGATCAGGCACGATGTGCAATGGCATTTATGTTCTAAATCAATCAACAGTTCTGAGCATAACAAACACACACAAGAGGAAGAGTTCAGAACTGAACGAATCCTTCTTATGGCACTGTAGACTGGGTCACATCAATTCGACACGACTCGCTAAGTTTCTTAAAGATGGATATTTGAATCCGTTTGAATTTTCATCTTATGACACTTGCCAGTCATGTCTCAAAGGCAAGATGACCAAAACTCCGTTTACGGGACACGGAGAAAGAGTTACCGAACTCTTGGGACTGATACATAGTGATGTATGCGGTTCCATGTCTACACATGCCCGGGATAGTTCTTCGTACTTCATTACATTCACTGACGATCTCTCTAGATTCAGATATGTGTTCTTGATGAAACACAAATCAGAAGCTTTTGAGAAATTTAGAGAATATAAACAAGAAGTCGAGAACCAAACCGGAAAAGGCATTAAAATCCTACGATCTGATCGAGGAGGTGAATACTTGAGCAATGAATTCCTGGACTTCCTAAAAGAGAATGGGATTCTCTCTCAGCAGACTCCTCCATATACACCACAGCACAACGGTGTATCGGAACGGAGGAATCGCACCCTATTAGATATGGTGCGCTCGATGATGAGTACAGCTGAGTTACCTATTTCCTTCTGGGGTTATGCGCTTTGGACGGCAGCATACCTATTGAATAAAGTTCCATCTAAATCTGTACCTACACACCATATGAGATATGGAGTGGGAAGAGACCATGTTTTAAACGAGTTAAGATATGGGGTTGTCCGGCCTATGTCAAAAGGCAAAATCCAGACAAACTCGAGGCACGGTCAGTTCTTTGCAAGTTTGTGGGATATCCTAAGAATTCCCAAGGATATTTTTTCTACCACGCTGAAGAACAAAAAGTGTTTGTTTCTCAATATGCCACCTTTTTGGAACAGGAATTTCTTGCAAAAGAATTAGTGGCAAAGTGGTAGAGCTGGATGAGGTTCCAGATACACAAACTGCAACTGAAGATTTAGTGGAACCAGAGGATTCGGTAGTTCCCAACGAACCTCAGCCACTCCGCAGATCAAGTAGGGTTCCTTACCCACCTGAGAGATACTACGGTTTTCTCATGGATGGTGGGAGTGAGGATTGCAACATGGTTGATGATGACCCAACTAGCTTCGAGCAGGCCATCACGAGTGGGGACTCAGTGAAATGGCTGGATGCAATGTGGTCCGAGATGGAATCCATGTACACCAACAAAGTATGGACTTTGGAAGTTGCTCCTGAAGGGGTAAAACCCATTTGGAGCAAGTGAATCTTCAAGAAAAAACTTAGTGTAGATGGGAAAGTGGGGACTTTCAAAGCTAGACTTGTTGCAAAGGGTTTTCGTCAAAGACCAGGTGTGGACTATGACGAAACCTTTTCTCCAATGGCTATGCTTAAATCCATCCGGATCATGCTTGCCATCGCTGCATATCATGACTACGAAATCTGGCAAATGGATGTTAAGACCGTCTTTCTAAACGGTGATTTAGAAGAGTGCGTGTACATGACTCAGCCAGAGGGCTTCGTAGATAGTGGGAGCAGCGGGAAGGTGTGCAAGCTGCTTAAATCCATTTATGGATTAAAGCAAGCATCGCGGAGTTGGAACATCTACTTTGACGTCGTTATCAAAGAGTTTGATTTCGTCAAAAACGTAGATGAACCTTGTATCTACAAGAAGGTGGCAGAGAGTAAGGTTGTCTTCCTCGTATTGTACGTGGACGACACACTCATGATAGGAAATGGCATTACTATGCTGCAATCGGTGAAGCTCTTCTTATCACAAAGATTCTCAATGAAAGATCTTGGTGATGCCTCCTGCATATTGGGAATTAGGATCTATAGAGATAGATCTAAACGGATATTGGGATTATCCTAATCCAGGTACATTGACACCATACTAAAGAGGTTTAGTATGGAAGAGTCCAAACGTGGGTTTTTACCCACGATCTCAGGGCTCACCCTCTCCAAAGAGATGTCTCCTAAGACTGATTTGGAGAGAGCTCGCATGCAAGGGATACCCTATGCTTCGGCTGTAGGCTCTATCATGTATGCGATGTTATGTACCAGACCCGATATAGCATACTCAGTAAGTGTAGTGAGTAGGTATCAAGCTGATCCTGGAGAGAGTCACTGGACAGCTGTGAAGAGCATTCTCAAGTACTTACGAAGGACAAAAGAGATGCTCTTGGTATATGGTAACGGAGAACTCCAAGTGGAGTCCTTTACCGATTCGAGCTTCCATCGTGATAAGGACGACTCTAAGTCACAGTCGGGATTTGTCTTTACCCTTTACGGAGGGGCGGTTAGCTGGAAGAGTTCCAAGCAGGAAACCGTGGCAGACTGGACGATGGAGGCTGAATACATCGCTGCCAACGATGCTGCCAAAGAGGCTGTCTGGATCAAGAAGTTCATTACTGAACTTGGTGTGGTTCCATCCATTGAGCATCCAATACCTTTGTATTGCGATAACAATGGAGCGGTGGCTTTGGCCAAGGAACCCAGGTCCCATTAGCGATCCAGGCATATTCTGAGGCGGTATCACCTGATCCGGGAGATAGTTGATCGCCGCGAGATCGAGGTCAGGGTGGTTGACACGAAGAACAACACAGCGGATCCACTCACGAAGGCCATTCCCCAGATACAGTTTGAGAGACTCTTCGGGATGCTCGGTATGCGATACTACATCAGCTGGCCCTAGTGCAAGTGGGAGATTGTTAGTTGTATGTATGCCCTAGAGGCCAGTATTGTACAGATGATGTATATTATATTGGATGCTTGGACATATATAGAGAGGACTTTCTTGCTCGACATGATAGTATGCTATCTGGTTGCACTTTACTTTAACATGTATACTTGTCTCTTTATACTGTCTTATAGTTGCATGTTGGTAAAGCCTTTAGGATGTGTACTTGACTACCTTGACTATGATGCGGATCATACTAGTGGGGACATAGTAGTCCATAAGTACATCCTTCAAGGTCCCTAGTCGTGGGTGTATCGAGACGGGGCATCGATATACCAGTGTAGACTAGCGTATATGCTTCTCGACCCATGAGATGGGCGATGGATGATCCCATATCCATTGGTGTTTGACATCAGAGATAGTATACGGGTGCTCAGTGGAGACTAGGTACACTGGACGGACTCGCCGAGAACTCCCAGTTGGTATTATACTTTACGTCAGATGGCAGTTCTCTGGTGACACTTGTGCAGGTTAGTCTGTAGACCCGAGATCGTCATAGAGTCTTGTGTGATTCCCACTGTGCTTTGATTTCCACCTTACCACGTCCATGAGGGCGTGCAAAACGGTGGTTTTTGGGTACAGTCCCGAGTCACATGGAGGCAATGAGCGATAGGAGGGGTTTCGTCTCTCCCGGTATTAGGGGTTGATGTTGCGCTGTGCTCGATTGGCCGTAACAGGGAAGTCCCTGGCCAGGGCTGATTAGAGATTTACTGGTAAGTGTTACCAGTAGTTTCTCGACCCGTTATGAGCCTCACATCGGCATGACTTATCGGTTATTGGGGTCTGACGTTTACCACCCCTAGACTTGATATGCGACATATCAGATGAGGAGACCCGACTGTAAGCGAAGTGTTGCCGGCTGGCTTTTACTTGAGTTGGAGCGGGCTTGCTTGCTGATCTTCTGATCGCTCTGTTAATGTATATGAACTAGAGGCCATTACTGTATCATACTAGATTGTATATTACTTAATGGAAGCTTGGGATATTCACAGTTGTATAGACAATCTTGCTCAAAATGGTAGTATGCTACTTGGTTTGTTTCTACTTCAATATGTGCATGTGTTTCTTTCAGCATATCGCTTATACATATTAGTACAGACCTTAGGATCTTTGCTTGATTACCAGCGTTGTGATGGCAGTCATACTTGTGGGGGCTGGGTAATCTATAAGCACATCCTTATACAGGTCCCTAGTCGTAGGACTATCGAGACAGGGCATCGATACTCCGGAGTAGACTAGCGTATACGTTTCTCATCCCAGCACAGGAGGTGGTCCGTCCCACAGCCATAAGTACGTCGTACTGGAGATAGTATACGGGTGCTCGTTAGGTTACGAGTACACTGGACAGGACTCGTCGGGAACAGATGGATGGTATTATACCTATCGTCAGTTATCAGTTCCCAGGTGACATGAGTACAGCTTAATCCGCTGACATGACACTGTCACTTCGCCTCGAGTGTGTTCCCACAGTACTTAGATTACTACCCTACCACGGCTCAAAGGAGTCGTGCAAACAGGTAGTAGTTGGGTGCAGTCCCGAAGCACTTGGAGGCAGTGACAGTTAGATAGGATTCGTCTATCCCGGTATTGGGGGTTGACATCGCGCTGTGTCTAGGAGAGCTATTACACGAGTAGTCCCTTGCCAGGGAAAGCGAGATATACTGTTAGGTTTCCAGTGTTATTTCAGGGTGTTTTGGGCTACACTCCGACACGACTTGTACCGCTATTAGGGGACTGACGCTCGCCACCCCCTAGGCTCGCCATACGATGTATCAGACGAACAGACCGGACTGTACGGAGATTGTCACATACAGGCTCAGTAGGAGTTCGGATGGGTTTACCTCATCGGCCTTCTTATCGACATCTACCTGGGGACCGTTACGTACAGCTAGTGCCGCTTGCAGTCTGTGGTTAAACCCACTGCCATCGTAGTGTCGAGTCTTTAGAGTCCCACACAGAGAGTTTCCATGCACTGAGTGAAACGTGTAGAAGCCGTATGGTTTTACGGCAGGGCTGCGATCAGTTACGTGCACTTGTGTACGTATGCTGTTCGGGCAGGCAATACTAGTGGGCTTTGGTTTAAGCCAGATCCTAGTATTGCGCGGATGGATTTATTTTGTCTTCTGTGCATTCGCATTCTACGGAATGCGGATGCGGGTGTGTATGCACAGTTTTACGGAGCGGAGAGGGAGGAGATGCCTCATTAGGGTTTTGGCAATTGGTTCGGTCAAAACCTTTATGAGCCGGGAACATCATTACTAACCCTTTTATTGATAATTATGTTATGGCTAATTGCTTTGACCATTTGACAATCTTGACTTTGTTGACCGTTTGACCAAAGTTTACTAGGATCTTTTTGAAAGGTCTAAAGTATTCTTTGGTTTTCATTTTCTTTTTGTTATGAAAATGGTCAAGTCATTAGTGCCTTCAACTTTATCATGATAGGATTTGTAATGATAGCTTTTGTGTATTATTGCAACCATGGTTTGTTTTTTTGCTAGGGTTAACAATTTCATTTCTTTTTTCTCACTCTCTCTCTTCAAAGTGAGAAGAAAAGAAATGCTCTCATGGTTGCTAAGTTCTCCACCTTCTTCCTCCTCTTGATCTCATCTTTTGATCTCATGTGTTGAGATAAAAAGACCACAAAGACAAACACATCCATATATCTCCTCTACACATCCTAGGGCTTCTTCACTAGCAATCTCTTTGCCCTAGTTGCCTCGGCTCGAGGTGGAGCTCGGTGTACATCTCTCGGGTGGATCGTCTTCGACTCAAGAAGGCCGCGGAGGTGTCCAAGGTCCGGATCGACACATGGAGCTTGGATGGACGAGCGGGACAGCGGAATGAAGATCCGAAGGACCGGTTTCGTAAGGTATACTTTCTACAGCATAGTAGTTAAAACCTCTAGTAGTTTACTAGTTACTAGTTTAGCAAAGATCCGTGCTTTAAGTCCATGTTGCCTTGCCGTCATTGTTTTTCGTCGTTTTCGCCTCCCCGTAAGAACCGTGATGAGCAACGTGGACTTACAGTGGTATCAGAGCCTAGCTAAACATAAACTAGTAAGTTAGTAAAGTGTTTAGAATATCGATCGGAAAAAAGTCGCAAAACACGTCCGCAAAACCTCAACTTTCTGTCGAATTTTTATACTGTTCAAAAATTATTTTAACATACATGAAAATTCGTCTCAGGGTTTTCTAAAACTACTGCAGAAAAACGGTCCCATGAACTGATCAAACCGCCTCGGTTCCGCGCCAATAGCTTGCTATTGCCGTGGTTCTGCAGCCGATTTGATTCGGTCGTGGACCGGGTTTTTTGCAGTGTTTTAGTTTGGCTGTTTTGGGGTTTTTTAGACATGTTTTTTCGACCCAGAATTTCCAGAGAGCAAATTGACTTTTGGGGTGGTTATAAATCCGTATTTTGATCGATATTCCGTACTCTTTGGCTAATGAATATTTTCTGTGATGTGATATATGTATTGAACGTCCGCTAATCGCTATACGTCGATTAGTGGGGGTTATACATATCTGTGATCTGTAATGTTGATGGTTTGTGTATATGAACTCGGTGGATTGTCGCGGATGAATAGTCGGGAATGGATGTGAGATGAGAGTTTCTTTTTCTTCCATTCATTGTAAAATTTGTATATTGATGTAATATTATTTGTTTGGCCACACAACCGGGTCGGGGTTGTAGCCGTCATTGTATAATTTCTTTTTACTGTTTTTGCTCCTAGGGTAGACCCAAGGTGGGGTGCACAAACTTCCGGGTATCTCGAAGTGCCGAGTGGCCTACTCACGGTGTTGAGGGAGGTTGCTTCGCTTCGGGTACTTGGTGGGTAGTTTGCCGCACCTGTAGGGATCTAGGGTGGGGTTTAGCTATTCATCGCGACCGTGTAATCCGTTTTTCGTTGCAGGCTCGAACGAATCGCGGATTCTTAGAATATGCAAAGTGTTCATATGTGATCTGTAATGTCTATCATTGCTATATATCTATATATGATATCTATTTAGGCGTTGCTTATGTTTTTTAGCCGCGCTAGCCCAGCCTCCGCTCTGTCGTTAGTTAAGTAACCTAACGGGTGATGACGGGGCCCCGTGGCGAATGCGAATGGCATAAGCGTACATCATATTTTGATTGTTTTCTGCAATGGTAGGATTAAATGATGGGATGCATTAAAAGAACTAATGCAAGAAAATAAACCAAGTAAAAGTCGTTGGAACACATTGAAAACCACTCGGTTCTTTTCAAAAACCAGCATTTTAAACACAGAGCTTGAGCCACTCCTTTTAAAAGCTATCTCGTTCCATCGACTATATCAAGTTCACTACGTTCACGGTTTCGCCAAAACCATCCGTAGCCCTCCGTCGTTTCATATGAATATTCAACAATATTCAAGCTGTGTTTGTGGGCCTTAGTCAAGGCACAGTGTTTGGTAGCTGGTGGGTATTCATATGTTGCATAGATAGAATGTGTTGGTTTGGGATAGTCGTATTACTTTGTTGGCCATAGTCAAGGGTAAATACGGGTGGGTTCAAATTAACCTGGACAACGACGGGTAGAACTTGACATGTGACTTATGATTTGTTGGCCTTAGTCAAGGTCATAAGAGCATGGGGAAAAAATCCACATCGGGAGTTTCATAAGTACTGAAACTTGCTAGCGCTGCATACCATTTGGAGTGTGATGATTCTGGTAGAATTCCTTCGGTTTTATCACGCGATGATATTTGGATCCCGATCCTACTGTGAGTATATACTACTCCTCGGGAAATCTCTCACTTAACGATCAATGCTATAAACCAAGTAGGTGTCTAGAAAGGTGTTAGTGGGGCTACGCCCACAGGGAAAAGAGGTTACTTAACTAATGAACTTCGCGAAAGCGTTGGAAAACCTCCCTCGAAGTACCGACACTGGCCTGGCTGAACGGTTAAGCAAGTATTGTACGGTGAGATTGATCCTGACTAATTCTTCCTTTATGGTTTGAGGAGGGATTCGAGAGACAGTGGGAGGCATCCTGTTTAGATAAATTAAAAACCAATCTAAACTTGCAAGAGCATCATGCTGAGCATTTTCTTCTCTCTCTCTTAATTGCAGCGACCCAGTGACCACACCTAGGTTACATCTAGATAATAAAATGACTGAATCTGACTGTTATGACTGGCAAAGGTCTGTCCAGATGTCCATTGCCCATGACAAGCTGGGACACCTCTTGACTGATCCAACCCCTACCGTCGCAGGTCCAGTTTCACCTGTCACGGATATTCATATCCGCGAGACATCGGAAGAAGACTGTACGAAAGCCAAGTGCCTCGTGTTAGCCTCAGTTGATGGTGTATACCAGAGGCAGCACGAGAAGATTGACTCAGCTTCTATCTTCCTCCATAACAAAGATTTATATGGAGAGCAATCTCGTATCGCAAGATATGAGACCTCGAATGAATTGCTTCCAGCGAGGTTGGCTATCGGGTCATCTGTAGGGGGCAACGTCCTTACAGAGACCAGCTCTTTTGAGCTCGCGGATCTGAAGACCACGTTGAAGAACAGGTCAGATGCTGACTTAGTTCAACAGTCCCTACCTACTACCCTGAAGGAAACCAGGGAAGTAGAAAGAAAGGGAAGGGCAGAAGTTTCGGGACTGGATGTAGAAAAAGAGGGATGTTCCTATTGTTAGAGGAATGAACATTGGCAGAAGGATTGCAGGGCTTGCAAAGCCAGTAGCCAGAATTCGAAGCATGTTGTGGCTTCGGCTTCTGGTGTGTTTGAAATAGAGAACTGTATGTCAGTTAACCCTACATCCTGGGTATTGGATACCGGATCAGGATCTCATATCTGTAATTCATTACAGGCTCTGTGAAACCGTAGGGTTATCAGGAAAGGTGATATGACTCTCAGGGTTGCTAACGGAATGAGCATGTATGCTGAATCCGTAGGGGAATATCATCTAGGACTGACAACTGGGCAGATATTGATTCTTCGTGACTGTTTTTATGTACCAGGTGCGACTTGTAACATCATATATGTATCCTTACTTTCTAAGGAAGGATATGATTTTACTTTTGAAAGCGATGTAGTAAACATCCACCTAAATCAAGTACTGATTGGGTCAGGTATATTGAAATACGGTATATACGTTTTGAATCAAGCTCAGGTCTTCAGTGTCCAGAACACACTCAAAAGAAAGTCTCCGGAAACAAATCAGGCTTTCTTATGGCATTGTAGACTGGGTCACATTAATAAGACACGGTTGACAAAGTTACATAAAGAAGGATACATGGATCCGTTCGAGTACCAGTCTTATGCCACTTGTGAATCTTGTCTCATGGGAAAGATGACAAAGACTCCGTTCACTGGACACGGAGAAAGAGCGAGCGAGCTCTTGGGACTCATACACAGTGATGTGTGTGGTCCAATTTTTAAACATGCGCGAAGTGGTTATTCATACTTCATTACTTTCACAGATGATTTCTCTAGGTATGGGCATGTCTTCTTAATGAAGCACAAATCCGAGGCCTTTGAGAAATTTCAGGAATACAAGAATGAAGTTGAAAAACAAACAGGCACAAGTATCAAGACACTGAGATCTGATCGAGATGGTGAATACTTGAGTGCCGAGTTTCTGGGCTTCTTAAAAGAGAATGGAATTCTCTCTTAGCTTACTCCTCCATACACACCACAACACAACGGTGTATCAGAAAGGAGGAATCGAACCCTATTAGATATGGTTCGTTCCATGATGAGTAAGGCTGAGTTGCCGCGATCCTTCTGGAGTTATGCACTAGAAACAGCTGCATATCTTTTGAACCAAGTTCCTACCAAGTCAGTGCCTACCACACCATATCAGATGTGGAGTGGGAAGAAACCCAGTCTTAAACACTTTAAGACATGGGGATGTCAAGCTTTTGTAAAAAAGCAGCATGCGGACAAGCTCGAGGCACGTTCAGTACAGTGTAAGTTTGTGGGATACCCAAAGAACTCCAAGGTGTATCTTTTCTATTACGCAGAGGAACAAAAGGTTTTTGTTTCTCGTCATGCCCGCTTCTTGGAAACTGAGTTTTTGGAAAATCAGATAAGTGGGAGCGCAATAGAACTGGAAGAAATTCCAGAACCACGAGCTATTACTGAAAGCTTAGTAGAACCAGAGGGTTCGAAAGAACAGGAATCCCAGCGCCACTCCGCAGGAGTAGTAGGCAGTCTCATCCGCCCGAGAGATACTACGGTTTTCTCATTGACGGGGATAGAGAGGATTGCACTATGGATCATGGTGAACCTACTAGCTTCCAGCAAGCCATTCAGAGCGGTGACTCGGTAAAATGGCTGGATGCAATGCGGGCCGAGATGGAGTCTATGTACACCAAAAAAGTTTGGACTTTGGACTTTGCTCCAAAAGGGGTAAAACCCGTAGGATGCAAATGGATCTTCAGAAAGAAGATTGGTGTAGATGGGCAGGTTGAGACCTATAAAGCTAGACTTGTTGCAAACGGTTTTTGTCAAAGACCTAGTTTGGACTATGACGAGACCTTTTCTCCAGTGGATATGCTAAAATCCATTCGGATCCTTCTTGCCATTGCTGCCTTCCACGATTATGAAATCTGGCAGATGGACGTAATGACGGCTTTCCTAAATGGAAATTTGGAAGAGTGCGTCTATATGGATCAGCCGGAGGGATTCATTCAGAGTGGGAGCAGCGGTAGAGTGTGCAAGTTGCTCAAGTCCATTTATGGACTTAAGCAGACATCGCGGAGTTGGAACATCTGCTTTGATGATACTGTCAAAGAATTCGACTTTATCAAAAACCCAGATGAGCCATGCATTTACAGTAAGATTGTAGGGAGAACTGTAGTATTCCTCGTCTTGTACGTGGATGACATTCTCTTAATAGGAAATGATATTCCTATGCTACAGTCAGTAAAAGGATTCTTATCGCAGAGGTTCTCTATGAAGGACCTGGGCGATGTCAACTACATTCTGGGGATCCAGATCTATCGTGATAGATCTAAGAGGATGTTGGGACTTTCACAGTCAAGGTACATCGACACTATACTGAAAAGATTCAGTATGGAAGATTCCAAGCGCGGTAATTTACCGGCTTGTCACGGGATCACCGTCTCCCAAGAGATGTCTCCCAAGACTGATTTGGAAAGGGATCGCATGTCTATTATACCCTACGCTTCTGCGGTAGGCTCTATAATGTATGCGATGTTATGTACCAGACCAGATGTAGCATACGCATTGAGCGTTGTAAGCCGGTATCAGTCGAACCCAGGGGAGAAACACTGGATAGCGGTAAAGAACATTCTCAAGTACCTGAGAAGGACTAAGGAGATGTTCTTGGTGTATGGCGGAAAAGACCTCCAGCTTGAGGCCTTTGCTGACTCCAGCTTCCAGACTGACAAGGATGAATCCAACTCCATGCCGGGTTATATCTTTACCCTCAATGGAGGGGCGGTTTGCTGGACGAGTTCCAAGCAGGAGACCGTTGCAGACTCAACTATGGAAGCGCGGTACATAGCTGCTTGCGATGCCGCAAAGGAAGCTGTCTGGATGAAGAAGTTCCTCACGGAGTTTCAGGTGGTTCCTACCATTGTTGATTCAATACCGCTGTATTGTGACAACAACGGCGCTATAGCTTTAGCGAAGGAACCCAGGTCCCATCAGAAGTCCAGGCACATTTTGAGGCCGTACCACCTGATCAGGGAGATCGGAGATCGCCGAGAGATCGAGGTGAAGAGAGTAAATACGGAGAACAACACTGCAGATCCACTCACGAAGGCCCTACCCCAGACTCAGTTCGAACGGCTGATCGAGATGATAGGTCTTCGATACACCAGTACATGGCCTTAGTGCAAGTGGGAGATTGTTAGTGTATATGCCCTAGAGGCCATTACTGTACCATACTAGATTGTATATTACTTAATGGAAGCTTGGGATATTCATAGTTGTATAGACAATCTTGCTCAAAATGGTAGTATGCTACTTGGTTTGTTTCTACTTCAATATGTGCATGTGTTTCTTTCAGCATATCGCTTATACATATTAGTAGAGCCCTGAGGATCTTTGCTTGATTACCAGCGTTGTGATGGCAGTCATACTTGTGGGGGCTGGGTAGTCTATAAGCACATCCTTATACAGGTCCCTAGTCGTAGGACTATCGAGACAGGGCATCGATACTCCGGAGTAGACTAGCGTATATGCATCTCATCCCAGCACGGGAGGTGGTCTGTCCCAGAGCCATCAGTACGTCGTACTGGAGATAGTATGCGGGTGCTCGTTAGGTTACGAGTACACTAGACAGGACTCGTCGGGAACTGATGGATGGTATTATACCTATCGTCAGTTATCAGTTCCCAGGTGACATGAGTACAGCTTAGTCCGCTGACTTGACACTGTCACTTCGCCTCGAGTGTGTTCCCACTGTACTTAGATTACTACCCTACCACGGCTCAAAGGAGTCGTGCAAACAGGTAGTAGTTGGGTGCAGTCCCGAAGCACTTGGAGGCAGTGATGGTTATATAGGATTCGTCTCTCCCGGTATTGGGGGTTGACATCGCGCTGTGTCTAGGAGAGCCATTACACGAATAGTCCCTGGCCAGGGCAAGCGAGATATACTGGTAGGTTTCCTGTGTTATCTCAGGGTGTTTTGGGCTACACTCCGACACGACTTGTACCGCTATTAGGGGACTGACATTCGCCACCCCCTAGGCCCGCCATGCGATGTATCAGACGAACAGACCGGACTGTATGGAGATTGTCACATACAGGCTCAGTAGGAGTTCGGATGGGTTTACCTCATCGGCCTTCTTATCGACATCTACCTAGGGACCGTTACGTACAGCTAGTGCCGCTTGCAGTCTGTGGTTAAACCCACTGCCAGAATAGTGTCGAGTCTTTAGAGTCCCACACAGAGAGTTTCCCTGCACTGAGCGAAACGTGTAGAGGGCGTATGGTTTTACGGCAGGGCTGCGATCAGTTACGTGCACTTGTGTACGTATGCTGTTCGGGCAGGCAATACTAGTGGGCTTTGGTTTAAGCCGGATCCTAGTATTGCACGGATGGATTTGTTTTGTCTTCTGTGCATTCGCATTCTACGGAATGCGGATGCGGGTGTGTATGCACAGTTTTACGGAGCGGAGAGGGAGGAGATGCCTCATTAGGGTTTTGGAAGTTGGTTCGGTCAAAACCTTTATGAGCCAGGAACATCATTACTAATCCTTTTATCGATAATTATGTTATGGCTAATTGCTTTGACCATTTGACAATCTTGACTTTGTTGACCGTTTGACCAAGTTGACTAGGATCTTCTTGAAAGGTCTAAAATATTCTTTGGTTTTCATTTTCTTTTTGTTATGAAAATGGTCAAGTCATTAGTGCCATCAACTTTATCATGATAAGATTTGTAATGATAGCTTTTGTATTATTGCAACCATGGTTAGTTTTTTTTCTAGGGTTAACAATTTCTTTTCTCTTTTCTCACTCTCTCTCTTGAATGTGAGAAGAAAAGAAATGCTCTCATGGTTGCTAAGTTCTCCTCCTTCTTCCTCCTCTTGATCTCATGTGTTGAGAGAAAAAGATCCCACAAAGACAAACACATCCATACATCTCCTCTACAAATCCTTGGGCTTCTTGACTAGCAATCTCTTTGCCCTAGTTGCCTCGGCTCGAGGTGGAGCTCGGTGTACATCTCTCGGGTGGATCGTCTTCGACTCAAGAAGGCCGCGGAGGTGCCCAAGGTCCGGATCGACACTTAGAGCTTGGATGGAAAAGTGGGACAGCGGAATGAAGATCCGAAGGACCGGTTTCATGAGGTATACTTTCTACAGCATAGTAGTTAAAGCCTCTAGTAGTTTACTAGTTACTAGTTTTGCAAAGATCCGTGCTTTAAGTCCATGTTGCCTTGCGCCAAATCATTGTTTTTCGTCGTTTCCGCCTCCCCGTAAGAACTAGGATGAGCAACGTGGACTTACACGCTCAATACCCGGGTAGCCGTTACATCCAGCTAGTACCGATGACGGCTTGTGGGTGCGTGATGTGATCATCACCTACTGCCGGCGTATTGACGAGTCTTTAGAGTCCTACACAGAGGTTTTATTTGCTCAGGTAAAACGAAATTGGAGCACGTATGTGATATGTGCGAGATCGAGAATAAATGCGTGTATGTGATACCGTATTCTATTCTCGCGACTATATGTATCGGTCGGTTATATATGATATGGCCGGGTTATCGAATCAAGTGTTGATTCGATAAGTCGATACAATGGATGTTAGCCGGTTATATGAGATATGACCGGATTATTAAGTCAAGTGTTGATTTAATAATTAAGTGTATAATTGTATATTAGATATACTAGTTTACATTTACTAACACTTGTTCACTTTAGGGTTTTTCTCACTTGTACACTACTTTAACATATATATGATATATGTTTAAAATGTGTTATCATATTGTATCATGGTTGATGATACACAATCCAGGGGTGTATGAGACTTACACTATGCAAATGTTTATTTTGGGTTTTTAATATTTAAAGTAATTGCAGAATCAAGTGGAGGATTTGAAAATACATGAAGCTTGTGGAAGCTTGTAGATGCATTGACTAATCCAACTTGATTTTGTTTTTACTATGGAGTTTTATTAACCCAACCATAACCATTTAGCCTAGGGTTATGTCTCTACAAGGGTTAGTATATGATACTCACTCACCATGGTTACTCTTCACACTTGATCATTATCCTCATCTCTTTCTTTTCTTCTTCTTCTTCATTTTGCAAAGAAAGAAAAAGCTTGCTAGGGTATGATCCAAAGTGAGAAAGAGTGTGAGAAATAAAATTCTAAAGAGAACCCACTTCCTATTTCTCCATTCTCTACTAGATTAGCACTTTAGTATAGGGTGTTTGCTTCACTAATTCTCAAGTTAGTGAAGTAGAAGCTTGAGTCGGAATTCCCTCGACGTAGATCATCTTCGGCCTTGGAGACTTCAAGCAAAGGTCGCACCTTTCACCTCGTGAAGCCATGCAAGAGTCCGGGAGAATCTTGATCGCAGTGAAGGGACTTCATCAAGGTGCTTTAGAAGTGAAGGACCGATCTACAAAGGTTGTATTTCGTATTCCCTTTAGAGTAAAGTTGTTTACTTGCGAATTGTTTCGCCTAAACTCTAGTATACGATCTTGCTTAGTGTTATTCGGCACATAAAAATTTAATTTTGGCATGGTCGATGCCTTGTCGAGCCTTGTTAGTGTGCCTAGTAACCCTACAAATTGTACTGGTTACAAATCTAACCAAGGGTTAAGTATAAAGGAGTTAACCCTTGTAGAGAATTAACTAGAGTTAATGGTTTGGATTGGGTTAACATAATATCTTCACAAAATATCAAGCAAAACACAAAGTCAAAGCTTCATGAAGCTTCATGGAAGCTTCATGCAAAAGATAACCCTAATCCAAAACCTAACCAAGTTTAAACCCTAAACCATTGTTAAATTTGTAACCCTAACATGTTACAATATTATATATCACATATACAATATATTTTGTAACAATAGAAAATAATACAATTAACATATATCGCATATATATCAATGTATTATCCCGTGAGAAAATGAATCTTTTAGTGAGCTAATATAAGTTAATGTAATTTAATATATCATATATATTATTATACATTAAATTATCGAATCAACACTTGATCCGACAATCCGGCTATATTGCATATAACCGACTAATACGATGACCCGGCTATATGACATATACCCGGCCGATATCTCATATCGCAAGAATCCTATACGGTATCACATACCGCATTATCCTCGGTCCCGCACATATCACATATGTGCTCCTACTCCGTTTTTCCAGAGCCGAGAAACCTCTGTGTAGGACTTTAAAGAATCGTCAATACGCCGGCAGTAGGTGATGATCATATCAAACACCCACAAGCTGCAAGCGGTCAGCTAAACGTAACAGCCACCCAGGTATTGAGCGCTCAGAAGATCAACAAGAAAGCCTTTACATTCTCCTATGAATCCAATCAGTAACACTCCCGTACAGTCCGGTCTCGTCATCTGATATGTCGCATATCTCGCCTAGGGGTGGTAAACGTCAGACCCCAGTTGCTTGATAAGTCGTGTCGATATGAGGTCTATAACAGTTTGAGAAACTACTGATAACACTTACTAGTAAATCTCATCAACCCTGGCCTGGGATTTCCGGTTATAGCCAATCGAACACAGCACAACATCAACTCCCTATACCGGGAGAGACGAATCCCCTCCTATCGCTTATTGCCTCCATGTGATTCGGGACTGTACCCAAAAGCCACCTTTTTGCATGCCCTCTTGGACGTGGTATGATGGAAATCAAAGCACAGTAGGAATCACACAAGACTCTATGACGATCTCGGGTCAACAGTCTACTCTGTACCAGTGTCACCGGAGAACTGCCATCTGACGTGATGTATAATACCATCTGGGAGTTCTCGGCGAGTCCGTCCAGTGTACCCAGTCTCTACTGAGCATCCGTACACCATCCTTGATGTCAAACACCGATGGATATGGGATCATCCATCGCCCATCATATGGGTCAAGATGCGTATACTCTAGTCTACTCTGGTGTATCGATACCCTGTCTCGATACACCCTCGACTAGGAACAGTTATAGGATGTACTCGTCGACTACCGTGGCCCCATTAGTATGATCTCATCATAGTCCCGGTAGTCGAGTACGTATCCTAAGGGCTTTATCAACATGTAATATAGAGACAATCATAGTACATGTTAAGATAAAGTACAACCAGATAGCATACTATCATGTCGAGCAAGAAAGTCCTCCCTATATATGTCCTAGCATCCACTACAATATACATCGTAATTACAGTAATGGCCTCTAGGGCATACATATAACTAACAAGTAGGTTGTCTCATCCGCCTTAGAGATACTATGGTTTTCTCATAGACGGGGATAGAGAGGAATGCATCATTAATAATGATGAACCTACTAGCTTCCAGCAGGCCATTCAGAGCGGCGACTCGGTAAGATGGCAGGATGCAATGCGGAACGAGATGGAGTCCATCTACACCAACAAAGTATGTACTTTGGACTTTGCTCCAGTTGGGGTAAAACCCATAGGAGGCAAGTGGATCTTCAGAAAGAAGATTGGTGTCGTTGGACAGGTTGAAACCTATAAGGCTAGACTTGTTGCAAAGGGTTTTCGTCAAAGGCCTGGTTTGGACTATGACGAAACCTTTTCTCCAGAGGCTATGCTCAAATCCATTCGGATCCTTCTTGCCATTGCTTCCTTCCATGATTATGAGGTCTGGCAGATGGATGTAAAGACGGCTTTTCTAAATGGAAATTTGGATGAGTGCGTCTATATGGATCAGCCAGAAGGTTTCAATCGGAGTTGGAGCAGCGGGAAAGTGTGCAAGTTGCTTAAGTCCATTTATGGACTAAAGCAGGTATCGCGGAGTTGGAACATCTGTTTTGATGAAATGGTCAAAGAATATGACTTTATCAAAAATCCAGATAGCCATGTATTTATAGTAAGATTGTAGCACGAACTGTCGTATTTCTCGTCTTGTATGTGGATGACATTCTCTTGATAAGAAATGACATTCCTATGCTACAATCTGTCAAAGGATTCTTTTCACACAGGTTCTCCATGAAAGACCTGGGTGATTCCTCTTACATTTTGGGGATCCAGATCTATCGTGATAGATCTAAAAGGATGTTGGGACTTTCGCAGTCCAGGTATATCAACACTATACTGAAAAGATCCAGTATGGAAGATTCAAAGCGCGGTAATTTACCGGCTTGTCATGAAATCACCCTCTCCAAAGAGATGTCTCCCAAGACAGATTTGGAAAGGGATCGTATGTCAATTATACCCTACGCTTCTATGGTAGGCTCTATAATGTATGCGATGTTGTGTACCAGACCAGATGTAGCTTAGGTACTAAGCGTGGTAAGCCGGTATGAGTCAGAACCAGGGGAGAAGCACTGGATTGCAGTAAAGAACATTCTTAAGTACCTGAGAAGGACTAAGGATATGTTCTTGGTTTACGGCGAAAAAGACCACCGGATCGAGGCTTTTGCTGACTCCAGCTTCCATAGTGACAAGGATGACTCCAAGTCCATGTCAGGTCATGTCTTTACCGTTAATGGAGGGACGGTGAGCTGGAAGAGTTCTAAGTAGGGCACCGTTGCTGACTCGACGATGGAAGCGGAGTATATCGCAACTTCTGATGCCACAAAAGAAGCAGTCTGGATAAAGAAGTTCTTAACAGAACTTCATGTGATTCAATCCATTGATGATCCAATACCTCTGTATTGTGACAACAACGGGGCTATAGCTTTAGCAAAGGAACCCAGGTCCCATCAAAAGTCCAGACACATATTGAGGCGGTATCACCTGATCAGGGAGATCATAGATCGTCGGGAGATCGAGGTCCGGAGAGTTTCTACATAGGAGAACACTGCAGATCTATTCACAAAGGCCTTACCTCATACGCAGTTCGAGAGGGTATTCGAGATGATAGGTCTGCGATACGCCTGCACATGGCCTTAGTGAACGTGGGAGATTGTTAGTGTTATATGCCCTAGAGGCCATTATTGTATCATACTAGATTGTATATTACTTAATGGAAGCTTGGGATATTCACAGTTGTATTAACAATCTTGCTCGACATAGTAGTATGCTACTTGGTTTGTATCTATCTTAATATGTGTATATGTTTTTTTTTAACGTATCGCGAATACATATTGATAGAGCCCTTAGGATCTTGCTTGACTACAGCGTTGTGATGGCAGTCATACTAGTGGGGGCTGAGTAGTCTACAAGCACATCCTTTTTCAGGTCCTTTGTCGTAGGATTATGGAGACAGGGCATCGATACTCCGGAGTAGACTAGTGTATACGCTTCTTGTCCTAGCAGGAAAGATGGTCTGTCCCACAGCCATTAGTACATTGAACTGGAGATAGTATGCAGGTGCTCGTTGGGTTACGGGTACACCGGACAGGACTCGCAGGGAACTGTTGGTTGGTATTATACCCGTCGTCAGTTAACAGTTCCCAGGTGACATGAGTACAGCATAGTCCGTTGACTTGACACTGCTGCTTCGCCTCGAGTGTGTTCCCATTGTTCTTAGATTGATACCCTACCACGACTCTACTGAGTCGTGCAAACAGGTAGCAGTTGGGTGCAGTCCCAAAGCACTTGGAGGCAGTGGCGGTTAGATAGGATTCGTCACTCCCGGTATTGGGGGTTGATATCGCGCTGTGTTTGGAGAGCCATTACGCAAGGTCCCTGGGCAGGGAAAGCGAGATTTACTGGTAGGTGTTCCAGTAGTTTCTCAAGGTGTAATGGGCTACACTCCGACACGACTTATACCGTTTTTAGGGGACTGACACTTGCCGCCCCCTAGGCCCGATATGCGATAGTCCTAGACGAACAGACTGGACTGTACGGAGATTGTCATATCATGCTCAGTAGGAATTCGTATGGGTTTCTTCATCGACCTTCTTATCGACATCTACCTGGGGACCGTTATGTACAGCTAGTACAGCTTGCGGCCTGTTGTTAAACCCGCTGCCAATGTAGTGTCGAGTCTTTAGAGTCCCACACAGAGGGTTTCCCTGCTTCGGGCGAAACGATGTAGAGGTCGTATGGTTTTACGACAGGGTTCGGACATATACGTATACTTGTGCACGTATGATATTCGGACAGATTATACTAGTGGGCTTTGGTTTAAGCCAGATTCTAGTATCGGATTATTGGATTTATGCAGTCTCAGTATATCCGTGTTTTTCGTAAATACAGATGGGAGGGGCATTCTCGTAATTTGTCGGGAAGCTTCGAGAAAGAAGTTGACTCATTTAGGTTTATTTCATTTGTGAATTAAACCTAATGAGGCGGAGGAGATGATGTGTTATGTTCATTAAATGAACCATGACTCATGAAATGATTCATCTCAAAGGAATTAAATGAAGCTTTCTTGATGTTTAAATATATTATTATTAAGATATTTTCATGCTTCATGTTATTTCCAAATGAGTTAAGTTTATTTCATTATCACAAACACATTCTCTCTCCTCAAGCTCTCTCATCTTCTTCAACCTAGCCCTAAGTGAATCATGAGTTGAGAATCATTGGGTTAGTGAAGCTAACAAATCCTTAATCATTCTCTATATCATCTAGGTCACTTGGATTAGCACTGTAAGCTACTTAGTTACCTCATCTTGGAGGTTGAAGCTTGTAGTAGGAACTCTCGGGTGGATCTTCTATTACATCGAGGAGACCGACGAGTAGGAGAACAAAAAGAACAAGAAGGAATAGTTTCTTTAGGTATAATCATCCATCATAGTAGTTAACAACTTCTAGATAGTTTGTGTGTTAGGGTTTAGCAAAGAACCTTTTGATAGTCGATGTTACCTTGAACGAAAATGATCATTTTACCTATTCCGCCTCCCCGCATCTTGTGGGGTGTGTAACGTCGACTTACAGATGTTGTATATGTTTTGCACCCACGCTAGTCCAGCCCCCGCTCTGTCGTTAGTTAAGTAACCTAACGGGTGATGATGGGGCCCAGTGGCGAATGCAGATGGCATTTACGTACATTGTATTTTCGTTCTTTTCTGGTGTGATAGGATTTAATTGATGGGACCGCATTAATTTTGATTATTGCAAGAAAATAAACCTAAAAGTTGTTTTTGGAACAGATTTCGAAAAACAGACATTATAGACGTTCTCTTTTGCTTTGCACAGCGGTTTTCGTTTATGAATATCCAGCACCTCATTCGACGAGGCAAGGGATGGGATCCCTACATCGGGAGTGACCCCTTGAGTAAAAGTTTGTGTCAGTATAATAACTTTACTATAGTGGATTATTTTTGCATTGCATCGTGGTATTCAGTTTGGAATATCCTGCACCTCATTCGATGAGGAAAGGGCCGAGATCCCTTCACAGGAAGTGACCTCTTTAGCAAAAGTTTTCGCCAATATATATTTGCAAAACTACTCTTGTTCCTATGAAGATATCAAGTTCATTACGTTAACAGGTTTTTCTCCAAAAACCTAGCTGTAGCCCTCCATCATTTTAGATGGGTACCACCTAGTATTCGTGCTGTGTTTGTTGGCAAGCGTCAAGACACTGTGAACGGTAGCTGAGTGATATTTATCTGTTGCATAGATATGCGATTAATCGAGACAGTCGTACATCTTTGTTGGCAAGCGTCAAGAGTTTGTGCGGGTGGGTTAAAGTTAATCCAGGACAATGACGGGTTGAACTTGACCAGTGGCCTATGACTTGTTGGCAAGCGTCAAGGTTATAGGTCATTAGGAGCAAAAACCACATCGGGAGTTTCAAACATACAGGAAACTTGCAGATTCAGCATACCTTCTGGAGTGTGGTGACTAGAGTGGATTCCATCTAGTGCATTACTTAACAATCAATGCTAAAAACCAAGTAGGTATCTAGAAAGGTTAGCGGGGCTATGCCTCCAGGAAAAAGAGGTTATGTAATTAAGGAACTTCGCGAAAGCGTTGGAAAACCTCCCTCGAAGTACCGACACCAGCCTGGCTGAAAGGTTAAGCAATTATTGTGACGTGCGATTAATCCTGACTGGTTCTTCTTTTAAGGTTTGAAGAAGAATTTGAGAAAACAGTGGGAGACATCCTGGTTAGATAAATTAATAACCAATCTAATCTTGCAAGAGAGCACGCTAAGTGTTTCTTTTCTCTCTCTCTAGGTAGCAACCATTTCACGCCCTAATCAAGATAATAACATGTATCGCTTGACCGATCCGTATTCTTATTCGGGGCTGGGGAACGTCGATTCGGCTCCAGTTTATGACAACGATCATAAGTATGAGCAAGGGAAAGAGGAAAGCATGAATTCCTTGATAACCTCATCGAAGAAGAAGCATACTATTGCATCTCCTTCTGGTGTTCTTGTGGTTGAGAACTGCTTTTCGGTCAGTCCTACCTCCTGGGTACTAGATACCTGATCAGGATCTCATATCTGTAATTTATTGCAGTGACTGAGAAAATGTAGGATAGTTGGACCTCGTGATTTACCCCTCAGGGTAGGGAACGGAGCATATGTTAATGCTGCAGCCGTCGGTGAATATCACCTAGTGTTGCCAAATGGCAGTACTATGATTTTGACAATTGCTACTATGTACCTTTCAAGGTTTGCAACATAATATCAGTTTCTTTACTTGATAAAGATGGATATAACTTTGTTCTTGATAGAAATATCATGAACATTTACCTTGATAAGGTACTGGTTGTAGAAGGTAAACTGTGTAATGGTATCTATGTTCTAAATCAGAATACAGTTCTCAACTTACAAAACACACGCAAGATGAAGAGTTCAGATACGAACGAATCCTAATTGTGGCATTGTAGACTTGGTCATATTGGAGAGAAAAGACTCAGAAAGTTACATAAAGATGTACTCTTGAATACGTTCGAATTTCCATCTTATGAAACTTGTCAGTCTTGTCTCAAAGGAAAGATGACCAAATCTCCGTTCACCAGATATGGAGAAAGAGCAGCAGAGCTCTTGGGACTCATACACAGTGATGTGTGTTGTCCGATGTCTATACATGCAAGGGGTGAGTTCTCGTTCTTCATCACATTCACTGACAATCTCTCTAGATTCGGATATGTGTATCTTATGAAACACAAATCTGAAGCTTTTGAGAAATTCAAAGAATTCAGAAACGAAGTGGGGAACCAGATTGGTAAAAGTATCAAGATCCTCCGTTCTGATAGGGGAGGGGAGTACTTGAGCACGGAATTCCTAGATTACTTAAAAGAGAATGGAATTCTCTCTCAGCTTACTCCTCCTTACACACCACACCACAACGGTGTATCGGAGCGGAGGAATCGTACCCTATTGGATATGGTTCGCTCCATGATGAGTAATGCCGAGTTACCTTTTTCATTCTGAGGATATGCCCTTGAAACGGCAATATATGTGTTGAATAGAGTTCTTACCAAAGTTGTGCTTACCACTCCACATGCACTGTGGGAGCGGAAGAGACCATACCTTAATTTTATTAAGATATGGGGTTGTCCAGCTTATGTAAAGAAGCAGAACCCGGACAAACTCAAGGCACGGTCAGTTTTGTGTAAGTTTGTAGGATATTCTAAGCATTCGCAAGGATATCAGTTCTACCACACCGAGGAACAGAAGGTGTTTGTTGCTCGCCACGCCGTTTTCTTAGAGAAAGAATTTCTTGCAAAAGAAATTAGTGGGAGCACGATAGAACTGGATGAAATTCAAGAGGAACAAACTGTAAATGATGATTTGGTAGAACCTTAGGATTCAATAATCCCAGACAAACCTCAGCCACTCCGCAGATCTAGTAGGATTTCTTATCCGCCTGAGAGATACTACAGTTTTATCATAGATGGGGATCGAGAGGATTGCATCTTGGAAGAAGATGATCCTACTATTTTCAAGCAAGCCATTACAAGTAGGGACTCTGATAAGTGTAAGTCCACGTTGCCCACCCCGGTGCTTGCAGGGAGGCGGAAACGTTATGAAAAATCCGATTTTTACAACTCTATGCAACATGGACTATGTAAAGGAGGGATCTTTGCTAAACAAAACTAACTAACAAAGCTAAAGAGAGTTAGCTACTCGGAAAGTGGGTTATACCTAGGTCTTCAAGTCCTTCTCTTCTTGCACCTTGGAGTGGAAGAAAGGGTTCTCCTTGTCGCCTTCTTTTGCGGAAGAAAGATCCACCCGAGGGCCTCAACCTTTGGCTCCAACCTCACACTAGAAGTAACTAAGGTGCTTGGTGTGCTAGACCTAGGACCTTAGAAAGAGTAGAGAGTGTTTTTGAAAGGATTATCTCAAGCTCAAAATGGTTCTCAACTCATGAGAGGGGAGAGCTAGAGAAAGAGGAAGAGGAGGAGAGAGAATGGAAACGATAAAGTGAGAAGAATATTACAACCCTTCTCACATATATGTGATTTATGAATAATAGATAATTGTCATGGTTAATCAAGAAATGAACATTATCATTTCATATTAAATACTTTTGCAAGGATCAAAGAGCATCTTTCATATGGAATGATGATGGTCAACTTGTCAACCTAGGTCAACAAGTCAAGTATAGTCAAATGGTCAACAACCCTAACCATGCACAATTATAATTAACTAATATCAATAAATCATAATTCACACATAAACATTAGGGTTAAGAAAATGACAATGGTCATCAACCCTAAACAAAGTCCTCTGCCTCTGTCTCAGTCAACCGTGCGTACACACCCGTATCCATGTTCCGATGAACACAAATACAATGAGATAAAACCAATCCCAAATCATATACTAGGATCCGGCTTAAACCAAAGCCCTCTAGTATAAGTTTTCCGGACACCAAACGTGTACAAGTGCGCGGATGTGAACGAACCCCGTCGCAAGACCATGCGACCTCTACTCATTTTGCCTAAAGGTGAATAACCCTCTGTGTGGGACTCTAAAGACTCGACACTATGCTGGCAGTGGGTTTAACCACAGACCGCAAGCGGCACTAGCTGTACGTAACGGTCCCCAGGTAGATGCCGATAAGAAGACTGGCGAGGTAAACCCCATCTGAACTCCTACTGAGCCTGAATGTGACAGTCTCTGTACAGTCCGGTCTGTTCGTCTAAGAACATCGCATGGCGGGCCTAGGTGGGCGGTAAACGTCAGTCTCCTACTAGCGGTACAAGTCGTGCCGGAGTGTAGCCCAGAACACCTGAGATAATACTGGAAACCTTCCAGTCTATCTCGCTTGCCCTGGCCAGGGAATTTGTGTAATGGCTCTCCTAGACACAGCGTGATATCAACCCCCAATACCGGGAGAGACGAATCCTGTCTAACCGTCACTGCCTCCAAGTGCTTCGGGACTGCACCTAAAAACTACCTGTTTGCACGACTCCTTTGAGCCGTGGTAGGGTAGTAATCAAAGTACAGTGGGAACACACTCGAGGCGAAGTGGCAGTGTCAAGTCAACAGACTAAGCTGTACTCATGTCACCTGGGAACTGATAACTGACGTAGGTATAATACCAACCAACAGTTCCCGACGAGTCCTGTCCAGTGTACTCGTAACCTAACGAGCACCCGCATACTATCCCAACTACGACATACTGACGGCTGTGGGACAGGACGTCTCCCAAGCTGGGATGAGAAGCGCATACGCTAGTCTACTCCGGAGTATCGATACCCTGTCTCGATAGTCCTGCGACTAGGGACCTGCATAAGGATGCGCTTATAGATTACCCAGCCCCCACGAGTGTGACTGCCATCACAACGTTGGTAATCAAGCAAAGATCCTAAGGGCTCCACTAATGTGTAAAGGCGATATGCTAAAAGAAACACATGCACACATTAAAGCAGAAACAAACCAAGTAGCATACTACCATTTTGAGCAAGAATGTCAATACAAGGTGAATATCCCAAGCTTCCATCAAGTAATATACAATCCAGTATGATACAGTAATGGCCTCTAGGGCATATACACTAACAATCTCCCACTTGCACTAAGGCCATGTACTTGCGTATCGAAGACCTATCATCTCGATCAGCCGCTCGAACTGAGACTGGGGTAAGGTGATCAGTAGAAAATACTGCATCTTTTAACTGGCTATTTCCCTATCATTTGCACTCATCTAGAAGTGTTCGGCATTCATATCGCACATATTAGCAAATCAGTCGTTAAATATCAGATTGCATGTGTTAGACTCTAAAACCTGCACTATAAAGGAAATTGACTGCATTTCACAGCATGGCATCATTCCTCTATATATCAACTTGTGTTTCGAACGGGGCTGTGCGCCAGGGTCGGTTCCCAAAAGGATCGTTCGCTTCACTCTGTGCAGGACATTACAAAAGATCGGTCAAATTTACAAACGAAGACTGTTAAAAAGAAGCCAACTAATGGATTTGGAATCTGGTATTAATATATAGGGAATTATACAATTCAACATATCAGAAAGTACACCTGAAGTATCAAGCACTAAGGCCCTCAAAGGACCGCGGATCCGCGGCCTAAGCCAGCTTGTGCCGCGGATCCGCGGTCACGTGACCGCCACACCACCTCGTTTCAGCTGCAGAAGTCTTCCCTCATTCAGAGCACCTCATCAAGCCACTACACTTTCCAGAAGACTCTAGAAGATTCTACCAGATAAGCAAGACTTAGGGTTTATAAGCTAAACATTCCTAGCTTAAAGTCTAAGCTAAGCTCCTAACTAACTTACAACAAACTTTTGGAGGGAATTGCAAATTCAAAATCCTAGACCTAGGGTTTTGGAAATCTATAAATAGGACCTAAGGCTCACTAGAAGGGAACACACTCATATATTGTAAATCAATCATTTGTGGGTTGATCATTAGTTGTTGATTGCTGAGAAACCCTAGTTCTTCATCTACCCACATTCTTGCCACCTCCAAACCCTAACCCTAATCCAATCTAGAAATACCCAATTCAAGATCCATGGAGTTCAAGAAAAGAAAGTCTTCAAACATCCATTAGAAGCAAAGCCGGTATTCAACGGAGCACGAGATCGAAGCGATCCAAGACTCATGAAGCCGAGCGATGCAAGATTCGACGAGCGAAGTTCCTACCTCTTGTAAATCTTGAGAGTTGTAACTACTTGTTGATGTAATAAAGGTGAAGATTCTTTAACTTGCTTATTTTTAATTCAAGCATTATGATTCATTTCGATTCTTGAATATGTACTTTGTGATGATGCTTGAATAAAACTCCGCTCGTGGAGGAATCGAAACAATTGTAAAATGATGATGTTGATGAATTATTAAACGTTTCCTTAAGTCTTAAAACAATTGTAAATTCTTGAAAATCGATTGATCGATGATCTAGATCGATGCAAATGTGTTCTTGATTCCTTTCGCACGATCTAGAGATCGACAATTGATCATTCGACTTTCAAGAAGCTATTTAGTGAATGTTATTCATCGAAAGGACAAAAGACAGGATGAGGAACCCTAATTCTTCGCAAGATCTTTGATCCTCGATGAATTCGACATCGATTTAGCATCAATTTGTTACTAGATAAGAAATTGTAATCTTGAATCTTCATCACATCTACAATTTACTCGATTCCTACGAGCTTTACTTCAAATCTTGAAACCCTAAAGTGATTGAAATTCTATCGAAGCTCGATTCTCGATGTTTATCATTTTCTTGATTCTTGATTAGAATAGTGACACTTGAAACTCATTGATAAAAATCTTGAATCATGTTTTCTTTTCATTTCTATTAAGTTTTCAATTCAAACAAATCAAGATACAAACGAATCGCACAATCCCTGTGGACGATCCGCACTCGCTAACGATATACATCCGACACCGTAGTTGATTACGGTCAAATAATTCTTTGATTGTGAATTCTATTCATTTTCTAAATACCGACACAAAGAAACTTATTCGAGTTACACACACAACGAGAATTTGAATTCAATCAAATGGCGCCGTTGCCGGTGATCGCGCGCTAATTCATTTTATTTTGAAATTTGAATTGAAAGATTTATTCCATTGTAATTTTGTGATCAAAATTCGTACAAAACACTAAACGATTTGTTGTGGTTTATTGCAAGGAGATCTAGAGCTTGTTGTGAAATTGGAAATTTTTTTGGAGAATTCCAGAGGACTCAGGGGCTGAACAGAACCTTTCTAGTGAATATTTGTACAGTGAACAGTACACATCACCGCGGAACCGCGGTCTAAGGAGCAATCTGCGGCGGAACCGCGGTTCAGTTGAAGCATCACTGTACCAATTTTTCTCTGTGAGTCTCTATCTTTCTTATCTCCTCCTCTGTCTGCTCAAATTAACATTTTCTGCAAGCTTCTTTGCAAAAATCGCAGCGCCGCGCAAAAAGCAAAATTAAATTGTGCTTGTTTTGATTTTTAGTGGTTGTTTGCATAATTAATACGGACATTAAGGGGCAAAGACCAAATCCAGATTAGGCAGGGAGTTCATTACCCTTCCTAAGCCCCGAAAATCGCAAAACTTGCATCCGCATTTACCCCAATTAACTAAAAAAAATCTAGAGATGACTCTAAGGACCGTCGCGCTCACTTAGGACAGAAGAAGGCCGTGGGTAATTCATTGCTTATCCGCGTTTCTCTTGTGGTGTCTAAGGCAAGTGTGTCGATGGCTAGTGGTTACTTAATTAGGCCCACTACTTACGTAGTGGAGAACCTTCCACTTACCTGGCACTTACCTGGCCACAGGAGAGACAAAGAGGCAGTGGAGGATTTATCCTGCATCTTGTCTTCTGGCAGTTAGGAGCGGTTTAGAGATCTGACCTAGGCGACCCCTAGAATTAGGGTTTTGTGTGTTGCATTTGTTGTGTTGCATCATATTTTCAAAAATCCGTCCTATTTTCAAAACAAACACCGCATTCATTCATTCATTACCTCTAATTATAAGTCAATGCTGCCTCTTGTACTAACCCTTTTTAGTACAAGATAGGCTGGACACGGGATTCTAGTGCCCGTTTAGTCCGCGTACCCTTTATCGACTCCGAAGTCGGTATTTCTCCATTTACTTCTTCTTTACCCACCACCACACCCACATCGATGGATCCACCTCCATCGAATTTCTTTAACACTAATCTGCCGCCGTCCGTTGGTGCGCAGAATCCACCCGCATCTCTCTCTAAGAGAGGTGCTATCCACTGCAAGGTCCTCTTTCGACCTGCTTATCCATTCCACCAGCCAACGGGGATAATTTTGAAATTAAACCCCAATACATCAACCTTTTACCCAAATTCCAAGGACTCGAGACTGAGGACGCTTACGTTTTCATTACCAAATTTGAAAACCTATGCGCAATGATGGGTACGTCATAACTTTCAGTGGATGCTATGCGTCTACGACTTCTTCCATTTACTTTGTGCGATATAGCCGAGAAGTGGCTATATAACACTACCGCACACTCTATCACGAATTGGGAAGAATTCGTCGCGGCATTCCTTAAGAAATTTTACCCAATGCAAAAGACGGCTCGAATCCTTAGCGAACTTAATCAATTTACCCAGCTCCCTACTGAACCATTCTCTAAATGCTTTGAACGTTTCAAGGATATATTGGTTCAATGTCCTCATAACGGCATAACGAGATGGGATCTTTGCCGAATCATTTAAGAGAGCATTAACCCAAACACTAAACAGAACCTTGAAAACATGTGTCAAGGTACCTTTATGACCAAGGATGATGGGGAAGCTTGGAAATTTTTAGAAGAGTTCGCTGAAAAATCACTACAGTGGGAGAGTGGAACCCAATCATTGAATAGGGGTGGCGTACAACAAATAGATGTGTCCATAGGTGTTTGAGCTGAGATGGCAGCAATGCAAAAGAAGCTCGACGCTATGGAACACAAATTTTCTGCAGCCTCCCTAAACCCAATGTCGCTCCCCAAAACTGTATGTGGCTGATGTTCTGATCCGTCTCATTTAACGGAAGAATGTCCATTAAACTCTGCGTTTCAAGGTCACGAGCATACAAATGCCGCATTTCAAAGACCTAGAAACGATCCATATTCTTCCACGTACAATCAGGGTTGGAGGAATCACCCGAATTTTGCTTGGAACCAACAACAATCTCATCAAAACACGGTTCCAAGCCAAAATAAGTTTCAAAGGGCTCTTCCACCACAACAGCAACCACTTCAATTCACTCAGCACCCCTACCAGTCACAAAATTTCCACAACCAGGTCAACACTCCTGCACAGTCTAATCCTTTGCAGTTGACCGGTTCTGACGAACTCTCTCAATTCACTCAAACCATGAAATCATTTTTGTCAAATTTCATAGAGGTTTCGGCTGAGGTTAGAACTTCCGTCAGTGAGATAACGAAAAACTCAGCGTCCCAAGCTGAGAGTATCAGATCGATGGAAGCTGAAATCGCACGACTTAAAGCCGAAATGATTGCGAGAGAAAAAGGGAAACTTCCTTCTCAACCCCTACCAAATCCTGGGCATTACAATGTAAATGCCGTCACAACGTTGAGATCGGGAAGAGTGCTGAACAGTCATGTCGGGGAAGGAATTGATGATATTGAAAATCCTATCAATAACACCCCGGCTGAGACCTTTCCTCACACACACACTTCTACTTCTGATCCTTGTTCTTCTACCCCACCACCTTCTCGCCAGCCTATTCTCCATTTCCCACAAGGCTCGACACCTCAGTATAGCCCTTCTAGTTCTCCACAGACGGTCCCCACTCCTCTTTTGGGATCTCGACTACCCCCTCTTCCTTCTCCTATGATGGACCCGGCGCTTATTGCGAAAGCTCCTTACCCGAAACGGTTAAGGGGTAACAGAACGAGTCCTCATATGGAGAAAATTATGGAAATGTTCAAACAGGTTAACATCAACATCCCTCTCCTAGATGCGATTCAACAATTCCCCGCTTATGCGAAAATTTTTAAGGACTTGTGCCCTAGGAAGAGGAAGACTCATGTACCGAAGAAGGTCTTTAGGTCCAATAATATTAGCACTGCTTTTATCCCCCAGCTACCAAAGAAACGAAAGGACCCAGGATGTCCTACAATATCTATTTCTATTGGGGGTAAAAACATAAATCGTGCTATTTTAGACCTTGACGCAAGTGTTAACCTACTTCCATATTCTGTATACGAGCAGCTAGGGATTGGAGAGTTGAAACCTGCTCACTGCACTCTCCTAATGGCAGACCGTTCAATCACCAAACCAAGGGGTGAACTAGAGGATGTGTTGATAAAGGTCGAGGAATTTGTATTCCCTGTAGACTTCATTGTACTCGACACACAGCCTGTAGCAAACCCCCGGGGCCAAATTACAGTGATTCTGGGTCGTCCTTTCCTTTCCACTTCCAACGCTGTTATAAACTGTAGAAATGGTTCAATGAACTTATCATTTGGAAATATGACCATTGAACTAAAAATCTACAAAGTTGGAAGTCAGCCATCAGAACCCTCTGCTCATATTCTAGATGCGTGCTCTGTCCACGAGATCGCTCGCGATAGTTGCGGAGCTGAGGAACTATGCTTTACTGATCACGACGACATTACCACATCTCTGTTTGACTTTACACATGATCTTAGTGAGGACATTTTTCCTACACTTGAGTCCTGCACTCCTGACTTTTCTCCACCCGAGTCTGTATCTTTCATAAGCTCTGAGCTTCTTTGTAATTCCTAAAATCACTCGATGATCCCTCCTTCTATCATTTCTCCGCCTGAATTAGATCTCAAAATTTTACCTTCTCATCTTAAATATGCTTATTTAGGTGAGAAGGAGTCTTTACCGGTTATCATATCCGCTTCTCTAGCATCAGAGCAAGAGAATACACTTTTATCGGTATTGAGATCTAACAAAGAGGCGTTTGGTTGGACGATGGTGGACATCAAAGGGATTAGTCCCTTGATAGTAGAACATCATATACATGTGAAGGATGATGCCAGATCAACCCGAGAACCACAAAGGCGGTTGAATCCCGTCATGAAGGAAGCGGTGATGAAAGAGATCGTCAAATGCCTAGATAATGGTATTATATACCCCATCTCCGATAGCCAATAGGTGAGTCCTATACATGTCGTCCCTAAGAAGTCCGGCATCACTGTTATAACCAATGAGGCAAATGAGTTGATTCAAACACGCGGCCAAACTGGGTGGCGTGTATGTATTGATTATAGAAAACTCAATGCTGCCACGAGGAAAGACCACTTTCCTCTACCATTCATTGATCAAATGCTGGAACGCATAGCAGGACGAGAGTATTATTATTTTATGGACGGATACTCAGGCTATAATCAGGTCCCCATCGCCAAAAAGGATCAAGATAAAACCACTTTTACTTGTCCTTTTGGTACCTTTGCTTACAGTCGCATGCCCTTTGGGTTGTGCAATGCTACCGCTACATTTCAGCGGTGTATGATGGGGATATTCTCTGATATGGTAGAGAATTTTCTGGAGATCTTTATGGACGATTTCTCGATTTTTGGAGACTCTTTTTCTGATTGCCTAGCGAATCTTGACGCTGTTCTTACTCGTTGCAAAGAGAAGAACTTAACTTTGAACTGGGAAAAATGCCATTTCATGGTCCAAGAAGGAATTGTACTTGGACATGTTATTTCACAGAAAGGCATTGTGGTTGACAGAGCTAAGATAGATGTCATTCAAAACCTCCCACATCCTAAAAGCGTCAAAGATATTCGATCTTTCCTTGGCCATGCGGGCTTTTATAGGAGATTCATTAAGGACTTTAGCAAAATTGCTAGACCTTTAACTCTTCTCCTGGCCAAGAATATGACCTTCCACTTTGACTCGGACTGTAAGACAGCTTTCGACTCACTTAAACACTCACTCACTTCAGCCCCCGTTCTATCATCTCCAAATTGGGACTACCCCTTTGAGCTGATGTGTGACGCATCCGACTTTGCAGTAGGGGCAGTCTTAGGACAGTACATTGAAAAGATGCCACACGTGATATACTATGCAAGTAGGACCCTGAATGATGCTCAAATCAATTATACAACCACCGAAAAGGAACTTTTAGCGGTTGTATTTGCATTAGAAAAATTCAGGCCTTACTTAATTGGCTCATCTATAGTTGTGTATACTGACCATTCCGCCTTACAACATCTTTTGGAGAAGAAATATGCAAAAGGTCGACTAATACGTTGGATCCTTATACTACAAGAATTTGATCTTGTTATTAAAGTTAAAAAAGGATGTGAAAACGTAGTAGCCGACAATCTTTCACGCATCTCTTCTTCCCCTGTGACCCTGCCGATCAATGATTCGTTTCCTGACGAACAACTCTTGAGCGTATCCAATGAACCTTGGTTCAGGGATATAGTGAACTATCTTGTCACGGGACTTATACCCAGCGATTGGTCAAAACAGGACAAATACCGTTTTCTATCCCAAGTAAAACACTTTTACTGGGACGATCCATATTTGTTTAAGTATTGTCCAGATCAGATCATTCGCCGGTGTGTTCCGAAAGAAGAGTTCAAGAGTGTTCTTTCTTTTTGTCATGATCAGGCCTGTGGGGGTCACTTCGGTCCTAAAAAGACGGCGGAAAAGGTTTTGCAATGTGGTTTTTATTGGCCGACCTTATTCAATGACGCATTTGACTATTGCAAAACTTGTACAAAATGTCAGTACACGGGTAGAATCTCCCAGAGAAATGAAATGCCTCAGCAACCCATTCTGGTTGTTGAAATATTCGATGTTTGGGGCATTGATTTTATGGGTCCCTTTCCCAACTCCTTTGGGAATTTGTACATACTGCTGGCGGTTGATTATGTCTCAAAGTGGGTTGAAGCCATTCCATGTCGCACTAATGACAGGAAAGTTGTCATTAAGTTCTTGAAAGAGAATATCTTTTCGCGATTTAGACACCCACGCGCTATTATTAGCGATAATGGGACACATTTCTGCAACAGGTCTTTCGAGACTTTGATGCGGAAATACTCAATCAACCATCGACTTTCTACACTATATCATCCCCAAACGAGCGGGCAGGCTAAGATCTCAAACAGACAGATCAAACTAATCCTGGAGAAGACTGTTGCTAAGAATAGAAAAGACTGGTCGACCAAACTGACGGATGCTCTTTGGGCATTCTGAACTGCATTTAAAACCGACCTAGGGATGTCTCTATATAGGATAGTGTTTGGGAAGGCATGTCACTTACCCGCCGAGATTGAGCATAAAGCATTGTGGGCTATTAAGGAAATCAACTTTGACCTAAACCAAGCCTGCAACTTTCGGAAGCTACAAATAAATGAGCTAAGCGAACTCCGCGATGAAGCTTATGATAACGCTGTAATCATAAAGAATAAGACTAAGGTTTTTCACGATAAAAATATTTTGAGGAAAACATTTTCACAAGGTCAACAAGTCCTTCTTTATGATTCACGATTACACTTTCATGCGGGTATGCTTCGATCTCGGTGGAAGGGACCTTTTGTTGTGCGGTCTGTATACCCGCACGGGGCAGTAGAAGTAGAAAATGTTAAAAACGGCACTTCTTTCAAAGTGAATGGACATAGACTAAAGCCGTATTTTTCCACTGACCCCACGGAGGAGCTCCTGTTCTTACAGGAGCCATTTTATTTGGATTAAAATTCCACTGTCTCACCTCTATGTCCTGCATATCACTGCATCATCTTTTGAATGGAGGTAAGTGAAAAGAGTAAGTTTGGGGGAAATTCTTCACTTATATATTTTGCCCCCACTAATAATTCATCCCAGACTTACAGGTTTTGTAGATATAGCTATTGGCAACAGTGAGGACACTGTTGAAAACAAGTTTGGGGGAGTTTGTGCTTATTTTTTGCATCATTTGCATATCATTTGCATAAGCACAAAACATTTCTATAAAAACTATAAAATTTTAAAATTTTCAAAATCCATAAAAATTTAAAATTTTCAAAATATAAAAATATTTTAACATTTAAACATTTTTTGTACATAAATAAGATAATAAAAGATTAGATGGTGAAAAATTACATCCATGAGATTAGAAAAATTTAAGAAAACCAAGAAAATTAGAAGTTTTCTTAAACGAACTAGTAATAAGTAGTTATGAGCCGTTGCCCCAAGGGTTAGTAAGATGAAAGACGTCACTGATCTGAGGATAAAAATAAGTCTGAAAAATAGTTTTATTCTGGAAGCCAAACATTTTGAACGTTGATACTGTTAGTGTATATGCCCTAGAGGCCATTACTGTATCATACTAGTTTGTATATTACTTAATGGAAGCTTGGGATATTCACCTTGTATAAACAATCTTGGTCAAAATAGTAGTATGCTACTTGGTTTGTTTCTACTTCAATGTGTACTTGTGTTTATTTCAGTATATCACTTATGCGCATTAGTGGAGCCCTTAGGATCTTTGCTTGATTACCAGCGTTGTGATGGCAGTCACACTAGTGGGGGCTGGGTAATCTATAAGCACATCCTTATACAGGTCCCTAGTCGCAGGACTATCGAGACAGGGCATCGATACTCCGGAGTAGACTAGCGTATGCGCTTCTCATCCCAGTGTGGGAGATGGTCTGTCCCACAGCCATCAGTACGTCGTACTGGAGATAGTATACGGGTGCTCGTTGGGTTACGAGTACGCTGGACAGGACTCGTCGGGAACTGATTGGTTGGTATTATACCTATCGTCAGTTATCAGTTCCCAGGTGACATGAGTACAGCTTAGTCCGCTGACTTGACACTAGCACTTCGCCTCAAGTGTGTTCCCACTGCACTTTGATCACTACCCTACCACGGCTCAAAGGAGTCGTGCAAACAGGTTGTGGTTGGGTGCAGTCCCGAAGCACTTGGAGGCAGTGACGGTTAGACAGGATTCGTCTCTCCCGGTATTGGGGGTTGACATCGCGCTGTGTCTAGGAGAGCCATTACACGAGTAGTCCCTGGCCAGGGCAAACGAGATATACTGGTAGGTTTCCAGTGTTATCTCAGGGTGTTTTGGGCTTCGCTCCGGCACGATTTGTACCGCTATTGGGCGACTGACGTTTACCGCCCCCTAGGCCCGCCATGCGATGTATCAGACGAACAGACCGGACTGTACGGAGACTGTCACATTCAGACTCAGTAGGAGTACCGATGGGGTTTCACCTCGTCAGCCTTCTTGTCGACATCTACCTGGGGACCGTTACGCACAGCTAGTGCCGCTTGCGGTCTGTGGTTAAACCCACTGCCAGCGTAGTGTCGAGTCTTTAGAGTCCCACACAGAGGGTATTCGCCTCTGGGCAAAACAGAGTAGAGGTCGCATGGTTTTGCGACAGGGTTCGTTCTCATCCGCGCACTTGTGCACGTTTGGAGTCCGGACGGATATTGCGAGCGGGCTCTGGTTTGAGCCGGATACTGGCATATGATTTGGGATTGCTTTTATCTCTCAGTATTCATGTTCCTCGGAACAAGGATGCCGGTGTGTATGCACAGTTATTTGAGGAAGAGGAAGAGGACTTTCATTAGGGTTTCGGAACGGGTGCGTATGCACAGTTGACAGTCGTCTTTTTCCAAACCCTAATGGATTTGTATTATATCATTTAATAATATATAATAAAATGAAATTGTGTCATGGTTAGTTTTTGTTGACTTGTTGGCCATGGTTGAACTTTTGACCATTATCATTACAAAAGAAAGATGCTCTTGATTCTTGCATTTTCATTTAATGTTTGTAATGATATTGGTCATTCTAAAACTTTCCATCAACCTTTTCATTTTGATTATTATTATTTGATAATTCATTTTCTTTTGGCATTATGGTTGCAAGAAAGGAAATGAGAGCTCATTATCTCATTTAGCTTCTCTCTCTTCATCTTCATCTTCTTCTTCCTCTAGCAAAGAGAAACCTTCTCATGTGTTGAGAATCCTTCTCTTTAAAAACAAAAGCAACCCTTAGACACTCTCTACTCACTCAAGGATCAAGGGTTTAGCAAGCCGGCGATTCTAGTTCACTCGAAGTTCGAGAAAGAGCCCAAAGGTCGAGCCTTCGAGGTGGATCCATCTTCGACGGAAGAGGGCGACAAAGGAGAACAATCAACCTCTACAACAAAGTTTGAAGAAGAAGGAGTTCAAGTTTAGGTATAATCATCTTCATCCGAGTAGCTAAATCTCTTTAGCTAGTTTGCTAGTTTTAGTTTAGACAACGATCCCGACCTCGTTTAGTCCATGTTGCCTCTTGCGATAAAAATTTGTTTTTTATACCGTTTCCGCCTCCCCGTAAGAACCGGGAGTCACAATATGGACTTACAGTGGTATCATAGCCTAACTAAACTTAAACTAGCTTGGTAGTGAAGTGTAACGAAGTTCGGAAACGAAAAATCACAAAACCGGAGAAATTACAAAACCTGAGTTTCTGTTGAAATTTTTTTGGCTCAAAATGAAAAACTTTATACTTGTAAATTCGGCTCAGGGTTTTGTGTGAACACCCAAGAAAAACGATACAGTGATTCTTCCAAACCGCCGCCCTTCCGCCGCATGAGCTAGGCATCCGCCGCGGAAGCGCCGCGCTTTGTCGCCTTCTGTGCATCGTTTTTCGTGCAGTGTGTTTGTGTGTTGGTCTTGGGATTTTTAAAATATATTATATGTGCCCAGATTTTCCAGAACTGAAATTCACTTTTGGGGTCCTATAATTCCGTATTTTTTCCGAACTTCACTGCACTTTGACTATGATGGTTATATCTATGATGCTTGCATGTATTGAACGTCGGCTAATCGCTATAAGTCGATTAGTCGGGGTTATACATGATCTGTGTTTGATATTGTAATGTGTATATGAATGTGTTGGACTGTCGCGGGTGAATAGCCGGGGTGGATGTGAGATGAGCTTTTGTTTTTCTTTCATTCATTGTAAATGTAAATTGATGTAATAATATTATTTGTTTGGCCGCACAACCGGGTCGGGGTTGTAGCCGTCATTGTATAATTCTTTTTACTGTTTTTGCTCCTAGGATAGACCCATGGAGGGGTGCACAAACTACCGAGTACTTGGCGGGAAGTTTGCCGCACCCGTAGGGGTCTTGGGTGGGGTATTGCTATTCACCGCGACCGTGTTATCCGCTTTTCGTTCCAGGCTCGAAAGGATTGCGGATTGCTAGTATATCCAATGTATTCATCTGTGATCTGTAATGTCTACTATTGCTATATCTATAACTATTTAGGCGTTGCTTATGTTTTACAGCCGCGCTAGCCCAGCCCCCGCTCTGTCGTTAGTTAAGTAACCTAACGGGTGATGACGGGGCCTCGTGGCGAATGCATATGGCATAAGCGTACGTCATATTTTGGTTGTTTTCTGCAATGGTAGGATTAAATGATGGGAATCATTAAAAGTACTAATGCAAGAATATCACGCATTAAAAGAACTAATGCAAGATAATAAACCAAGTTAAAGTCGTTGGAACAATTTCGAAAAACCACTCGGTTCTTTTCAAAACCAACTTTTAAATGCGGAGTTTGAGCCACTCCTTTTAAAAGCTATCTCGTTCCATCGACCAAATCAAGTTCACTTCGTTCACGGTTTCGCCAAAACCATTCGTAGCCCTCCGTCGTTTCACATGAATAGTCAATAGTATTCAAGCTGTGTTTGTTGGCCAAAGTCAAGGCATAGTGATTGGTAGCTATTGGGTATTCATGTGCAGCATAGATAGATGCGTTGGTTTGGAACAGTCGTACTGCCTTGTTGGCCAAAGTCAAGGGTAGGTACGGGTGGATTCAAATTAACCTGGAGAACGACGGGTAGAACTTGACATGTGACTTATGATTTGTTGGCCAAAGTCAAGGTCATAAGAGCATGGGGCAAAAATCCACATCGGGAGTTTCATAAGTACTGAAACTTGCTAGGTTTGCATACCATTTGGAGTGTGGTGATTCTGGTAGGATTCCTTCAGTTTCGTCACGCGATGATATTTGGATCCCGATCCTACTGTGAGTATATGCTACTCCTCGGGAAATTTTTTCACTAAACGATCAATGCTATAAACCTAGTAGGTGCCTAGAAAAGTGATAGCGAGGCTACGCCCCCAGGGAAAATAGGTTATATAATTAAGGAACTTCGCGAAAGCGTTGGAAAACCTCCCTCGAAGTATCGACACCGGCCTGGCTGAACGGTTAAGCAAGTATTGTACGGTGGGATTGATCCTGACTAATTCTTCCTTTATGGTTTGAGGAGGGATTCGAGAAACAGTGGGAGCCATCCTGTTTAGACAAACTAAAAACCACTCTAAACTTGCAAGAGCATCATGCTGAGTGTTCCTTCTTCTCTCTCCTAATTGCAGCGACCAATCAACATGACTGGACTTAAGTTACTCCTAGATAAAAACAAACTGACAGGGCCAAACTACAAAGATTGGCTCAGGAATGTCAAGATAGCAATCACTTATGACAAGCTGGGGTATCTTCTTACCACCAAAGCTCCCCATGTCCCTGGTCCAACTTCCAGCGTCGCGGATAAGGAAATCCGCAAGACTTGGGAGATTGATAGCGCGAAGGCCAAGTGCCTCCTGCTTGCCTCGATGGACAACGAACATCAGAGGAGGCATGAGAATATGGACATGGAGGCCATATTGCTTCATACAAAAGAACTGTATGGAGAGCAATCACGTATCGCAAGATACGAAGCGTCGAAAAAGTTGTTTTCGACAAGAATGGCCGTCGGATCATCAGTAGCCGAGCACGTGCTAAAGATGATCGGCTACATTGAGGAGCTCGCTGACCTGGGGATCACATTGGAGAGTGAGCTATATACGGATATAGTTCTCCAGTCCCTTCCTTCCACTTACGCCCAGTTCATACTGAACTTCAACCTACAAGAAAAAGAGGTTGAACTTTCAGAACTCCTCAACATGCTGAGGAGCGCAGAGGGCACCCTACAGAAGAATAGGGAAACATCCACTTTGTTTGTAGGAGGATCATCTTCTTCTAGGTCCAAGGCGAAAGCCAAGGGAAAGAAGAAGAAGGCCCCCGCCAAACTAAGGGGCGGTGTTAGTAAAGTGGATACGAAGGGAAAAGGTAAAGCAACAAAGATAGCGGGGAAGCTTGTGGATAAGGAAGAATGCTTCTTTTGTCATAAGAAAGGACACTGGAAGAATGATTGCAGGGCCTGGAAGGCCAGAACACAGGAATTGAAGCAGGTTGCAGCTTCAGCTTCAGGTGTGTATGTTATTGAAAACTGTCTTTCAATAAACTCTACTTCCTGGGTATTGGATACCGGATCAGGATCTCATATCTGTAATTCTTTGCAGGCGTTGAGAAACCGTAGTGTTTTGAAGGCAGGTGACATGACCCTCAGAGTTGCGAACGGAGCTAGCATGGATGCTAAAGCCGTGGGGGACTATCACCTGGTAATGTCAGATGGACATGTTTTGGTTTTGCGTAATTGCTTTTTTGTACCCAACGCAACTTGTAATATCATTTCTGTATCTTTAGTTTCTAAAGAAGGTTATGAATTTGCGTTTGTAAGTAATGTTGTAAACATTCGCCTTAATCAAGTTTTGATTGGGTCAGGTACTTTGAGTAATGGTATATACGTGTTAAACCAACCACAGATTTTTAATGTCCAGAATACACACAAAAGAAAGTCTCCAGAAATAAATCAGACTTTCTTATGGCATTGTAGATTGGGTCACATCAATGAGAGAAGGTTGACGAAGTTACATACAGAAGGGTATTTGAATGCGTTCGAATATCAGTCGTATGCCACTTGTCAATCCTGTCTCAAAGGAAAGATGACAAAAACTCCGTTTACTGGACATGGAGTAAGAGCGAGCGAGCTCTTGGGACTCGTACACAGTGACGTGTGCGGTCCAATGTCTACACATGCCCGAAGCGGACATTCTTACTTCATTACTTTTACGGATGACTTCTCAAGGTACGGTTATGTCTTCTTAATGAAACATAAGTCCGAGGCCTTTGGAAAATTCCAGGAGTATAAGAATGAAGTAGAGAAACAGACCGGCAAAAGTATTAAGATTCTAAGATCGGATCGAGGTGGAGAATACTTAAGTGTCGAGTTCCTGGACTATTTAAAAGAGAACGGAATTCTCTCTCAACTTACTCCTCCTTACACCCCGCAACATAACGGTGTATCGGAGAGACGGAACCGCACCCTATTGGATATGGTGCGGTCCATGATGAGTAACGCTGAGTTGCCGCGATCATTCTGGGGATATGCGCTAGAATCAGCCGCATACCTTTTGAACCGAGTTCCGACTAAGACTGTGCCTTCCACACCATATGAAATGTGGTGTGGGAAGAGACCCTATTTTAAGCACATTAAGACATGGGGATGTCCGGCTTTTGTCAAAAAGCAGCATGCGGACAAGCTCGAGGCACGCTCAGTACAGTGCAAGTTTGTGGGGTATCCAAAGAACTCAAAAGGATATTTCTTCTACTGTGAAGAGGAACAAAAAGTTCTTGTTTCTCGTCATGCCTACTTCTTGGAAACTGAGTTTTTGGAAAACCAGATAAGTGGGAGCACAGTAGAACTGGAAGAAGTTCCAGAACCACAGACTGTTACTGAAAGTTTGGTGGAACCAGAGGGTTCAACAGAACAGGACATTCCTACGCCGCTCCGCAGAAGTAGTAGGCAGTCTCATCCGCCAGAGAGATACTACGGTTTTCTCATAGACGGGGATAGAGAGGATTGCATCATAGATTATGATGAGCCTACTAGCTTCCAGCAGGCCGTTCAGAGCGTTGACTCAGTGAAATGGCTGGATGCAATGCGGACCGAAATGGAGTCCATGTACACCAACAAGGTATGGACGTTGGACATTGCTCCAGACGGGGTAAAACCCGTAGGATGCAAGTGGATCTTCAAAAGGAAGATTGGTGTAGATGGACAGGTTGAGACCTATAAAGCTAGGCTGGTAGCAAAGGGTTTTCGTCAAAGACCTGGCTTGGACTATGACGAAACCTTTTCTCCAGTAGCCATGCTGAAATCCATTCGGATCCTTCTTGCCATTGCTGCCTTCCACGATTATGAGATTTGGCAAATGGACGTAAAGACAGCTTTTCTAAATGGAAATTTAGAGGAGTGTGTCTATATGGACCAGCCAGAGGGTTTCATTCAGAGTGGGAGCAGCGGAAAGGTGTGCAAGTTGCTTAAGTTCATCTATGGACTAAAGCAGGCATCGCGGAGTTGGAACATCTGCTTTGATGAGACAGTCAAAGAATTTGGCTTTATCAAAAATCCAGATGAACCATGCATCTATAGTAGATTTGTAGCGAGAACTGCAGTATTCCTCGTTTTAAACGTGGATGACATTCTCTTAATAGGAAATGACATTCCTATGCTACAATCTGTCAAGGGGTTCTTGTCACACAGGTTCTCCATGAAAGACCTGGGTGATGCCTCATACATCCTGGGGATCCGGATCCATCGTGATAGATCCAAGAGGATATTGGGACTTTCTCAGTCCAGGTACATCGACACCATAGTGAAGAGATTCAGTATGGAAGATTCCAAGCGCGGTAACCAACCGGCTTGTCACGGGATCACCCTCTCTAAAGAGATGTCTCCCAAGACTGATTTGGAGAGGGATCGCATGTCTATTATACCCTACGCTTCTGCGGTAGGCTCTATAATGTATGCGATGTTGTGTACCAGACCGGATGTAGCTTATGCACTAAGTGTGGTAAGCCGGTATCAGTCAAACTCTGGGGAGAAACACTGGATAGCGGTAAAGAACATTCTCAAGTACCTGAGAAGGACTAAGGAGATGTTATTGGTGTACGGCGGAAAAGACCTCCAGATCGAGGCCTTTGCTGACTCCAGCTTCCAGAGTGACAAGGATGATTCCAAGTCCATGTCGGGTTTTGTCTTCACCCTCAATGGAGGGGCGGTGTGTTGGAAGAGTTCCAAACAGGAAACCGTTGCAGACTCGACGATGGAAGCGGAATACATCGCTGCATCTGATGCCGCAAAAGAAGCTGTCTGGATGAGGAAGTTCTTGAAAGAACTTCAGGTGGTTCCGTCCATTGTTGATCCAATACCTCTGTATTGCGACAACAATGGGGCTATAGCTTTAGCGAAGGAACCCAGGTCCCATCAGAGATCCAGGCACATCTTGAGGCGGTATCACCTGATCAGGGAGATCGTGGATCGCAAGGAGATCGAGGTTCGGAGAGTTGCTTCAGAAGACAACACTGCAGATCCATTCACCAAGGCCCTGCCCCAGACTCAGTTCGAGCGGCTGATCGAGATGATAGGTCTTCGATACGCCAGTACATGGCCTTAGTGCAAGTGGGAGATTGTTAGTGTATATGCCCTAGAGGCCATTACTGTATCATACTAGTTTGTATATTACTTAATGGAAGCTTAGGATATTCACCTTGTATAAACAATCTTGCTCAAAATAGTAGTATGCTACTTGGTTTGTTTCTACTTCAATGTGTACTTGTGTTTATTTCAGTATATCACTTATGCGCATTAGTGGAGCCCTTAGGATCTTTGCTTGATTACCAGCGTTGTGATGGCAGTCGCACTAGTGGGGGCTGGGTAATCTATAAGCACATCCTTATACAGGTCCCTAGTCGCAGGACTATCGAGACAGGGCATCGATACTCCGGAGTAGACTAGCGTATGCGCTTCTCATCCCAGTGTGGGAGATGGTCTGTCCCACAGCCATCAGTACGTCGTACTGGAGATAATATACGGGTGCTCGTTGGGTTACGAGTACACTGGACAGGACTCGTCGGGAACTGATTGGTTGGTATTATACCTATCGTCAGTTATCAGTTCCCAGGTGACATGAGTACAGCTTAGTCCGCTGACTTGACACTGGCACTTCGCCTCAAGTGTGTTCCCACTGCACTTTGATCACTACCCTACCACGGCTCAAAGGAGTCGTGCAAACAGGTTGTGGTTGGGTGCAGTCCCGAAGCACTTGGAGGCAGTGACGGTTAGACAGGATTCGTCTCTCCCGGTATTGGGGGTTGACATCGCGCTGTGTCTAGGAGAGCCATTACACGAGTAGTCCCTGGCCAGGGCAAACGAGATATACTGGTAGGTTTCCAGTGTTATCTCAGGGTGTTTTGGGCTTCGCTCCGGCACGACTTGTACCGCTATTGGGGGACTGACGTTTACCGCCCCCTAGGCCCGCCATGCGATGTATCAGACGAACAGACCGGACTGTACGGAGACTGTCACATTCAGACTCAGTAGGAGTACCGATGGGGTTTCACCTCGTCAGCCTTCTTGTCGACATCTACCTGGGGACCGTTACGCACAGCTAGTGCCGCTTGCGGTCTGTGGTTAAACCCACAGCCATCAGTACGTCGTACTGGAGATAGTATACGGGTGCTCGTTGGGTTACGAGTACACTGGACAGGACTCGTCGGGAACTGATTGGTTGGTATTATACCTATCGTCAGTTATCAGTTCCCAGGTGACATGAGTACAGCTTAGTCCGCTGACTTGACACTGGCACTTCGCCTCAAGTGTGTTCCCACTGCACTTTGATCACTACCCTACCACGGCTCAAAGGAGTCGTGCAAACAGGTTGTGGTTGGGTGCAGTCCCGAAGCACTTGGAGGCAGTGACGGTTAGACAGGATTCATCTCTCCCGGTATTGCGGGTTGACATCGCGCTGTGTCTAGGAGAGCCATTACACGAGTAGTCCCTGGCCAGGGCAAACGAGATATACTGGTAGGTTTCCAGTGTTATCTCAGGGTGTTTTGGGCTTCGCTTCGGCACGACTTGTACCGCTATTGGGGGACTGACGTTTACTGCCCCCTAGGCCCGCCATGCGATGTATCAGACGAACAGACCGGACTGTACGGAGACTGTCACATTCAGACTCAGTAGGAGTACCGATGGGGTTTCACCTCGTCAGCCTTCTTGTCGACATCTACCTGGGGACCGTTACGCACAGCTAGTGCCGCTTGCGGTCTGTGGTTAAACCCACTGCCAGCGTAGTGTCGAGTCTTTAGAGTCCCACACAGAGGGTATTCGCCTCTGGGCAAAACAGAGTAGAGGTCGCATGGTTTTGCGACAGGGTTCGTTCTCATCCGCGCACTTGTGCACGTTTGGAATCCGGACGGATATTGCCAGCGGGCTCTGGTTTGAGCCGGATACTGGCATATGATTTGGGATTGCTTTTATCTCTCAGTATTCATGTTCCTCGGAACAAGGATGCCGGTGTGTATGCACAGTTATTTGAGGAAGAGGAAGAGGACTTTCTTTAGGGTTTCGGAACGGGTGTGTATGCACAGTTGACAGTCGTCTTTTTCCAAACCCTAATGGATTTGTATTATATCATTTAATAATATATAATAAAATGAAATTGTGTCATGGTTAGTTTTTGTTGACTTGTTGACCATGGTTGACTTGTTGACCATGGTTGGACTTTTGACCATTATCATTACAAAAGAAAGATGCTCTTGATTCTTGCATTTTCATTTAATGTTTGTAATGATATTGGTCATTCTAAAACTTTCCATCAACCTTTTCATCTTGATTATTATTATTTGATAATTCATTTTCTTTTGGCATTATGGTTGCAAGAAAGGAAATGAGAGCTCATTATCTCATTTAGCTTCTCTCTCTTCATCTTCATCTTCTTCTTCCTCTAGCAAAGAGAAACCTTCTCATGTGTTGAGAATCCTTCTCTTTAAAAACAAAAGCAACCCTTAGACACTCTCTACTCACTCTAGGATCAAGGGTTTAGCAAGCCGGCGATTCTAGTTCACTCCAAGTTCGAGAAAGAGCCCAAAAGTCGAGCCTTCGAGGTGGATCCATCTTCGACGGAAGAAGGCGACAAAGGAGAACCATCAACCTCTACAACAAAGTTTGAAGAAGAAGAAGTTCAAGTTTAGCTATAATCATCTTCATCCGAGTAGCTAAATCTCTTTAGCTAGTTTGCTAGTTTTAGTTTAGACAACGATCCCGACCTCGTTTAGTCCATGTTGCCTCTTGCGATAAAAATTTGTTTTTTATACCGTTTCCGCCTCCCCGTAAGAACCGGGGGTCGCAATATGGACTTACAGATACCCTGGTACTCGCACTTACACACGTCTTAAAGCCTGGGATAGTAGAAGATACCTTGAAATGCTCTTGTCTTAAAGCCAAAAGTATGAAGGAAATAAAAATGAAGAAAATATAAAGTGGTGAGAAAAATGAACACTGGTTTTGTTATCGCCAAGTCAGCAATAAAAAATATAGCGAGGGTGCCTCTTCACCTAGAGCCCTAAGGCCAACTGGTGTGGGAGTCACTGCTAAGCCTTAGGTGGTGCAAGACGAAGAAAATACACCAAATAAGCAAGCACGGGAGTAATCGATCGGTTAGTACCTCAAGAAGTATTAACGGTCGCATGAAAGTGTGTGAGCAATCTCATATAAATATTCATTGATTAAAAAGTACTGAGGCTGATGGGCAAGAGTATGATAGCTTGAATTGAATTCTCCGGGTGTAGGGATGTATTTACACACACGCAGGGTTATATGATCGATGTTTGGAAGAAAGATAGGAATGAAGAATAAGACGATGTTTTATTGAGGGAGGACGTGATTCCCGACATCTTTTCATGACTATTAAGATAGGGCTCATGTCAGCCGAAAAGCTAGCTTAGTTGGAAACCCTAATTTTCAAAGTCTTTCTTTTACAATTCTCTTCTTTAAATGTAAATTTCATGATCTTCCTTTTATTATTGGATTTTGTGGGTGCAATCCACTGAAAACCCTCTGGAGACAACACTCCTCCTACTAGGGACACCTAGAGGTTTAAAGGCTTGTTGCACGTGCTCAGTGCAATCGTGTTGCCTACGAAAGTGTGCTAGTTAGTTTTTCTCTTTCTTTATTTTCTTCTTCTTTTTAATAAAAAGTTCGCTCGAGACGATCGAAAATAAGTTTGGGGGAATATGATCAGTCGAAAATATTGCATCTTTTAACCGGCTATTTCCCTATCATTTGCACACATCTAGAAGTGTTCGGCATTCATATCGCACATATTAGCAAATCAGTCGTTAAATATCAGATTGCATGTGTTAGACTCTAAAACCGGCACTATAAAGTAAATTGACAGCATTTTATAGCATGGCATCATTCCTATATATCGCAACTTGTGTTTCGAAGTCTGTGCAGGACATTACAAAAGATCGGTCAAATTTACAAACGAAGACTGTTAAAAAGACGCCAACTCATAGATTTGGAATCTGGTATTAATATAGAGGGAATTATACAATTCAACATATCAGAAAGTACACCTGAAGACCGAAGAAGACAGTACCTGAAGTATCAAGCACTAAGGCCCTCAAAGGACCGCGGATCCGCGGCCTAAGCCAGCTTGTGCCGCGGATCCGCGGTCACATGACTACCAGACCACTTCGTTTCAGCTGCAGAAGTCTTCCCTCATTCAGAGCACCTCATCAAGCCACTACACTTTCTAGAAGACTCTAGATGATTCTGCCAGATCAGCAAGACTTAGGGTTTCTAAGCTAAACATTCCTAGCTTAAAGTCTATGCTAAGTTCCTAACTAACTTACAACAAACTTTAGGAGGGAATTGCAAATTCAAAATCCTAGACCTAGGGTTTTGGAAATCTATAAATAGGGCCCAAGGCTCACTAGAAGGGAACACGCTCATATATTGTAAATCAATCATTTGTGGGTTGATCACTAGTTGTTGATTGTTGAGAAACCCTAGTTCTTCATCTACCCACATTCTTGCCACCTCCAAACCCTAACCCTAATCCAATCTAGAAATACTCAATTCAAGATCCATGGAGTTCAAGCGAAGCAAGGCTTCAAACATCCTTTAGAAGCAAAGCCGGTATTCAACGGAGCACGAGATCGAAGCGATCCAAGACTCAAGAAGCCGAGCGATGCAAGATTCGACGTGCGAAGTTCCTACCTCTTGTAAATCTTGAGAGTTGTAACTACTTGTTGATGTAATAAAGCTGAAGATTCTTTAACTTGCTTATTTTTAATTCAAGCATTATGATTCATTTCGATTCTTGAATATGTACTTTGTGATGATGCTTGAATAAAACTCCGCTCGTGGATGGAATCGAAACAATTGTAAAATGATGATGTTGATGAATTGTTAAACGTTTCCTTAAGTCTTAAAACAATTGTAAATTCTTGAAAATCGATTGATCGATGATCTAGATCGATGCGAATGTGTTCTTGATTCCTTTCGCATGATCTAGAGATCGACAATTGATCATTCGACTTTCAAGAAGCTATCTAGTGAATTTTATTCATCGAAAGGACAAAGGATAGGATGAGGAACCCTAATTCTTCGCAAGATCCTTGATCCTCGATGAATTCGACATCGATTTAGCATCGATTTGGTACTAGATAAGAAATCGTAATCTTGAATCTCCATCACATCTACAATTTACTCGATTCCTATGAGCTTTACTTCAAATCTTGAAACCCTAAAGTGATTGGAATTCTATCGAAACTCGATTCTCGATGATTATCATTTTCTTGATTCTTGATTAGAATAGTGACACTTGAAACTCATTGATAAAAATCTTGAATCATGTTTTCTTTTCCTTTCTATTAAGTTTTCAATTCAAACAAATCAATATACAAACGAATCGCACAATCCCTGTGGACGATCCGCACTCGCTAACGATCTACATCCGACACCATAGTTGATTGCGGTCAAATAATTCTTTGATTGTGAATTCTATTCATTTTCTAAATACCGACACAAAGAAACTTATTCGAGTTACACACACAACGAGAATTTGAATTCAATCATAAGGCCTTCGTAAATGGATCAGCAGTGTTATCTTCCGTAGCATCTCTCCGAACCTCGATCTCCTGGCGACCCACGATCTCCCTGATCAGGTGATACCGCCTCAAGATGTGCCTGGACTTCTGATGGGACCTGGGTTCTTTCGCTAAATCTTGTTAGGTCCACGTTACCTCTCCCGGTACTTTCGGGGTTGCGGAAACGGTAAAACAAAAATTTTCTGGACTTTGTAACATGGACCGTAAAAGCCGGATCTTTGCTAAACAATACACTAGCATCCTAACTTGAGATGTATCTACTCGGTTAGGGGTTATACCTCAACATGAACTCCTTCTCTTCTTGTTGCTCTTCTCTTCTTGTTGTTCTTCTCTTTGCATGCTCGATGGTTGATCCGGACTTTGGCCACCACCGCGGCCTCCTTGAGTCGAAGAAGATCCACCCGAGAGATGTGCACCGAGCTCCACCTCAAACCGAGGTAACTAGGGCAAGGAGATTGCTAATCTAGAAGCCCTAGGATGTGTAGAGAAGATGTATGGATGTGTTTGTCAAGTGGAATCCTTTTTCTCTCAACACATGAGATCAAAGGAAAAATCAAGAGGAGGAAGAAGGAGAAGCAACCATGGAAATGTTTCTCATTTCTTTTTTTTGAGAGAGAATGAGAATGAGAAAATGAAAAGGTTAACCAAGAGAAAACCTAACCATGGTTGCAATAATGCAAAAACATTATCATTACTAATCCCATCAAGATAAAGGTGATGGCTACAAATGACATGACCATTATCATAACAAAAGAAAAAGAAAACCAAAGAATACTTTAGATCTTTCAAGAAGATCCAAGTCAACTTTGGTCAAATAGTCAACATAGTCAAGAATGTCAAATGGTCAATGTAATTAGCCATAACATAATTATCAATGAAAGGATTAGTAAATAATGTCCGCGGCTCATAATGGCTTTGACCAAACGAAATGTCAAAACCCTAATGAATCCGCCTCAAAATGGTTTTGACCGAATCAACTGTCAAAACCCTAATGAGCTTGCCACATAACGGTTTTGGCCGAACCAACTGCCAAAACCCTAATGAGGCACCTCCTCCTTCATCGCTCCGGAAAACTGTGCATACACACCTGCATCCGTATTCCGTAGAATGCGGATACACAGAAGACAAAACAAATCCATCCGTGCAACACTAGGATCTGGCTTAAACCAAAGCCCCCTAGTATTGACTGCCCGAACACCACACGCACACGAGTGTACAAAAGTGATTGCAGCCCTGCCGTAAAACCATACGGCCTCTACACGTTTCGCTCAGTGCAGGGAAACTCTCTGTGTGGGACTCTAAAGACTCGACACTACGCTGGCAGTGGGTTTAACCACAGACCGCAAGCGGCACTAGCTGTACGTAACGGTCCCCAGGTAGATGTCGATATGAAGGCCGATGAGGTAAACCCATCCGAACTCCTACTGAGTCGGTATGTGACAATCTCCATACAGTCCGGTCTGTTCGTCTGATACATCGCATGGCGGGCCTAGGGGGGCGGTAAACGTCAGTCCCCTAATAGCGGTACAAGTCGTGTCGGAGTGAAGCCCAATATACCCTGAGATAATACTGGAACCTACCAGTACATCTCGCTTGCCCTAGCCAGGGACTACTTGTGTAATGGCTCTCCTAGACACAGCGCGATGTCAACCCCCAATACCGGGAGAGACGAATCCTGTCTAACCGTCACTGCCTCCAAGTGCTTTGGGACTGCTCCCAACTACTACCTGTTTGCACGACTCAGTAGAGCCGTGGTAGGCTAGTAATCAAAGAACAGTGGGAACACACTCGAGGCGAAGTGACAGTGTCAAGTCAGCGGACTAAGCTGTACTCATGTCACCTGGGAACTGATAACTGACGATAGGTATAATACCAACCATCAGTTCCCGACGAGTCATGTCCAGTGTACTCGTAACCTAACGAGCACCCGCATACTATCTCAAGTACGACGTACTGACGGATGTGGGACAGACCGTCTCCCGTGCTGGGATGAGAAGCGCATACGCTAGTCTACTCCGGAGTATCGATGCCCTATCTCGGTACTCCCACGACTAGGGACGTGTATAAGGATGTGCTTGTTGATTACCCATCCCCCACAAGTGTGATCGCCATCACAACGCCGGTAATCAAGCAAAGATTCAAAAGGCTCTACTAATGCGTATAGGTGATATAATAAATAAACACACAAGTACACATTAAAGCAGAGACAAACCAAGTAGCATACTACTATATTGAGCAAGATTGTATGTACAACTGTGAATATCCCAAGCTTCCATGAAGTAATATACATACTAGTATGATACAGTAATGGCCTCTAGGGCATATACACTAACAATCTCCCACTTGCACTAAGGCCATGTACTGGCGTATCGAAGACCTATCATCTCGATCAGCCGCTCGAACTGAGTCTGGGGTAAAGCCTTCGTGAATGGGTCCGCAGTGTTGTCCTTTGTGTCCACTCTCCACACCTCGATCTCCTGGTGATCAATGATCTCCCTGATCAGGTGATACCGCCTTAAGATGTGCCTGGATTTCTGATGGGACCTTGGTTCCTTTGCTAAAGCTATAGCTCCATTGTTATCGCAATACAAAGGTATTGGGTCAACAATGGACGGAACCACCTGAAGTTCACTAATGAACTTCTTTATCCAGACTGCCTCTTTTGCGGCATCGCTTGCAGCAATGTATTCAGCCTCCATCGTCGAGTCTGCGACGGTATCCTGCTTGGAACTCCTCCAACATACCGCCCCTCCGTTGAGGGTAAACACAAAACCCGAGACGGACTTGCTGTCATCTTTGTCACTCTGGAAGCTTGAATCGGCAAAGGACTCGACCCTGAGGTCTCCATTACCGTAAACCAGGAACATCTCCTAAGTCCTTATCAGGTACTTGAGGATGTTCTTCACTGCTGTCCAGTGGTCCTCCCTTGGGTCTGACTGATACCGGCTTACCGCGCTCAACGCGTAAGCTACATCTGGTCTTGTACATAGCATCGCATACATTATAGATCCTACCGCCGAAGCGTAGGGTATAGTGCTCATGCGAACCCTCTCCTCGTCAGTCTTAGGAGACATCTTCTTGGAGAGGGTAATTCCGTGCAATGCGGGTATGTTACCGCGCTTGGAACCCTCCATACTAAATCTCTTTAGTACGGTCTCTATGTACCTGGACTGCGAAAGTCCCAATAATCTCTAGGATCTATCTCTATGGATCTTGATCCCCAGAATGTACGAGGCATCACCCAGGTCCTTCATGGAGAACCTTTGTGACAAAAATAGCTTGACCGATTGTAGCATAGGAACATCATTTCCTATCAAAAGAATGTCGTCCACGTACAAGACTAGGAACACGACAGTTCGTCCTACAATCTTCTTATATACACAGGGTTCAGCTTCGTTCTTGATGAAATCAAATTCCTTGATTGCCTCATCAAAACAGATGTTCCAGCTCCGCGATGCCTGCTTTAATCCATAAATGGATTGAAGCAACTTGCACACCCTTCCGCTGCTCCCACTGTCTACGAAACATTCTGGCTGATCCATGTAAACGCACTCTTCCAAACAACCGTTTAGGAAAGCCGTCTTAACATCCATCTGCCAGATTTCATAGTCATGGAAGGTAGCAATGGCAAGTAAGATTCAAATGGATTTGAACATAGCCACCGGAGAAAAAGTCTCGTCATAGTCCAAACCAGGTCTTTGACGAAAACCTTTTGCAACGAGTCTAGCTTTATAGGTTTCCACCTGCCCATCTACACCAAGTTTCCTTTTGTAGATCCATTTGCATCCAACGGGTTTTACCCCAGGTGGAGCAATATCCAAGGTCCACACTTTATTGGTGTACATGGACTCTATTTCGGATTGCATTTCTTCCTGCCACTTATCAGAGTCCCTAATGATAATGGTCTGCCTGAAACTGGTAGGGTCATCTTCTTCCAAGATGCAATCCTCTCATCCCCGTCTATGAGAAAACCGTAGTATCTCTCGGGCGGATGAGAAATCCTACCAGATCTGCGGAGTGGCTGAGGTTCGTTTGGGGTCATTGAATCTAGCGGTTCCTCCAAATTTTCAGTTACATTTTGTGGTCGCTGAATTTCTTCCAGTTCTACCGAACTCCCACTAGCTTCTTTTGCAAGAAACTCCCTTTCTAAGAAGGTAGCGTGGCGAGATACAAACACCTTCTGTTCCTCAGTGTGGTAGAACAGATATCCTAGTGAGTCTTTAGGATATCCCACAAATTTACAGAGAACTGACCGTGCCTCTAACTTGTCCGGTTTCTGTGTTTTCACATAGGCCGGACAACCCCATATCTTAAATCGCTTAAGATACGGATTTCTTGCATTCCATATTTCATATGGAGTTTTAGGCACTGATTTGGATGGAACATAGTTCAATAGGTACGCCGTTGTCTGAAGCGCATGTCCCCAAAATGAAAGAGGCAACTCAGCACTACTCATCATGGAGCGAACCATATCCAATAGGGTACGATTCCTCCGCTCCGATACACCGTTGTGCTGTGGTGTATAAGGAGGAGTAAGCTGAGAGTGAATACCATTCTCTTTTAAGTAATCTTGGAATTCCGTGCTTAAGTACTCCCCTCCCCTGTCAGACCGGAGGATCTTGATACTTTTGCCTGTCTGGTTCTCTACTTCGTTTCTAAATTCCTTGAATTTCTCAAAAGCTTCAGATTTGTGTTTCATCAGATACACATATCCGAACCTAGAGAGATCGTCAGTGAATGTGATGAAGTACGAGAACCCACCCCTTGCATGTATAGACATCGGACCACACACATCACTGTGTATGAGTCCCAAGAGCTCTCTTGCTCTTTCTCCATGTCCGGTGAACGGAGATTTGGTCATCTTTCCTTTGAGACAAGACTGACAAGTTTCATAAGATGAAAACTCGAACGTATTCAAGAGTCCATCTTTATGCAACTTACTCAGTCTTTTCTCTCCGATATGACCAAGCCTACAATGCCACAAGTAGGATTCATTTGTATCTGAATTCTTCCTCTTGCGTGTGTTTTGTATATTGAGAACCGTATTCTGATTTAGAACGTAGATACCATTAGATAGTGTACCCTCTGCAACCAGTACCTTATGAAAGCAAATGTTCATGATATTCTTTTCAAGAACAAAGTTATATCCATCTTTATCGAGTAAAGAAACTGATATGATGTTGCAAACCATGGAGGGTAATAGTAGCAATCGTTTAAAATCATAGTCTTGCCATTTGGCAATACTAGGTGATATTCACCGACGGCTGCCGCATTAACTTGTGCTCCGTTCGCTACTCTGAGCGACATATCACCCGGTGCAACTTTTCTACTTTTTCTCAGTCCCTGTAATAAATTACAGATTTGAGATCCCGATCCGGTATCAAGTACCCAGGAGGTAGGGCTGACCGTAAAACAGTTCTCAATTACAAGAACACCTGAAGTAGATGCAAAACCATGCTTCTCCTTCAACTGGGTATCCTGGAAATCCATAAAATCCCCTTTCCCATTCTCACACTCATGACTGTTGTCACAAGTTAGAGCTGAACCAACTTTCCCCAGTCCCGAATAAGAATTCGGATCGGTCAAGCGATACATTTTATTATCTTGATTAGGGCGTGAAAAGGTTGCTGCCTGAAGAGAGAGAAAAGAAACACTCAGCGTATGCTCTTGCAAGATTAGATTGGTTTATTAATTTATCTAACCAGGATGTCTCCCACTGTCTGCTCAAATTCTTCTTAAAACCTTTTTAAAAGAAGAACTAGCCGGGTTTTAATTCACGTCACAATACTTGCTTAACCTTTCAGCCAGGCTAGTGTCGGTACTTCGAGGGAGGTTTTCCAACGCTTTCACGAAGTTCCTTAATTCAAGAACCTCTTTTCCCTGGGGGCGTAGCCCCGCTAACACCTTTCTAGACACCTACTAGGTTTATAGCATTGATCGTTAAGTGAAATAATCTCCCGAGAGTAATCCAACTCATCAGTAGGATCGGGATCCAACTGTCATTGTGTGATAACCTAGATGGAATCCACTCTAGTCACCACACTCCAGAAGGTATGCTAAAGCTGCAAGTTTCAGTTCTTTTGAAACTCCCGATCTGGTTTTTGCCCCTAGGACCCAAGTGATCTTGACGGAGTCAACAAATCAAATAGTCCTAGTCAAGTTCAACCTGTCATTATCTGGATTGCATTAAACCCACCCGCATAACCCTTGACGGAGTCAACAAGGTTATACGACTGTCCTAATCAATCCCATATACCGATACAAACAAGCAGCACTTAGCTACCGTACACTACGCCTTGACGGAGTCAACAAACGCAGCACGAATACTAAGTGTTACTTGTAAGAAATGACGGAGGGCTACGGCTGGGTTTTTGGCGAAAAACCCGTTAACGTAATGAACTTGATATCGTTGAAGGAACCTGGTAGTCTATTTGAAAATATAGTGGCGAAAACTTTTGCTAAAGAGGTCACTCCCTGTGAAGGGATCTCGGCTCTTTCCTCGTCGAATGAGGTGCAGTATATTCCAAACTGAATACCTCGATGCAAAGCAAGCATAATCGACTATAGTGAAGTTATTACCCTGACGCAAACTTTTGTCCAAGGGGTCACTCCCGATGAAGGGATCTCGGCCCTTGCCTCGTCGACTGAGGTGCTGGGCATTCACAACCGAATACCGCTATGCAAAACAAAAATGAACGTCCTTGCAATAACAGCTTTTTGAAAAATTGTTCCAACAACGTCTTTTAGGTTTGTTTTCTTGCATTAGTTCTTTTAATGCGTCCCATCATTTAAATCCTACCATTGCAGAAAACAACCAAAATATGACGTACGCTTATGCCATTCGCATTCGCCACTGGGCCCCGTCATCACCCGTTAGGTTACTTAACTAACGACAGAGCGGGGGCTGGGCTAGCGCGGCTGTAAAACATAAGCAACGCCTAAATAGTTATTATATATAGATATACTGCAACGATAGCCAATCCAGATCACAGATGAACACTTTGGATATACTAGGAACCCGCGATTCGTTCAAGCCTGCAACGAAAAGAGGATTACACGGTTGCGATGAATAGCCAAAACCCCACCCAAGACCCCTACGGGTGCGGCAAACTACCCGCCAAGTACCCGAAGCGAAGTAACCTCCCTCAATGCCATGAGTAGGCCACTCGGCACTTCGAGATACCCGGTAGTTTGTGCCCCCCCCTCCATGGGTCTATCCTAGGAGCAAAAACAGTAAAAAGAATTATACAATGACGGCTACATCCCCGACCCGGTTGTGCGGCCATACAAATAATATTACATCAATTTACAAATTTATTACATGAATGAAAGAAAAAAGAAAACCTCATCTCACATCCACCCCGGCTATTCATCCGCGACAATCCAACGAGTTCATATACACAAACCATCAACAACAATCACAGATCACAGATATGTATAACCCCGACTAATCGACATATAGCGATTAGCCGACATTCAATACATATGAACATCACAGATATAACCTTTATAGTCAAAGTATATTGAAGTTCGGAAAAATACGGATTTATAGGCCCCCAAAAACAAATTTCTATTCCGGCAAATCTGGGCATATTAAAACCATCTTAAAAATCCTAAAACCAAGTCAGAAACACTCTGCACCAAAAACGACCCAGTGACTCACCAAGATGGCCGCGGTTCCGCGGCAATAGCTAGCTTGCTATTGCCGCGGAAACGCGGCGCATTGGTCGAGTTGCTGGCTCGTTTTTGGTGGGTTTCTTCTAAAAACCCTGAGATGATTTTTGGAGTATAACAAATTTTGTTTTGACCAGAAAAAATTTTAACAGAAACTCAGGTTTTTATAACTCGGTTTTTTCGATTTTTCCGTTTCGAACTTCGATACACTTCACTACCAAGCTAGTTTATGTTTAGTTAGGCTCTGATACCACTGTTAGGTCCACGTTACCTCTCCCAGTACTTTCGGGGTTGCGGAAACGGTAAAACAAAAATTTTCTGGACTTTGTAACATGGACCGTAAAAGCCGGATCTTTGCTAAACAATACACTAGCATCCTAACATGAGATGTATCTACTCGGTTAGGGGTTATACCTCAACTTGAACTCCTTCTCTTCTTGTTGCTCTTCTTTTCTTGTTGTTCTTCTCTTCTTGTTGTTCTTCTCTTCGCATGCTCGATGGTTGATCCGGACTTTGGCCACCTCTGCGGCCTCCTTGAGTCGAAGACGATCCATCCGAGAGATGTGCACCGAGCTCCACCTCAAACCGAGGTAACTAGGGCAAGGAGATTGCTAATCTAGAATCCCTAGGATGTGTAGAGAAGATGTATGGATGTGTTTGTCAAGTGGAATCCTTTTTCTCTCAACACATGAGATCAAAGGAAAAATCAAGAGGAGGAAGAAGGAGAAGCAACCATGGAAATGTTTCTCATTTCTTTTTTATTTGAGAGAATGAGAATGAGCAAATGAAAAGGTTAACCAAGAGAAAACCTAACCATGGTTGCAATAATGCAAAAACATTATCATTACTAATCCCATCAAGATAAAGGTGATGGCTACAAATAACATGACCATTATCATAACAAAAGAAAAAGAAAACCAAAGAATACTTTAGATCTTTCAAGAAGATCCAAGTCAACTTTGGTCAAATAGTCAACATAGTCAAGATGGTCAAATGGTCAATGTAATTAGCCATAACATAATTATCAATGAAAGGATTAGTAAATAATGTCCCCGGCTCATAATGGCTTTGACCAAACGAAATGTCAAAACCCTAATGAGTCCGCCTCAAAATGGTTTTGACCGAATCAACTGTCAAAACCCTAATGAGCTTGCCACATAACGGTTTTGGCCGAACCAACTGCCAAAACCCTAATGAGGCGCCTCCTCCTTCATCGCTCCGGAAAACTGTGCATACACACCTGCATCCGTATTCCGGAGAATGCGGATGCACAGAAGACAAAACAAATCCATCCGTGCAACACTAGGATCTGGCTTAAACAAAAGCCCCCTAGTATTGCCTGCCCGAACACCACACGTACACGAGTGTACGTAAGTGATCGCAGCCCTGCCGTAAAACCATACGGCCTCTACACGTTTCGCTCAGTGCAGGGAAACTCTCGGTGTGGCACTCTAAACACTCGACACTACGCTGGCAGTGGGTTTAACCACAGACCGCAAGCGGCACTAGCTGTACGTAACGGTCCCCAGGTAGATGTCGATAAGAAGGCCGATGAGGTAAACCCATCCGAACTCCTACTGAGTCTGTATGTGACAATCTCCGTACAGTCCGGTCTGTTCGTCTGATACATCGCATGGCGGGCCTAGGGGGCGGTAAACGTCAGTCCCCTAATAGCGGTACAAGTCGTGTCGGAGTGAAGCCCAATACACCCTGAGATAACACTGGAACCTACCAGTACATCTCGCTTGCCCTGGCTAGGGACTACTTGTGTAATGGCTCTCCTAGACACAGCGCGATGTCAACCCCCAATAACGGGAGAGACGAATCCTGTCTAACCGTCACTGCCTCCAAGTGCTTCGAGACTGCTCCCAAATACTACCTGTTTGCACGACTCAGTAGAGCCGTGGTAGGGTAGTAATCAAAGAACAGTGGGAACACACTCGAGGCGAAGTGACAGTGTCAAGTCAGCGGACTAAGCTGTACTCATGTCACCTGGGAACTGATAACTGACGATAGGTATAATACCAACCATCAGTTCCCGACGAGTCCTGTCCAGTGTACTCGTAACCTAACGAGCACCCGCATACTATCTCAAGTACGACGTACTGACGGCTGTGGGACAGACCGTCTCCCGTGCTGGGATGAGAAGCGCATACGCTAGTCTACTCCGGAGTATCGATGCCCTATCTCGGTACTCCCACGACTAGGGACGTGTATAAGGATGTGCTTGTATATTACCCAGCCCCCACGAGTGTGATCGCCATCACAACGCCGGTAATCAAGCAAAGATCCAAAGGGCTCTACTAATGCGTATAGGTGATATAATAAATAAACACACAAGTACACATTAAAGCAGAGACAAACCAAGTAGCATACTACTTTATTGAGCAAGATTGTCTGTACTACTGTGAATATCCCAAGCTTCCATCAAGTAATATACATACTAGTATGATACAGTAATGGCCTCTAGGGCATATACACTAACAAATCTATTGCTCCGTTGTTGTCGCAATAGAGCGGTATTGGATCAACAATGGTAGGAACCACCTGAAGCTCCGTGAGGAACTTCTTTATCCAGACAGCTTCCTTTGCGGCATCTGCAGCAGCGATATATTCTGCTTCTATAGTCGAGTCAGCAACGGTTTCCTGTTTGGAACTCTTCCAACACACCGCCCCTCCATAGAGGGTAAAGACATAACCCGACATGGACTTGGAATCATCCTTGTCACTCTGGAAGCTGGAGTCAGCAAAGGCCTCGATCTGGAGGTCTTTTCCGCCATACACCGAGAACATCTCCTTAGTCCTTCTCAGGTACTTGAGAATGTTCTTTACCGCTATCCAGTGTTTCTCCCCAGGGTTTGACTGATACTGGCTTACCACACTCAGTGCATAAGCTACATCTGGTCTGGTACACAACATCGCATATATTATAGAGCCTACCGCAGAAGCGTAGGGTATAATAGACATACGATCCCTTTCTAAATCAGTCCTGGGAGACATCTCTTTGGAGAGGGTGATCCCGTGACTAGCCGGTAGATTACCGCGCTTGGAATCTTCCATACTGAATCTTTTCAGTATGGTGTCAATGTACCTGGACTGTAAGAGTCCTAATATCCTCTTGGATCTGTCACGGTAGATCCGGATCCCCAGAATATATGAGGCATCACCCAGGTCTTTCATGGAGAACCTGTGTGACAAGAACCCTTTGAAAAATTGTAGCATAGGAATGTCATTTCCTATCAAGAGAATGTCATCCACGTATAAAACGAGGAATACTACAGTTCTCGCTACAAATCTACTATAGATGCATGGTTCATCTGGATTTTTGATAAAGCCAAATTCCTTGACCGTCTCATCAAAACAGATGTTCCAACTCAGCGATGCATGCTTTAGTCCATAGATGGACTTAAGCAACTTGCACACCTTTCCGCTGCTCCCATTCTGAATGAAACCCTCTGGCTGGTCCATTTAGACACACTCCTCTAAATTTCCATTTAGAAAAGCGGTCTTTACGTCCATTTGCAAAATCTCATAATCGTGGAAGGCAGCAATGGCAAGAAGGATCCAAATGGATTTCAGCATAGTCACTGGAGAAAAGGTTTCGTCATAGTCCAAGCCAGGTCTTTGACGGAAACCCTTTGCAACAAGTCTAGCTTTATAGGTCTCAACCTGTCCATCTACACCAATCATCCTTTTGAAGATCCACTTGCATCCTACGGGTTTTACCCCATCTAGATCAATATCCAACGTCCTTACTTTGTTGGTGTACATGGACTCCATTTCGGTCCGCATTGCATTCTGCCATTTAACCGAGTCAACGCTCTGAATGGCCTGCTGGAAGCTAGTAGGCTCATCACTATCAATGATGCAATCCTCTCTATCCCCGTCTATGAGAAAACCGTAGTATCTCTCGGGCTGATGAGACTGCCTACTACTTCTACGGAGCGGCGTAGGAATGTCCTGATCTTTCGAACCCTCTGGTTCTACTAAGCTTTCAGTAATAGCTCGTGGTTCTGGAATTTCTTCCAGTTCTATTGCGCTCCCACTTATCTGATTTTCCAAAAACTCAGTTTCCAAGAAGTGGGCATGACGAGAAACAAAAACCTTTTGTTTCTCTTCGCAATAGAAGAAATATCCCTTGGAGTTCTTTGGATATCCCACAAACTTGCACTGTACTGAGCGTGCCTCGAGCTTGTCCGCATGCTGCTTTTTGACAAAAGCTGGACATCCCCATGTCTTATTGTGATTAAGATAGGGTCTCTTCCCACACCACATCTGATATGGTGTAGTAGGCACAGTCTTAGTTGGAACTCGGTTCAAAAGGTATGCAGTTGATTCTAGCGCATATCCCCAGAATGACCGCGGTAACTCAACGTTACTCATCATGGACCGTACCATATCCAATAGGGTTCGGTTCCGTCTCTCCGATACACCGTTATGTTGCGGAGTGTATGAAGGAGTAAGCTGAGAGAGAATTCCATTATCTTTTAAGTAATCCAGGAACTCGGCACTCAAGTATTCACTACCCCGATCAGATCTTAGTGTCTTGATACTTTTGCCTGTTTGTTTTTCTACTTCATTCTTATATTCCTGGAATTTTCCAAAGGCTTCGGATTTATGTTTCATTAAGAAGACATAACCGTACCTTGAAAAGTCATCCGTAAAAGTAATGAAGTAAGAATAACTGCTTCGTGCATACGTAGACATTGGACCGCACACGTCGCTGTGTACGAGCCCCAAGAGCTCGCTCGCTCTTACTCCGTGTCCAGTGAACGGAGTCTTTGTCATCTTTCCTTTGAGACAGGATTGACAAGTTGCATATGATTGATATTCGAACGGATCCAAATATCCTTCTGTATGTAACTTCGACAACCTTCTCTCATTGATGTGACCCAGTCTACAATGCCACAAGAAACTCTGATTTGTATCCGGAGACTTTCTTTTGTGTGTATTCTGGACATTGAAAATCTGTGGTTGGTTTAATACGTATATACCATTGCTCATTGTACCTGACCCAATCAAAACTTGATTAAGGTGAATGTTTACAACATTACTTACAAACGCAAATTCATAACCTTATTTAGAAATCAAAGATACAGAAATGATATTACAAGTTGCGTTGGGTACAAAAAAGCAATTACGTAGAACCAAAACATGTCCATCTGACATTCCCAGGTGATAGTCCCCCACGGCCTCATGATCCATGCTAGCTCCGTTTGCAACTTTGAGGGTCATGTCACCTGCTTTCATAAACCTACGCTTTCTCAACGCCTGCAATGAATTACAGATATGAGATCCTGATCCGGTATCCAATACCCAGGACGTAGAGTTTATTGATAGATAGTTTTCAATAACATACATACATGAAGCTGAAGCCGCAACCTGCTTCAGAACCTGTGTTTTGGCTTTCCAAGTCCTGCAATCTTTTTTCCAGTGTCCACTCTTGTGACAGTAAAAGCATTCTTCCTTATCCACAAGCTTCCCCGCTACCTTTGTTGCTTTTGCCTTTCCCTTCGTATCCACCTTACTAACACCGCCCCTTGGTTTGGCGGGGGTTTTCTTCTTCTTTCCCTTGGCTTTCGCCCTGGACCTACAAGAGGAAGATCCTCCTACAAACAAAGTGGATGTTTCCCTACCTTTCTGTAGGGTGCCCTCTGCACTCCTCAGCATGTTGAGGAGTTCTGAAAGTTCAACTTCCTTTTCCTGCAAGTTGAAGTTCAGGATGAACTGGGCGTAAGTGAAAGGAAGGGACTGGAGAATCAAGTCCGTATAGAGCTCATTCTCCAACATGGTCCTAAGGTCCGCGAGCTCCTCTATGTAGCCAATCATCTTAAGCACGTGTTCCGCTACCGATGATCCGACGGCCAATCTTGCCGAAAACAACTTCTTCGACACTTCGTATCTGGCGATACGAGATTTCTCTCCATACAGTTCTTTTGTATGGAGAAATATGGATTTGAGGTCCATATTCTCATGCCTCCTCTGATGTTCATTGTCCATAGAGGCAAGCACGAGGCACTTGGCCTTCGCACAGTTGATCTCCTAAGTCTTACGGATTTCCTTATCCGCGACGCTGGAGGTGGGACCTGGGACAGGGGAAGCCTTAGAGGTAAGAAGATACCCCAACTTGTCATAAGTGATTGCCATTTTGACATTCTTGAGCCAATCTTTGTAGTTTGGCCCTGTCAGTATGTTTTTATCTAGAAGTAACTTAAGTCCAGTCATGAAAAATGGACGCTGCAATTAGGAGAGAGAGAAGAAACACTTTAGCATGATGCTCTTGCAAGTTTAGAGTGGTTTTTAATTTGTCTAAACGTGATGGATCCCACTGTCTCTCGAATCCCTCCTCAAACCATATAGGAAGAACTATTCGAGATCAATCTCACCGTACAATACTTGCTTAACCGTTCAGCCAGGCCAGTGTCGGTACTTCGAGGGAGGTTTTCCAACGCTTTCACGAAGTTCCTTAATTAAGTAACCTCTTTTCCCTGTGGGCGTAGCCCCGCTAACACCTTTCTAGACACCTACTTGGTTTATAGCATTGATCGTTAAGTGAGATTGTTCCGGAGGAGTAGCATATACTCACAGTAGGATCGGGATCCAAATATCATCGCGTGACAAAACTGAAGGAATCCTACCAGAATCATCACACTCTAAATGGTATGCAGCGCTAGCAAGTTTCAGTTCTTTTGAAACTCCCGATGTGGATTTTTGCCCCATGCTCTTATGACCTTGACTTTGGCCAACAAATCATAAGTCACATGTCAAGTTCTACCCGTCATTCTCCAGGTTAATTTGAGCTCACCCGCACATACCCTTGACTTTGGCCAACAAGGTAGAACGACTGCCCCAAAACAACACATCTATCTATGCTGCACATGAATACCCAATAGCTACCAATCACTATGCCTTGACTTTGGCCAACAAACATAGCTTGAATACTTATTGACCATTCATGTGAAACGACGGAGGGCTACGAATGGTTTTGGCGAAACCGTGAACGTAGTGAACTTGATATAATCGAAGGAACGAAATAGCTTTCAAAAAGGAGTGGTTCAAGCTCCGCATTTAAAAGTTTGGTTTTGAAAAGAACCGAGTGGTTTTCAAAGTGTTCCAACGACTTTTACTTGGTTCATTTTTTTTCTTGCATTAATTCCAATGGGTCCTATCATTTAATCCTACCATTGCAGAAAAAAACGAAAATATGACGTACGCTTATGCAATCCGCATTCGCCACGGGGTCCCGTCATCACCCATTAGGTTACTTAACTAACGACATAGCGGGGGCTGGACTAGCGCGGATGCAAAACATAAGCAACGCCTAAATAGATATCATATAGATATATATAAACATTCGACACATGCAATGATAGCCATTCCAGATCACAGATGAATACATTGTATATACTAGGAATCCGCAATTCGTACGAGCCTTTAACGAAGAACGGATTACACGATCGCGATGAATAGCCAAACCCCACCCTAGACCCCTACGGGTGCGGCAAACTACCCGCCAAGTACCCGAAGCGAAGCAACCTCCCTCAACACCGTGAGTAGGCCACTCGGCACATCGAGATACCCGGTAGTTTGTGCACCCCACCTTAGGTCTATCCTAAGAGCAAAAACAGTAAAAAGAAATTATACAATGACGGCTACAACCCCGACCCGGTTGTGCGACCATACAAATATTATTACATCAATTTACATATTACAAGAATTGAAAGAATAAGAAAACTCTCATCTCACAACCCCCCGGCTATTCATCCGCGACAATCCAACGAATTCATTTACACATACCATCAACATTACAGATCACAGATATGTATAACCCCCACTAATCGACGTATAGCGATTAGCGGACGTTCAATACATATATCACATCACAGATATAACCCATTAGCCAAAGTGTAAAGAAGTTCGATCAAAATACGGATTTGTGACCACCCCAAAAACCAACTTGTTCTCTGGAAAATCTGGGTGGAAACAAACTATCTCAAAAATCAGAAAACACCCCCAGAAGTAAACTGCAAAAAAACGATCCACGGCCGAGTCAACTCGGCCGCGGAACCGCGGTGAGTTGGTCGGTTCAGTGGGTCGTTTTTCTTGCCTGTACTTAGAAAAGCCTGAGCCGATTTTTAAGATATTATTTATTAATTTTAAAGCAGGTTTAAAAATCGGCAGAAAGTTAGGGTTTTTAAAAAATGTTTTGCGATTTTTTCCGATCGAAGTTCTATATACTTTGCTAACTAGTTAGTTTGTGTTTAGCTAGGCTCTGATACCACTGTAAGTCCACGTTGCCCACCCCGGTGCTTGCGGGGAGGCGGAAACGTTATGAAAATTCCGATTTTTACAACTCTAGGCAACATGGACTATGCAAATGAGGGATCTTTGCTAAACAAAACTAACTAACAAAGCTAAAGAGAGTTAGCTACTCGGAAAGTGGGTCATACCTTGGTCTTCAAGTCCTTCTCTTCTTTCTCCATGGAGTGGAAGAAAGGGTTCTCCTTGTCGCCTTATTTTGCCGAAGAAAGATCCACCCGAGGGCCTCAACCTTTGGCTCCAACCTCAAACTAGAAGTAACTAAGGTGCTTGGTGTGCTAGACCTAGGACCTTAGAAAGAGTAGAGAGTGTTTTTGAAGGGATTATCTCAAGCTCAAAATGGTTCTCAACTCATGAGAGGGGAGAGCTAGAGAGAGAGGAAGAGGAGGAGAGAGAATGGAAATGATAAAGTGAGAAGAATATTACAACCCTTCTCACATATATGTGATTTACGAATAATAGATAATTAGTCAAGATAATTGTCATGGTTAGTCAAGATAATTGTCAAGAAATGACCATTATCATTTTACATTAAATGCTTTTGCAAGGATCAAAGAGCATCTTTCATATGGAATGATGATGGTCAACTTGTCAACCTAGGTCAACAAGTCAAGTATAGTCAAATGGTCAACAACCCTAACCATGCACAATTATAATTAACTAATAACAATAAATCATAATTCACACATAAATATTAGGGTTAAGAAAATGACAATGGTCATCAACCCTAAACAAAGTCCTCTGCCTCTGTCTCAGTGAACTGTGCATACACACCCGTATCCGTGTTCCGAGGAACACGAATACAATGAGATAAAACCAATCCCAAATCATATACTAGGATCCGGCTTAAACAAAAGCCCGCTAGTATAAGCTGTCCGGACACCAAACGTGCACAAGTGCGCGGATGTGAACGAACCCCGTCGCAATAACATGCGACCTCTACTCATTTTTCCTAAAGGCGAATAACCCTCTGTGTGGGACTCTAAAGATTCGACACTACGCTGGCAGTGGGTTTAACCACAGACCGCAAGTGACACTAGCTGTACGTAACGGTCCCCAGGTAGATGCCGATAAGAAGACTGACGAGGTAAACCCCATCTGAACTCCTACTGAGCCTGAATGTGACAGCCTCCGTACAGTCCCGTCTGTTCGTCTAAGAACATCACATGGCGGGCCTGGGTGGGCGGTAAACGTCAGTCCCCTACTAGCGGTACAAGTCGTGCCGGAGTGTAGCCCAAAACACCTGAGATAACACTGGAAACCTACCAGTCTATCTCGCTTGCCCTGGCCAGGGACTTTGTGTAATGGCTCTACTAGACATAGCGCGATATCAACCCCCAATACCGGGAGAGACGAATCCTGTCTAACCGTCACTGCCTCCAAGTGCTTCGGGACTGCACCTAAAAACTACCTGTTTGCACGACTCCTTTGAGTCGTGGTAGGGTAGTAATCAAAGTACAGTGGGAACACACTCGAGGCGAAGTGGCAGTGTCATATCAACGGAATAAGCTGTACTCATGTCACCTGGGAACTGATAACTGACGATAGGTATAATACCAATCAACATTTCCCGACGAGTCCTGTCCAGTGTACTCGTATCCTAACGAGCACCCGCATACTATCACAAGTACGACATACTGACGGCTGTGGGACAGGCCGTCTCCAAAGCTGGGATGAGAAGCGCATACGCTAGTATACTCCGGAGTATCGATGCCCTATCTCGATAGTCCTGCGACTAAGGACCTGCATAAGGATGTGCTTATAGATTACCCAGCCCCCACGAGTGTGACTGCTATCACAACGCTGGTAATCAAGCAAAGATCCTAAGGGCTCCACTAATGTGTAAAGGCGATATGCTAAAAGAAACACATGCACACATAAAAGCAGAAACAAACCAAGTAGCATACTACCATTTTGAGCAAGAATTTCAATACAAGGTGAATATCCCAAGCTTCCATCAAGTAATATACAATCCAGTAGATACAGTAATGGCCTCTAGGGCATATACACTAACAATAAGTGGCTGGATGCTATGCGATCCAAAATGGAGTCCATGTACACCAATAAAGTATGGATCTTGGATATTGCTCCACCTGGGGTAAAACCCGTTGGATGCAAATGGATCTACAAAAGGAAACTTGGTGTAGATGGGCAGGTGGAAACCTATAAGGCTAGACTCGTTGCAAAAGGTTTTCGTCTAAGACCAGGTGTGGACTATGATGAAACTTTTTCTCAGTGGCCATGCTCAAATCCATTCAGATCCGTCTTTCCATTGTTGCCTTCCATGACTATGAGATCTGGCAGATGGACGTAAAAAAGACTTTTCTAAATGGCATTTTGGAAAGTGCGTTTATATGGATCAGCCAGAAGGTTTTGTAGATAGTGGGAGCAGCGGGAAGGTGTGTAAGTTCCTTAAATCCATTTATGGATTAAAACAAGCATCGCGAAGCTGGAACATCTGTTTTGATGAGACAGTCAAGGATTTTGACTCCAACAAGAATGAAGATGAGCCTTGTATATATAAGAAGATTGTAGGACAAACTGTCGTGTTCCTAGTCTTGTACATGGACGACATTCTTTTGATAGGAAATGATATTCTTATGCTACAATCGGTCAAGCTATTCTTATCACAAAGGTTCTCTATGAAAGACCTAGGTGATGCCTCGTACATTCTGGGGATCAAGACCTACAGAGATAGATCTAAGAGATTATTGGGACTTCCGCAGTCCAGGTACATAGAGACCGTACTAAAGAGATTTAGTATGGAAAATTCCAAGCGCGGTAACATAACCGCATTGCACGGAATCACCCTCTCTAAGGAGATGTCTCCCAGGACTGACGAGAAGAGGGTTCGCATGAGCATTATACGTACGCTTCGGCGGTAGGATATATAATGTATGCGATGTTATGTACAAGACAAGATGTAGCTTACGCACTAAGCGTGGTGAGCCGGTATCAGTCAGACCCAGGTGAGAACCACTGGACACCAGTGAAGAATATTCTCAAGTACCTGAGAAGGACTAAGGAGATGTTCCTGAGTTATGGTAATGGAGACCTCAGGGTCGAATCCTTTACTGATTCAAGCTTCCAGAGTGACAAGGATGACAGCAAGTCTATCTCGGGTTTTGTGTTTACCCTCAATGGAGGGGCGGTGTGTTGGAAGAGTTCCAAACAGGACACCGTCGCAGACTCGTCGATGGAGGCTGAATACATTGCTGCAAGCGATGCCGGAAAAGAAGCGGTCTGGATGAAGAAGTTCATAACTGAACTTCAGGTAGTTCCGTCCATTGTTGACCCAATACCTTTGTATTGCGATAACAATGTGGCTATAGCTTTAGCGAAGGAACCACGGTCCCATTATAAATCCAGGCACATCTTAAGGCGGTATCACCTGATCAGGGAGATCGTAGATCGCCTGGAGATCGAGGTCCAGAGAGTGGATACGAAAGAGAACACGACGGATCCATTTACAAAGGCCCTCCCTCAAGCACAGTTCGAGCGACATTTTGAGATGTTGGGTATGCGGTACGCCAGCTGCTGGCCTTAGTGCAGACGTTGGGTATTCGGTACGCCAATCACTGGCCTTTACTGCAAGTGGGAGATTGTTGGATATATATGCCGTAGAGGCTAGTATTGTATATGTATACATATGGATGCTAGGGATATGTATGTACAGGACAATCTTGCTCAGTTTTATAGTATATTATTTGACTTGTCTTTGTCAGGATATGTGTATTTATTTCTATTGTTGTCATATCTACCAAGCACATATTGATAAACACTCGATACGGTAGTATACTATTATGGTTTGTCTTTATCTTAACATGGCATATTTCATACTCGTTATTACATATTGCGGTTACATGTTGATAAAGTCCGTAGGATCTTGCTTGACTACCTGCGTTGTGATGGCGATCACACTTGTGGGAGCAGGGTAGCCCATAACCATAGCCTAAATGGTCCTTAGTCGCGTGAGTATCAAGACTGGGCATTGATTCTCCAGAGTAGACTAGTGTATACGTTTCTAGCCCCGTCGGTGGATGCTTGGTCCTGCAGCCATTGGTCTGATGCACCCAAGATCGTATACAGGTGGTCACTGGGTGTGAGTACACTGGACGGACTCACCGAGAACTTCCAGATGGTACTATACCTATTCTCAGATGGAAGTTCTCAGGTGTCATGTGTACATGTTAGTCTTTAGACCTGAGATCGGCATTTGTCTCATGTGAGTTCCCACCGAGCATTGATCACTACCCTACCATGGCTCTACTGAGTCGTGCAAACAGGTTTTGGTTGGGTTCAGTCCCGAGCCACATGGTGGCAGTGAGTGATTGTTCAGGATTCGTCTATCATGGTATTGGGAGTTGATATCGCACAGTGATCGATTGGTCAGGATCATAAGACCTTAGCTAGTGCAGTTGGGATTTACTGTTAGGTTGATCAGTGGTTTCCCGGATTGGTCCTGAGCCACATCGACACGACTAACCAGGTTATTAGGGTCTGACGTTCACCACCCCTAGACCCGGTATGCGATACTCTTTGACGAACAGACCGGACTGTACGGATAGGCTCAGTAGGAGTTCGGACGAGTTTGCTCATCCGCCTTCCTTTTCGACAGGTACCTGGGTAGCCGTTACATACAGCTAGTGCCGCTGACGTGCTTGTGGTTAAACCCACTGCCAGAGTACTGTCAAGTCTTTAGAGTCCCACATAGAGGGTTTCCCAGCTTCCGGCGAAATGAGTAGAGGTCGTATGGTTTTACGATAAGGTTTGTTCACATACGCGCACTTGTGCGTGTTTGGTGTTCAGGCGGTTGATATTAGCGGGCTTTGGTTTAAGCCGGATCCTACTATTTGATTTTGGATTGGTTCAGTCTCATTGTATTCGTGTTCCTCGGAACACGGATGCGGGTATGTATATACAGTTGACAGAGATAGAGAAGGAGACACCTCATTAGGGTTTTGACCATTGACTTGATTAAAACCATAATGAGATGGAGGAAATTGTTTACTTATTTTATTAGTGTTAATTGTGTCATGGTTAATTCGTTTGACCATTTGACTTGTTAACCATAGTTGACTTAGATATTTTTGTTGAGCATGAGATATTTTGCTTAGCATTAATTGTGACATGATAATGGTCAAATCAAATGAACCATCACAATTATCCTAATTAAAATTATTATCCTTTTTCCCTCATATGAGAGCTCACTCTTCATTTTGATCATGGGACACTCTCTCTTATCTCTCTCTCCTTCTTCCTCTCTCTCAAGCCCTAGTGTTTCATGAGTTGAAAATCAATGGCCATTGAGACCAAGCCACCAAAACCACTCTCTACTCACTCTAGATAACTTTTTCTAGCAACCCAAGTGTTCTAGTTGCCTCATCTTGGAGGTAAAGCTCAAGGTTGGATCTCTCGAGGTGGATCATCGTTGACACAAGGAGGCGGAAGTTCAAGCACGATCTATACATCCATCGAGGAGCTTAAGGAGAGGATCGAAGACCCGAAGGACTTGTTTTCTTTAGGTATACTTTCTATCATAGTAGATAAAACCTTCTTTTGCTAGTTAGGTTTATGGTTAAAGATCCGGTTTAGTGTTATCCTAGCGCCAAGTTTTGTATCGCTATAAAATTTTTGTTCCGCATTTGGCCACGGAAGTTGGCCGGAGCGCTAGTGTAACCCTTCAGGTGGGCTTTCCCATGGCACAAGACAAGATGAAGTGGGCACATGGGGGGACATGGCTAATAAATGCATAAAGTTTTGATTTGATATATGGCATCTTGTTCCCTCTAAATCTCTGCATACAAACCAGGTTATTTTAGACCAAACAAACAGCACCAGAGTGATATGGGGGAACACATATACCTACCACATCAACCAGAGACCCTACACTCGGATTTGGACCAAGCACAAGCCCTCCAAAACCGGCCAGGCCGGCCCTTCCTGCTCTAGTGGGCCCCAGTTTTCTACAGTCCCTCCCTTGATGCCACGTCAGCTTATTTTTATTGTTTTTTGAATCTTCTTCTTTGCCTATATAAGTAGACCTGTGGGCAAGTGATCAAGGGTCATTCATATGCACATATTCTAACTTTTTGTTTTGCTTTTCTTTTGTTTAGGCTTGAGGGTGAGTGAACTTCAATTGGTTTCTTCTTCTTCCTTTTTGAAGCACACTTTGGAGAGCATCATTAAGGAGGTTGAATAGGATACCAAAAATCTTGTATCTCATTTCTTCAAGTGTTAATATATTGCTTTTGTTATTATTATATTTTTGCTTTCTTTTCTTTACTTGCTTTATTATCATGCTTAACTAATTCTTTGGTTGTGGTAATGGTGAGGAAGTGAGATAAAAGGTTTTGCCTCCTCCACCTCTTGTTTATATTTCATGTGCTTAATTTATGATTCTAACTTAAATATTGCTTATGTATTGATATGGTATGGTATTTTGAAACATGGTTACATTGTAACCTCCTCATATACCATATTCATTTCATTTCCCCATTTCAATGTTTAAGTTAAAATCAATTTAGTGTTAAATTTGCTAAGTTTGGATATGGTATGTTGTGATAAGGTGCTTGACAAACTCTTTGTTTCATATACTATATACCATCACAACACATAGCAAACTCAACAGTAAAACCATTTGCTCTCACTAACTACTTTGTGTTTTTGTTGTTCCGGTATGCTTGCTAACCCTTGTGTTTAGTGTTGATACCCCAATCTCGGACATACAAATGGTAAGTGATCAAAATGGAATCGTTTCATGCTTTGCGGCGAATATCGGAATTTGACGATTTGTGCTCCGCAACAGCGTTGACAAGTCGTGCTTCATGCCGGGATCAAGGTAAGGCAGGACAACTCATGATCAAGGTAATGTAGAGGTAAACCGTAACATTTCAAAAAGATAAAATATTATTTTGGGGAATTTTTATAATTAAATAATAAAATATTGAATATTTTAATGAGGCGGTATAATTAAATACCGATAAATTGGGAAAAATTTGGAAAATTATGGAAATTACTGAAAAGAGGGTGTTTTATGTGATTTATGCAAATTATGAAATTTTATGATTTATTATACACTAATTTTGTGCTAATCGCGATTAAATATCGTTAATCGGACTTTAAGCGTGTTTTGTGCATACGTCATTTTTTTTAGCACTTGTGACATTTTCTTCATGGCCTTCTCTTCATTTTTGACATGGTTATTGTTTAATTGAGAAGGAAAAGAAAACAAAAGAAAAGAAATTAAAACATTAGAATAATGAGGCATGGGCATGAGAGAGAAAAGAGAGTAAGGTGAGGGATTCTTTGACTTAGTCTTCATTCTTCATCCTCTTCATTCTTTTCTCTCCTCTCTCAATTCACAAGGCAACACCTCTTCCCTTCCCCCCTCTTCAACCCTCATTTCATCATAAAAAGTTCACCAAAAGTCCATCCCCATTTCACAAAAAATGTGCATGAGCTCACAAGCTACACTTTGGACCAAGAAAGTTTGCATTTTGGCTCTGTAAAGGATTCATTAGTGTCAAAAGAGCTAATCCCTTCATAAATAGTGTAGTATTTCTTTTGTTTCAGCCTCTATTCAAGTTTAATTTCGATTTAGTGGTGATTTGTGAACTTTGGAAATCCCTAGTGAGGGTTAAGGGTTTCTTTGAGTTGTGATGGTGTAGGTTAGTGCTATTGGTGACCTTAACCCCCTTAGTGTTTAAAACTGAAACCAAACTCAATTTACAGAAAATACGGAAAAACTGAAACATTTGATGTCGGTTTGTGAGGTATTTCAGTGTGCAGTGAAATCTGGGATGACCTGGGTTATTTTCAAGAAAAATAAACAACTCCAGGGACCAATTTGAGACCATAGGAGACCCCCCTGCAAGTTCGAGGCTCCAACTCATCCCCAAAACCGAGGAGGACAGATTTGATAGGGAAGTGGCCGGACAGTTTGTGGGTGAGGGTGTCCAGGTTGTTTCCATAGCTCTTATGCACCCTGTATAGCACCCAGTGTTGTTTGGGAAACTTGTTTTCACTCTAACTAAAATCTGGAGCATGTTTTCATCGTTTCTGCAGTATGTTTTGCGATATGTTTGAATCTATGTTTTGGGATTGGGTTTTAGCTCGATGGTTTGACGTTTGTACATCGACATCGAGGGTTTGTTTAGTTATTCTTGCATGCGTAGGCTATAGGTTTTGACCTATGTATGATACGCGTGCCGATTTTGTATTCGTATGTCGTTTCGGTTTCGAATTCGATTTTTATGCGATACGATACGTGTTTCATGTAGGTACCCCCATGTGGACTTCGAGACGATGAGCAAGCGCGTGGCGACGTCGGCATCGGCAAGCGAAGGTCAAGGTGAGTAGATATATATCTATGGGGGAAATCGGGTGGATGGCGTATAGCACCCCCGCAGTTCATAGTATAAGTATGATATATATATATATATGTATATATATATATATGTATGATTCATGATACGTGGATATTCAAGATTTGATTATGTGTTCATGGTTAGTTTGGAGTTATTAGAAGTGAACTAGCATAGCTTCTTAGTCGCGAAACCTAGAATAGGTTTAAACCCACACGCACCCACCTACATTCATTTTTTTAGTTGTGCGTATATGGGGATGTGTGTGTGTGTGTGTGTGTATACATGGGTATGGGACTATTTATATATATATATATATATATATATATATACGTATACATATACATGGATTATGAAGATAGTACTTGGGATTGGAGATGAGTCGATAAGATTGGGCTTGAGGCCGTGAGGTCGGTGATGTGACATGGTTCATATTTGAGATACGACGTGATGTTTTTGCGGGTCCTTTCGACGTGGTGCTTTCAGACACACGCATGCATATACATATAGGGTATCAGTATTGTACTAGACGTAGATCTGTACCCCGGTTCATGATATGCGATAAGAGGATACCAGATGAATAATGTGATAGATATGACATTTGACCCGTACCCAGATTTGGGAGGCCGTACGACAGAATTACCATACGAGCTATATATATTGATGATAGATCAGCACTCTTGACTCGAGGATGTCATATTATATTATGGTATCGTATGGGATACTATTGAGACGGGATCACCGACTATTATATGAATATATGTATCGACTCAGATGTTAGGCGGTTTCTTTACCTTTCGATCAGCCTGTAGTTACTTGTGTTAGTTATATGTATGCCCTAGAGGCCATTACTATACATGAGATGTATATTTTAGTGGATGCTTGGACATATATAGAGAGAGGACTTTCTTGCTCAACATGATAGTATATGCTATCTGGTTACTCTTTACCTTTACGTGTACACTGATTGTCTCTCTGTTACATGTTGGTAAAGCCCTTAGGATTTGTACTTGACTACCAAGACTATGATGCGGATCATACTAGTGGGGACATGGTAGTCCATAAGTACATCTTTCAAGTTCCCTAGTCGTGGGTGTATCGAGACGGGGCATCGATATACCAGAGTAGACTAGCGTATACCTTCTCGACCCATGTAGATGGGCGATGGATGATCCCATATCCATTGGTGTTTGACATCAGAGATGATATACGGGTGCTCAGTGGAGACTTGGTACACCTGATGTTTGTCGGTTATATGTGATATAACCGGATTATTAAGTCAATTGTTGATTTAATAATTTAGTGTATAAATGTATATGCGATATACTAATTTACATTAACTAACATTGGTTCACTTAAGCATTTGTTTTTCTCACTTATGCACAACTTAATATATATGTGATATATATTTATTTGTGTTCATTTTGTATCATGGTTGTTGATACAATTTACATAGGTGTATAAGACTTATACCATACTAATTATAGTGTTAGGTTTTTATATTTAAAGTAATTCTAAAATTAGTGGATGATGAGCTCGCATGCATGAAGCTTCATTAAGCTTAGGGTTGCATTGACTTAGTCTACTAGTTTTGGATTACTTGAGATATTAATTAACCTAACCATTATAATGTAGCCATGGTTATGTCTCTACATGAGTTATTATATGATACCCGCTAACCCATAGTTAGCTCTCTCTCTCTCTCTCTTGATTAGTTTTTCATTCTCATTTTTGAGCTCATCTTCTTTCTCCTTCAAATGCTTGCTAGGGTTTGATAAAGAGAGAAATATATTGAGAAAAGAAATTCTAAAGTGTACCCATTTCCTATTTCATCATCCTCTAATAGACTAGCACTTTAGTTTAGGGTGTTTGCTTCACTAATTCTCTAGTTAGTGAAGTAGAAGCTTGAGTACGTATTCCCTCGACGTAGATCATCTTCGGCCTCGAAGATTTCAAGCAATACCATTGCTATCTTCTCATGGAGCCGTCGGAGAGTCCAGGAGCACGATGATCGCAGCGAAAGGACTACTACAAGGAGCATATGAAGTGAAGGACCGATCTACAAAGGTTGTATTTTCTTCTTCACTTAGATAGTAATGGTATTTACTTGCATGTGAAACCCTAATCTCTAGTCTAAGATCTTGTTTAGGGTTGTTCGGTACGGCTAAAATTTTAATCGGGCATGGTTAATGCCTTGTAGAACCTTGTTAGAGTGCCTAGTAACCCTACAGTGGTATCAGAGCCTAGCTAGAGCATTAGGCGACGTGTATACGAAGTTAAAACTCCGATCGAACCCCAATATATCGAACTAGACCCCCTCCCTGCTGATTTTTTTGAGTTTTTTTAATGCAGAAAAAATCACATTTTTACAAAATTTCCAGAGAGGGTGTCTAGTTCGATATATCGGGGTTCAATCGGAGTTTTAACTTCGTATACACGTCGCCTAATGCTCTAGCTAGGCTCTGATACCACTGTAGGTCAGGCAGCCACCCCATCCAATGGGGTCACCATGGCACCAACGGGTCCCTCAGAGCTACTAGGCATTGGATGTCGACCTATGGGGGGTTCTCACTGTGTGACAGTGTGGCGAAGCATAGGCTCTTACCCCCAGGGTGTCCCGAGACCGGAAGGTGTTCCGGCGGGTTGTAGTCCTCGCGAGGGGGCATGCGTAAAAAGTAGCTGCTGAGGGACCTGTTGGTGCCACGGTGACCCCATTGGATGGGGTGGCTGCCTGACCAACAGTGGTATCAGAGCCTAGCTAGTGCATTAGGCGACGTGTATATGAAGTTAAAACTCCGATCGAACCCCGATATATCGAACTAGACCCCCTCTCTGGAAATTTTGTAAAAATGTGATTTTTTCTGCATTAAAAATAGTCAAAAAAATCAGCAGGGAATTCTAAGGGTTACTATAAAACACAACATCCTAATTCCACCAAAGCGCCGCGGAACCTCGGCAATACCTTGCTTGCGCGGCGGTTCTACGGCGGAATAATAGAATTAGGGTTAGTGTTTTGTACAGTAATATCTGTAGGTACTTGTACATTCTTCTGGGTATTTTTAATCTGACTCAATTGTTGAGTGTTCTGGAGATTATTTTGTAATCGATGATTCGATCGGAATATTTAATTTCGTTCTGTTTTCCGGATAATTTAGAAACTATTAAAATGTTCGAACGGATATCATTAACCCACTTTTTCCCGACACGAAAAACTTTCAGGTGTTGAATTTTTCTTGAGTTTAAATCTTTCGGAAAAACGTGCAAGTAACGCGATGGACCCTCTAGAAGAACACAAACCTTAACTCGATTATGTGACCGTCTGAACCGCTTCTAAACCTTAGGGTTTGGGGCATTACGGCGTGCCACATTTGTGGCGTTGGCTTGACCCTTCTACGGCTGGACCATTGGTACTATGACGTATTCTGGAATTTTTGAACTCCGCTCAAGTGTGGAGCTATTTAGGAAATCTTGGGTATTTGATTATTCGATCGGAAAGTTTAATACTGTCTATTTATCTGGAATGTGATACAATATTTGGAATCCACAAGTAGTTATGAGATAACTAGTTTGAATGTTATAAACATAGCAGTTTAGTCTCAAATGATCGGTTGCCACGGGATTTTTGATGCGATCAAAAGTCCGTTGCAATCACGTAGCGTACGCGGATACTCGCCGGGTAAACATAATAGACAGCCACGCCCCAAAGCCCCGACCAAGTGACTGTAGGAGAACCCCGTCGCCAAAAGAATCCATTTAGGTGCTCGTGGCAGCGGTGTTCCACCTTAGTGCACTTCGTCGAGGGCATCCGGGGGTGCGGCCGTCTACTAAAGTTTGCGACGAGCATCCGATCAGTATATCGGGAATCTTGTTGAATTGCCCGACTAGATATTGAAAAGTTTTTTCGATATAGAGACTAAAATGCGGGGTTTATAATTGTTAGGCATGCGATGTCTAAGGAGGTTGTGGATTCCAACTGTTGTAGTTTTACACTTTCTTTTCTGCGACCGTAAGTGTAATATGTGTTATCGCCGGTTTCGTTGCTATATGTCAATGACAATTAGGATGCGCATATTTACTTACGTTGATAACATGTGATGTTATGTGATGCTGGATATGTTATATTGGATCGTCGCGTTTTTGAATCGCCGCGGGTTTTATGTGAGATGAGGGTTTTTATTTTCATTCATGTAAAATTCATTGTATGTAATATTCTTTTATTGGGGCACTCCCGGGATGAGGATGATGTCACCATTGTATATTATTTACTTTTCCGCATTAAGTAGACCCAAGGAGGAGAGCACAAGTAACCGGGTTCTAGAGTCCAGTAGGAGACCAACTCGAGGAGTCGAGTCCGGGTCTTCTAACTCTAGAATTGGAAGGGTTGCTTGCCGCTCTCGTAGGGGTCTAGGGATGTGGGTTTGGCTATTCATCGCGCCCGTGGAATCCGTGTTTTATAGAGGCTCAAAATAAAACACGGACGTCCTAGTATATCCAATGTTTCATATGTTTCTTCTGCTGCGATATCTGTGATGTGATCATTTGATATGTTGTGATAGATACTGTATATAGTATATATGATATATTATATAGACGTTACTTATGTTTTACACCCGCGCTAGCCCTACCCCGCTCTGCCGTTAGTTACCTAACCTAACGGTGCACGAGGGGACATCGAGGCGAATGCAGATGGCATAAGTATACGTCGTATTTATCTGTGATGTTTAGGTGACTTAAATGATGGGACTTCATTAATATGATTAATGAAAGAAAAGAAACCTAAAAGATGTTGTAAGAATCAAATTTTTAAAAAGGGTAGCTACAGTTTTTTGCTTTGCATAGAGATATATATGATATATCCTGCAACTTATTCGATGAGGAAAGAGCCGAGATCCCTTCACCGGGAGTGACCTCTTTAGCAAAACTGGCAGATGCTACATCACTCGATTTGTCTTTTGGAGTTTTTGCATTGCATAGCAATATATATGATATATCCAGCACCTTATTCCATAAGGAAAGAGCCGAGATCCCTTCACCGGGAGTGGCCTCTTTAGCAAAACTAATGAAAGCCTCAAAATCACTCCAGTTCAAAATTCACTCGATTCTACAACGATATCAAGTTCATTACGCAATAGGTTTTCAGAAAAACCTGTCGTAGCCCTCCGTTGTTTCAGATAAGTCATACTTAGTATTCGTGCTACGTTTGTTGGTCTGCGTCAAGGCGTAGTGTGCGGTAGCTAACTAGTATTTATCTGCTTATGCATATGATGCATATTGGATTAGGTTAGTCGTGTGACTTTGTTGGCCTGCGTCAAGGGTCGGGCGGGTGGGTTTAATTCAATCAAGAAAAGACGGGTTGAACTTGACTAGTGCACTATGGTTTGTTGGCCTGCATCAAGGTCATGGGACGCTAGGGGTAAAATATTATTGGGAATTTCAAGTGTTGAAATTTGAAATTAGATTGCATACCTTCTATGAGATAGTTGGATCCCGATACCCGCTGCGAGTAAGAGTTACTCTTGGAAGAGTTTTACACATTACAATTAGCCGATCAAGTAGGTGTCTAGAAAGGTGTTAACGGGGTTACGCCCCTGGGAAAACGAAGTTTACTCTAATTAGGTCCGTAAGAAAGCACGGGGAACCTCCCTCAAAGTACCGACACTGGCCTGGCTGAAAGATTGGCGAAATTGTAGGGTGTAATTAATCCCGGCTAGTCTTTCATTTTAGGGTTTGAAGGAAGATTTGATAAAAACAGAGGGAGCCATCCTGATTAGATAAAATAATAACCAATCTAATCTTGCAAGAGCATACGCTGAGTGTTTTATTCTCTCTCTCTCCAAGTATCGACCATGTGATGCCTTAATCAAGATAATAATACAGATGTATTGACCGAACCCGCTTGTTATACTGTGCTGGAAAACGTTGGTCCCGCTCCAACTTATAACTGTTATAAGACCGAGCAGGAAATAGGGGATTACCAGGATTCCCGTGCCGCCCAAACGAAGAAAGTGCATGGTGATGCATCTTCTTCGGGTGTGTTCATTACAGAGAACTGTTTCTCAGTATCCTTTACGTCCTGGGTATGAGATACCGGATCAGGATCCCACATATGTAATTTGTTACATGGGCAACATATAGGTAGAGAACTGAGAACGGGTGATAGGTTTCATGAGATAGAAACGGTGCAAGTGTTGCAGCCAAGATGTTGGCAGTTATCACCATTTATTACTAGAATACATTGATTCTGAACGAATGTTATTACATACCGAACCTGATATACAACATCATATCAGTCTCTTTATAAGTAAAGAATGATATAATTTTGTATTGTTGGATAATGTTTTGAACATTTCCTATATCAAGAGTTGATCGGTTCATGCACGTTATCTAAAAGCATTGACGTTCTAAATCAAACTACAGTTCTTAGTATACAGAACACACACAAGAGAAAGAGTTCAGAAATGAACGAATCCTTCTTGAGGTATTCAGAAATGAACGAATCCTTCTTGAGGTATTGTAGACTAGGTCATATCAATGCAACCCGACTAGCTGAAGTTACATATAGATGCATATTTAAATTAGTTTGAATTTACATCTTGTGAAACTTGCTGGTCATGACACGGAGATAAGATGACCATATCTCTGTTTATTGGAAGCAGAGAAAGAGTTAGTGAACTCTTGGGATGATACATGTTGATGTATGAAGGTCCCCTGTCTACACATGCCAAGACCGGTTCTTTGTACTTCATTACATTCTCTGATGATCTCTCAATATTCAGATATATGTTTCTGTTGAAACAAAAGTCCGAAGCTTTTGAGATATTCACAGAATATAAGTTAGAAAGTAGAGAACCAAAACGGGTATAAGTATTATGTCCTTTGATGTGATCAGCGAGGAGAATACTTGAGCATGGGATTCCTGGAATATTCAAAAGGAGAATGAGATTCTCTCTCAGCATTATTCCTCCGCATACACCACAGCACGTCGGTGTATCGGGGCGGAGCAATCACACCCTATTTGATATGGTGCGCTCTATGATGAGTACTACTGAGTTTCCTATTTCCTTTTAGGGAGTTATGAACTTATGAAGTTGCATACCTATTGAATAAAGTTCCGATCAAATCAGTTGCCTACCACTTCATATGAGATATGGAAAGGGAAGAGCCCATATCTTAAGTTTGTTAAGATTTGGGGTTGTCCAGCCTATGTCTAAATGCATAATCCGGACAAGCTCGATGAAAAGTCAGTTCTGTAGAAATTTGTTGGATATCCCAAGCATACGCAATGGAATATCTTCTACCAAACCGAGGAACAAAAGATGTTTTGTTTCTCAATATGCCACCTTTGTGAAAGGGAATTTCTTGTGAAGAAATTAATGGTCATAAGGTAGAACTGGAAAGAGTTCCAGCTATACAAACTACAGCTGATGATTTGGTAGAACCAAAGGATTCAATAGTAACCAACGAACCTCAGCCTCTCCGCCGATCTAGTAGGGTTCCTCACCCACCTGAGAGATACTTCGAGTTTCTCTATGAAAGTGGGAGCGAGGAATGCATCATGAGATGATGACCCAACTAGTTTCGAGCAGGCCATCAGGAGTGGGGACTCTGTAAGAATGGCTGGATGCTTAACGATCTGAGATGGAATCCTTATACACCAACAAAGTATGGAATTTGGTTGCCTTATCTGAAGGGTTAAATCCCCATTAGGAGCAAGTATATCTTGAGAAGATTACTTGGTGTACATGGAAAAGTTGAGACTTTCAAAGCTATGCTTAAGTCCATCCAGATCCTACTTGCCACGACTACATACCATGACTACGATATCTGGCGGTTGGGTGTCATGACTGCTTTTCTAAATGATGTTTTAGAAGAAAGAGTCTATAAGTACAGATTCAGAAGGCTTCGTAGATAGTGGGAGCAGCGGAAATGTGTGCAAGATGTTTTATGTGATAAAGCAGGCATCGCGGAGTTGGAACGTCTGTTTTGATGTATTAGTCAAAGAGTTCGACATCATCAAAATGGTAGATGAACCTTGTATATACAAAAAGGTTGTAGAGAGTATGGTGGAGATCCTCGTAGAGTACGTGGATAACAAACTCTTGATAGGAAAGGAGTTTCCTATGCTACGCTCGGTCAATCACCGCTTTTCACAAGGATTCTCTATATAGGATCAAAGTGATACCACCTAAATCCTGGTTTTTGGATCTATGAGATAGATCTAATTGGATGTTAGGATACTCACTAGTTGTAGTGAGATGGTATCAAACGATCCTAGGGAGAATCACTAGAAAAGTTCTAGGGTGATAAGTACGACTGAATGTCAGTCGCGGGCATTGTCTTTACCCTCAGTGGAGGGACGGTATGTTGGAAGAGTTCCAAGTCAGATACCGTGACTTACTAGACGATAAAAGCTAGATACATCGCTACCAAAGATGCTACCAAAGAGGCGGTCTGGGTTTATATTAGTTCATGAGATGAACTTCGTTCCTTCCATTGTGTAACAATGGAGTTGTGGCTTATGCCAAGGAACGCCCGTCCCATCAGTGATCCAGACATATTCTAAGGCAGTATCACATGATCATGGAGATGGTAAATCTCCAGGGGATCAAGGTTAGGAGAGTAGACTTAGAGGACAACGCGGCGGATCCACTCACAAAGGCCTTTTCCCAGAAAGAGACTATTATGGGATGGTTGAGTATGAGATACTACAACCACTGTTATCAGATGGCCCTACTGCAAGTGGGAGATTGTTAGTTATATGTATGCCCTAGAGGCCATTACTATACATGAGATGTATATTGTAGTGGATGCTTGGACATATATAGGGAGGATTTTCTTGCTCGACATGATAATATGCTATCTAGTTACTCTTTACCTTAACGTGTACACTGATTTTCTCTATGTTACATGTTGGTAAAGCCCTTAGGATGTGTACTTGACTACCTGGACTATGATGCGGATCATACTAGTGGGGACATGGTAGTCCAAAAATACATCATTCAAGGTCCCTAGTCGTGGGTGTAACGAGATGGGGCATCGATATACCAGAGTAGACTAGCGTATACCTTCTCGACCCATATAAATGGGCGATGGATGATCCCATATCCATTGGTGTTTGACATCAGAGATGATATACGGGTGCTCAGTGGAGACTGGGTACACTGGACGGACTCGCCGAGAACTCCTAGATGGTATTATACCTTACGTCAGATGGCAGTTCTCTGGTGACACTGGTACAAGTTAGTCTGTAAACCCAAGATCGTAATAGAGTCTTGTGTGATTCCCACTGTGTTTAGATTTCCACCTTACCACGTCCAAGAAGGCGTGCAAAACGGTGGTTTTTGGGTACAGTCCCGAGTCACATGGAGGAAATGAAAGAAAGGAGGGGTTTCGTCTCTCCCGGTATTGGGGGTTGATGTTGCGCTATGCTCGATTGGCCATAACAGGGAAGTCCCTGGCCAGGGCTGGTTTAGAGATTTACTGATAAGTGTTACCAGTAGTTTCTCGACCCGTTATGAGACTCAGATCGGCATGACTTATCAGTATTGGGGTCTGACGTTCACCACCCCTAGACATGTGTAACGTTTTGAAAATCGTTTCGGTGAAATTTCGGAAAATCGGTAAAATGAGGGGGTTTTCTCTAAAAAGTCAAAATACAAATATCTTTATTATAAAATTTAATATACATATTCTAGCTATGTAATTTCTAGTATTTGGTGTTTATTGAGCCACTGGTGAAATTTCAAATTTTCTGAAATTTTTTCCGAAATTAATTATTTTAATATTATTTTAAGCCGTCACTAATACATTTAATTAGGGAAAATTATAAATTGGAATGAGTTGAAACAAATTTTTTGCATCATAACACATTAAACAAAATTTTAACATATGGTTTTTGAAATGAAATGAAGTTGTTAAACGGTGTTAGAAAATATATTGTAAAAAGGTTTAGATGGTGAAATTGGTGTTAACGGAAATTGGGGTAATACATTTATCTTTTTCCCTCATCCACACTCACCCACACCCTCTCCCCCTATCCCCAAATCAGCAGCCCCAAGCTTTCCCCCCTCATTTCCCCACAAAAAAAGTCAAAGCAAACAAAGAAAAGAAAAGAAAACAATAAAGAAATGTATTTTGGTGATTGGATACTTGGAGGATGGGCTTTGTTTGACTTGCACCCACACCCACATCCTCTCACTCGCCTCTCCCCCTCTCCTTTCAGCCGAGACCCCCCATCTCCCTGCTGCAACAGCCCCTCCCCCTCTTCTCCTTCTCATTTCACCTCAAAAATTCCACAAAATGCCCAAAATTCAACACAAAAAGCTCACAAAATCAAAATCCAACTCCTACCCATTTTTCCTTAGCCTAACATGCATGGATCGTTAAGAAAAGAGAGAAAATTGGAGGTCAAGATTTTCATGCTAGATCTCAAATCTTGTGAGGTATATAAATCTTGACCTTTTGTTAAATTGTTGTTTGAATACTTTAAATCAAGCATAATTAGTTAATAATTTGGGTTTAATTGAATGTTTTTAAAAATATAGTAAGGGTTTGTGATTTCAATTAGGGTTTTTATTATATCATTAGGGATGCAATGTTTAGTTTAACATCTTAATATATGTAAAACCTAGTTTGGTTGATTAAATTGCACTTGTTATATGTAATTTATCCAAATCACATATATTTGTAAACTAGGTTTTGGTAATTAATTCAAAATTGAGAATTTTGAATATGGTTAGGGTTTTATCACCTCATTAGCAACATAGTATGTAGTTTAACACTTTAGGGCTATGCAAAACCTAGCTAGTTGTTGAATTGAGAATTTTGTTTTAAAAATGTTAATAGAATTGTTATCTTCGCAAACAAGAAATTTTGTTTAAATACAAATTGATGAGATAAAAATATGGAGGTGATTTGTATGATCTAATTTTGTTTTTAAGTGAGCATTTTGGCCAGTAGAATCGTTAAAATATTTAGTTTGGGTAAAACATCATGTTTTGAACCGAAATGGGAATTTGTGCTAACTATGTTTTTGGGAAATAAAACGATTTGTTTACTTTTATGGTTTTTATGAATTAAAACATATTTCTTATATAATTAGTGAGTTTTGAAACCACGATTGGTGCATTTGGGTTTTTCTCGATGGTTTGGCGTTTGTACGCCGACTTCGAGGGTTTTTGGGTTGATTTATGAAAATAACCGTAGGCTTTGACCTACGTGAGATTCAGGTGTCGTTTTGGTTTTAAATTGGATTTTTATGTGGAACGATACGTTGTGACATGTAGGTACCCCCATGTGGACTTCGAGACGACAACAAGCGCGTGGTGATGTCGGCACTGGCTAGCGAGGACCAGGTGAGTAGATTTATATCTACGGGGAGAAGTCGGGTGGATGGCGTATAGCACCCCCGCAGTTCGTGGTGATGTATACGAATACGTATACACACATATATATTGATTATAAATATTATGTTAATATGAGACTTGATGATAAAAGTAGATTCTAGGTGTTCATGGATTAGTTTAGTGTTAGTTGCGAAACCCTAGAGTAGTTGTTACACTCACACACGCGCACACACACACACACACGCATACATCTATGTTATTACCTGTGCGTATATTGGGATATGTGTTTATGTGTTCACCTGGGTATGGGACTAGGTGTTCACATATTGGATTTGCGGATGATACTTGGGATTGAGATGAGTCGATGAGATTTGAGTTGAGGCCGTGAGATCGGTGATATGGCAGGATTCGTACTTGAGATACGTCCTGATGTTATAGCGGATCTTTGGATGATGATGCCATGTGAATAGTGATATTAGTAGTGTACTAGACGTAGGTCAGTACCCTAGATGATGATCTTGGTAAAGAGGATACCAGATGAACAGTGTGATGAGTATGATATTGACCCGTACCCAGATTTGGGGATCCCGTACGACGGATTTACGTACGAGCTATATATTGATGATTGATCCGCACTCTTGACTTGGGATGTCTGATTATAGATATGGTATCGGATATGATATTATTGAGGCGGGATCACCGACTAATATATATACAGGTATGTATATGTATCGACTCAGATGTTTGGCGGTTTCCTTACCTGTAGTTCAGCATGTTAGTTCAGCCGTATAGTTTAGTATAATTGTTAGACTAGATTAGACTCCTGCCTATTTCAAAACTAACGAATCGTGGATATTTTTAAAGACAGGTCAAGGGATTCTACGAATATTTTAAAAGACGTATCTTTTCTTAAAACCACCGTAGCCCTTATTTTCAAAACACCGCGATTCGTGTTATTTCAAAAGGCACTATTGTAGGACTTATATTAGGGTAATGCAGATTAGTTATCGTTGTGTCTAGTATTCAGCTCCCGCACATTATTGTTGTTGCTCCGCATCGCATACTTATTGTAATTCATATTTCATTATTGATATCATGCAGTTATGACACCATCACCATTACCGATGATGCGTTTGTACCACGTACACTTACTTGCCGGCTCACACACATCTTCATCGGTAATTGCCATGTCACGTACAGTTAGAAAATACTATTACAATGACATAGCCTGTTAGCTAATAGTTTAGACATGATATTAGTGTACTTGCATTATATGCTAGTTTAGACATTGAAGTTATTACCTGCTACTTCTTGCATGTTATTATTCACTGTTATGCCGCATACATGGATTCTCATGCATATATTCACTATCTTACGTGCTATTGAGGTTTTGGATACGGATTTCCATGAGATTTTCTGGATTTGGGGGAAAACCGCAAAACTTATACAAACTTCTTCTTTCTTTTTAAATAAAAAGCGCGGTTTTCCCATGATGTATGAGTCGTCCACCATGAGTTTGCTGATGGATTTCGAGACCCGATTCGAGGAGATGGAGGAACCGTTTCGGGTACATGGTGGACCCGGTGCGGTACCCCGGGGCAAGAGGATCGCAGATGATGGCGTTGAGCCTGGTAGGGGAGCACTACCGACCGGTGATTTTACCCGACGCGTCGGATATCCGGAGGATACCGTCGTGGTCTTGAGATGGATGGTAGGGGCCAGTCTGGACTGACGACGCCCTAGATATTGAGATCGAGACATTGAGATTTCGTGATATTGAGGTGCTGAGATTTGATGATACAAGCCATTCCGGATAGCCGAAGCCTGAGATTTTGAGACATTGAGAATTATGTTTTGTGTCGATGTTAGACACTGTTTATGCTGATTTCATTTATGATACCTCATTTTCAAAATACAAAGGAAATCTCACTAAATTATGAAAGAAGTTTCTTTAGTAAATGTATTCTGTTTTCATTCATTCATACATCATCCATATGATATATTGCTACTTGAGGCTTTTACACGGGCACATGGGATTACACTTGGGTTAGACATTTACCCTAGCCATTGTTATAGGCTGCTGGTTATATATTTGAGGATATATTATGATCGTTGACCTAGGATTGCGTTGTTCATGCGATTTCTATTCGTAGATGTTTTTCTACTCACGAGTTGGCAACTCACCCCGTTGTGCCACAGTTTATTGCAGGTTTTGCCGTACAGGTTTCATTTTGGATTTGCAGGCACTGCTTCTTTCGGGTGACGTGCTAGTAGGTGGGTGTTTTGGTATCGTACCCATCTTTATACTTTGTATCTAGTAAATTCCATAAACCAAACATGTATTTATTTCAGAGATAGAGTCCAGTGATGTTTATTCTTTCGACCTTAGAGTCGCGCGTGGTATTTATATGGATTTCTTGCTATTTTGAGTTTCCTTTTGAGTTTTGATCCCCGCCCTTGGTGTTGTATATTATATTGCTTGTGTGGTTGTGACCGTCGATTGACGAAGAGCTAGCTCCCGCTTGGGGATGCCTTTTATTGATTTCGTATACTATTCTTGTTGTATCCCATTTGGGGGCCAGTCTTTACGAAGGAGACTCTGCCAAAATTTTCAGTAAATATTTGATGTTTTTAAAAATTCATAATTCGGCTTATGCTTTTAAAACTACTTGATTTAAATTGGTTTTCCTTCACTCTACCACTTTTCTTGGTTTGGATTTCTGGGTTTTCGACTTACTTAGATTACGTACGCCTCGAAACGTTTCCTAGTTTAAGTGCCGATCATGTTCTGTACTTTCGGGACGTGACAAAGTTGGTATCAAAGCGTTAGGTTTTTCCTTCGGAGCGTAGGATGACCCTTGGTTGATGGAATAGGTTACTAAAGTAGGGTGACGTACCCTGGGTATGTTCCACGGCATACTTACGATACGCTACTCCGCTTAAGAAGCCTTAGGATGTACATTTCCTTGCACAGTATTATATTCCTTCCTATGATCTGGCCTCATCGGTACCAGTTACGGTTTGCTGCCACGATTACGGGCAGGGAAAGCTACGGCTAGAGTTACGGTCAGCACGAGCTCGTCACGAGCGAGGATTGACCAGGGCGTAATTCCGGCGACACACAATTGCGGAGATGTGTCTTTTTACTGTGTTTTCGCGCCACGAGCGTTTGGCGGATCGCCTTTACGTGATTTCTCGGACGTGCCGATCTGTACCAGAGGATTGTGCCAATGATAGAGGCCAGCCAGATTTTGATGACCGTTGGCGTATTGTTTACTCCTAATGATTGAGGCACTGTTCAGCGTGCAGACGAGTGAGCAAGTTATTGCTGCGAACGACGAGATATCGCCCCAGGTGTTGGAGCTATTACAGTACGAGTTGTACTAAGAGATGATAGAAGGTCGCTAGTCACCCGAGGATGAATGACTAGGACATGTGGTTCGTTCGCCTACCCCGATGCGAGGTCATCAGATAGATTGTTCCCAGCTAGAGACGACTTCACGCGGAGACGTTGAAAGTCGACAGAGATGATCGAATGTCAGAAACCTATTATTCCAAGTTTAAAGTATTCGAAAGAGCATGTAGGCAATTCTATGGACCCTCTAGAAGAATTAAACCCTAACTCAACTTAATGACCGTGTGAAAGCCTTTGAACCTTAGGGTTTGCGGCAGTTCCGTGGCGCCATTAGTGAGGCTTAGGTTTGCCCTTCTACGGCTGGACCACCGATGCTGTGGTATGTACTCGATACTATTAAACTGTACCCAAGATGTTGAGCTCTTGGGGGGATTATGAGGTTTTGACAAATCGATCTGATTGTTCGACTTCATTCGGATGCTAGGTGGTCAGATGCACTTCTTGGGAGACTCCAGATACGAGGATAGCCGTTGGAGATCAGTCCATGCAACCACGACGAGACAAGTCCGAAGCAGTCGACATTAGAGAAAAGTGGAGTAAGAGGTTCGTACAAGATATGGAAGAGATGACGTTCCACTCCGCCTACATCAGAGATGTGATACGCATGCCGAGGCATTGTACTTGGATATACCTTCCAGAAGGAGTCGCGATGAGTATGCAACCGTTCCGGAACGAGAACAGATCTATTAAGGGACGATGACTTCTGGACAGTTCGGCAGAGACGAGATTTGGGAGAGATTTCGACAGGACCTTTCTGGAATGAATTACGAGAAGACTTGGACCCAGGAGTGGTCATGTTACGCACACCAGCAGGCCAGATTTCAGGATCATCGACGAGACATGCTATGAGTGACCACGACAGTTGGCCAGAGATTCTTGGTGGATGTGCTTGAGCGGGACTATTCCGCCAAACTTTATTTTGGTATTTTAAGCGATCTATTCGCATGATTGATTTTGATGATGGAGTTTCATGATATATTTTTCATGCCCCATGGTTGCACCTACTGAGTATTTACGACTTTTTCACTGTTGTTGCACTTGATATCGTTTCCGTACCTTGGTTTCTCATGTTTGTGATTATATGAATTTCATACGGTTGAGTTGATTTGTGCGTATATACGCATACGATTTGGTTTTTGCACTCGGTATAGTTCACATATGCTTGCAGTGCAGTGATACGCATTTTGTGCACTTAGATGCACTGGACTTCGATTTCGATTGTGATGCTCGATATTGGTTTTGTGCACCTTGTGCACCTGATTGGATTTTGCACATGTTCGGCGCTTGATATTGGATTTCATGATTTCGTGCATGATAGATGCACCTGCCTTGGATTTTCGCGTATGTTGAGCGCATGTTTTGAGATGCGATTTTGGTGCACACCAGATGCACTAAATCGAGATTCTTCGTGCATGTCAGATGCACCTGTTTTGCTGTCAGGCACACCTGTTGCCCTTGACAGATGTTGTATGCACATCCGATGCACTTAGATGTTGTTTCTGTGCGCATGTATGGCACATATATGGATTTTGATTTCCGTGCGCACCAGACGCACATAGCATTTATATGCATATTTTGGGATTGAATTCTTATGGAGCAGTATGTTTTTATGATGATTGCTATGAGTTTTTGTACTGAGCAGGACTAGTCAGAAGACAGCACCTGAATATATTTTGCATGCATTGATAGTTATTGAAGGGATTTCCAAAAAGCGAGCTATAGTCTCAGTATTTACCTACATGTCTGATATGACACGAAATGTTTAAAACAAGGTGACCCTTCTAAATTGTTTCCAAAACGGTGGAACGTACATATTAAACAAAGGATATATATATATGTAGTTATTTTCTTACAATAAACGTCCGCCATTGTGCAGTGCTGCGAGCATCGCACAGCGATTTGAAGAAGATTTGGCATGCATTGATTCCAGATGTTTTAATGATGTATATCATATTGATTTTCATTTTGGATTTAGACATTGTGTCTTCACCATGACTCCGATGATTGCGGGATGCTGGATGGAGTTTTGATTTCGAGTTACATGCTCATTTTTCATGCGCATGCGCTGCGCTACGATTGTTTTATGTACTTATGACTTCGGAGCCCCGACGACTTGATGGTTTTGCTTAGATGTTTTAGTGTTTGGAGGGAGTTTTAATTTAAAATTCGGGGACCGAATTTCTTTAAGGGGGGAAGATTGTAACGTTCTGAAAATCGTTTCGGTGAAATTTCGGAAAATCGGTAAAATGAGGGGTATCTGTAAAAAGTAAAAACACAAATATCTTTATTATAAAATTAAATATACATATTCTAGCTATGTAATTTCTAGTATTTGGTGTTTATTGTGCCACTGGTGAAATTTCAAATTTTCTGAAAAATTTTCCGAAATTAATTATTTTAATACTATTTTAAACCGTCACTAATACATTTAATTAGGGAAAATAATAAATTGGAATGAGTTGAAACAAATTTTGTGCATCATAACACATTAAACAAAATTTTAACATGAGGTTTTTGAAATGAAATGAAGTTTCTAAATGGTGTTAGAAAATATATTGTAAAAAGGCTTAGACGGTGAAATTGGTGTTAATGGAAATTGGGGTAATACATTTATCTTTTTCCCTCACCCACACTCACCCACACCCTCTCTCCTATCCCTAAATCAGCAGCCCCAAGCTGTCCGCCCTCATTTCCCCACAAAAAAAGTCAAAGCAAACAAAGAAATGAAAAGAAAACAATAAAGAAATGTATTTTGGTGATTGGATAGTTGGAGGATGGGCTTTGTTTGACTTGCACCCACACCCACATCCTCTCACTCACCTCTCCCCCTCCCCGTTCAGCCGAGACCCCCCATCTCCCTGTTGTAACAGCCCCTCCCCCTCTTCTCCTTCTCATTTCACCTCAAAAATTCCACAAAATGCCCAAAATTCAACACAAAAAGCTCACAAATTCAAAATCCAACTCCTACCCATTTTTCCTTAGCCTAACATGCATGGATTGTGATGAAAAGAGAGAAAATTGGAGGTCATGATTTTCATGCTAGATTTCAAATCTTGTGAGGTATAAATCTTGACCTTTTGTTAAATTGTTGTTTGAATACTTTAAATCAAGCATAATTAGTTAATAATTTGGGTTTAATTGAATGTTTTGAAAAATATAGTAAGGGTTTGTGATTTCAATTAGGGTTTTTATTATATCGTTAGGGATGCAATGTTTAGTTTAACATCTTAATATATGTAAAACCTAGTTTGGTTGATTAAATTGCACTTGTTATATGTAATTTGTCCAAAGCACACATTTGTAAACTAGGTTTTGGTAATTAATTCAAAATTGAGAATTTTGAATATGGTTAGGGTTTTATCACCTCATTAGCAACATAGTGTGTAGTTTAACACTTTAGGGCTATGCAAAACCTAGCTAGTTGTTGAATTGAGAATTTTGTTTTAAAAATGTTAATAGAATTGTTATCTTCGCAAACTAGAAATTTTGTTTAAATACAAATTGATGAGTTAAAAATATGGACGTGATTTGTATGACCTAATTATGTTTTTAAGTGAGAATTTTGGCTAGTAAAATCGTTAAAATATTTAGTTTGGGTAAAACATCATGTTTTGAACCGAAATGGGAATTTGTGCTAACTAGGTTTTTGGGAAATAAAACGATTTGTTTACTTTTATGGTTTTGATGAATTAAAACATATTTCTTATATAATTAGTGAGTTTTGAAACCACGATTGGTGCGTTTGGGTTTTTCTCGATGGTTTGGCGTTTGCACGTCGACGACGAGAGTTTTTGGGTTGATTTGTTAAAATAACCGTAGGCTTTGACCTACGTGAGATTCAGGTGTCGTTTTGGTTTTAAATTGGATTTTTATGCGGAACGATACGTTGTGACATGTAGGTACCCCCATGTGGACTTCGAGACGACAACAAGCGCGTGGTGATGTCGGCACCGGCTAGCGAGGACCAGGTGAGTAGATTTATATCTACGGGAAGAAGTCGGGTGGATGGAGTATAGCACCCCCGCAGTTCGTGGTGATGTATACGAATACGTATACACACATATATATTGATTATATATATTATGTTGATAAGAGACTTGATGATAAAGGTAGATTCTAGGTGTTCATGGATTAGTTTAGTGTTAGTTGCAAAACCCTAGAGTAGTTGTTACACTCACACACGCACACACACACACATGCATACATCTATGTTATTACCTGTTCGTATATGGGGATATGTGTTTATGTGTTCACCTGGGTATGGGACTAGGTGTTCATATACTGGATTTGCGGATGATACTTGGGATTCAGATGAGTCGATGAGATTTGAGTTGAGGCCGTGAGATCAGTGATATGGCAGGATTCGTACTTGAGATACGTCCTGATGTTATAGAGGATCTTTGGATGATGATGCCATGTGAATAGTGATATTAGTAGTGTACTAGACGTAGGTCAGTACCCCAGATGATGGTCTTGGTAAAGAGGATACCAGATGAACAGTGTGATGAGTATGATATTGACCCGTACCCAGATTTGGGGATGCCGTACGACGGATTTACGTACGAGCTATATATTGATGATTGATCCGCACTCTTGACTTGGGATGTCTGATTATAGATATGGTATCAGATATGATATTATTGAGGCGGGATCACCGAGTAATATATATATACATGTAAGTATATATATCGACTCAGATGTTAGGAGGTTTCCTTACCTGTAGTTCAGCTTGTTAGTTCAGCCGTATAGTTTAGTGTAGTTGTTAGACTAGATTAGACTCCTGCCAATTTCAAAACTAACGAATTGTGGGTATTTGAAAAAACAGGTCAAGGGATTATTCGGATATTTCAAAAGACGTATATTTTCTTAAAAACACCGTAGCCCTTATTTTCAAAACACCGCGATTCGTGTTATTTCAAAAGGCACTATTGCAGGACTTATATTAGGGTAATGCAGATTAGTTATCGTTGTGTCTAGTATTCAACTCCCGCACAATATTGTTGTTGCTCCACATCGCATACTTATTGTAATTCATATTTCATTATTGATATCATGTTGTTAGGACACCATCACCATTACCGATGATGCGTATGTACCACGTACACTTACTTGCCGGCTCACACACATCTTCATCGGTAATTGCCATGTCACGTACACTTAGAAAATACTATTACAATAACATAGCCTGTTAGCTAATAGTTTAGACATGATATTAGTGTACTTGCCTTATATGCTAGTTTAGACATTGTAGTTATTACCTGCTACTTCTTGCATGTTATTATTCACTGTTATGCCGCATTCATGGATTCTCATGCATATATTCACTATCTTACGTGCTATTGAGGTTTTGGATTCGGATTTCCATGAGATTTTCTGGATTTGGGGGAAAACCGCAAAACTTATACAAACTTCTTCTCTCTTTTTAAATAAAAAGCGAGGTTTTCCCATGATGTATGAGTCGTCCACCATGAGTTTGCTGATGGATTTCGAGACCCGATTCGAGGAGATGGATGAACCGTTTCGGGTACATGGTGGACCCGGTGCGGTACCCCGGGGCAAGAGGATCGCAGATAATGGCATTGATCCTGGCAGGGGAGCACTACTGACCGGTGATTTTACCCGACGTGTCGGATATCCGGAGGATACCGTCGTGGTCTTGAGATGGATGGTAGGGGCCAGTCTGGACTGACGACGTCCTAAATATTGAGATTGAGACATTGAGATTTCGTGATATTGAGGTACTGAGATTTGATGATACCGGCCAGTCAGGATAGCCGGAGCCTGAGATTTTGAGACATTGAGAATTATGTTTTGTGTCGATCCTAGACACTGTTTATGCTGATTTCATTTATGATACCTCATTTTCTAAATACAAAGGAAATCTCACTAAATTATGAAAGCGGTTTCTTTAGTAAATGTATTCTGTTTTCATGCATTCATACATCATCCATATGATATATTGCTACCTGAGGCTTTGACACGGGCACATGGGATTACACTTGGGTTAGACATTTACCTTAGCCATTGTTATAGGCTGCTAGTTATATATTTGAGGATATATTATGATCGTTGACATAGGATTGCGTTGTTCATGCGATTTCTGTTCGTAGATGTTTTTCTACTCACGAGTTGGCAACCCACCCCCGTTGTGCAACAGTTTCTTGCAGGTTTTGTCGTACAGGTTTCATTACGGCTTTGCTGGCACTGCTTCTTTCGGGTGACTTGCTAGTAGGTGGGTTTATTGGTATCGTACCCATCATTATACTTTGTATAATATTATTCAGTTGTATCTAATAAATTCCATCAACCAAACATGTATTTATTTCAGAGATAGAGACCAGTGATGTTTATTCTTTTGACTTTAGAGTCGCGCGTGGTATTTCTATGGATTTCTCGTTGTTTTGAGTTTCCTTTTGAGTTTTGATCCTCGCCCTTGGCGTTGTATATTATATTGCTTGTGTTGTTGTGACCGTAGATTGACGAAGAGCTAGCTCCCTCTTGGGGATGCGTTTTATTTATTTCGTATATTATTCATGTTGTATCCCGTTTGGGGGCCAGTATTTAGAAAGGAGACTCTGCCGAAATTTTCAGTAAATATTTGATGTTTTTAAAAACGCATAATTCAGCTTATGCTTTTAAAACTACTTAATTTAAATTGGTTTTCCTTCACTCTACCACTTTTCTTGGTTTGGATTTCTGGGTTTTCGGCTTACTTAGATTACGTACGCCACGAGACGTTTCGTAGTTTAAGTGCCGGTCATATTCCGTACTTTCGGGACGTGACAACATGATATTCGACATATCAGACGAGGAGACCGCACTGTGCGGTAGTGTCACTGTCAGGCTTTTGCAGGAGTTGGAGCGGGCTTGCTTGCTGATCTTCTGATCGTTCAATACCCGGGTAGCCGTTACGTCCAACTAGTACCGCTGACGGCTTATGGGTGCTTGATATGATCATCACCTACTGCCGGCGTATTGACGAGTCTTTAGAGTCCTACATAGAGGTTTTACTGGCTCAGGCAAAACGAAATAGGAGCGCATATGTCATATGTTCGGGACCGAGAATAATGCGAGTATGTGATACCGTATTCTATTCTCGCGATGTTTGTAATCGGTTATATGTGATATAACCAGGTTATCGAATCAAGGGTTGATTCGATAAGTCGATACATTGGATGTTAGTCGGTTATATGTGATATAACCGGATTATTACGTCAATTGTTGATTTAATAATTTAGTGTATAAATGTATATGTGATATACTAATTTACATTAACTAACATTGGTTCACTTAAACATTTGTTTTTCTCACTTGTGCACAACTTAATATATATGTGATATATATTTATTTGTGTTCATTTTGTATCATGGTTGTTGATACAACTTACATGGGTGTATAAGACTTATACCATACTAATTATAGTGTTAGGTTTTTGTATTTAAAGTAATTCTAAAATTAGTGGATGATGAGCTCACATGCATGAAGCTTCATGAAGCTTAGGGTTGCATTGACTTAGTCTACTAGTTTTGGATTACTTGAGATATTAATTAACCTAACCATTATAATGTAGCCATGGTTATGTCTCTACATGAGTTAGTATATGAGACCCACTCACCCATGGTTATCTCTCTCTTTTTCTTGATTTGTTTTTCATTCTCATTTTTGAGCTCATCTTCTTCCTCCTTCAAATGCTTGCTAGGGTTTGATAAAGAGAGAGAAATATAGTGAGAAAAGAAATTCTAAAGTGTACCCATTTCCTATTTCATCATCCTCTACTAGACTAGCACTTTAGTTTAGTGTGTTTGCTTCACTAATTCTATAGTTAGTGAAGTAGATGCTTGAGTACGTATTCCCTCGACGTAGATCATCTTCGGCCTCGAAGACTTCAAGCAGCTATCTTCTCATGGAGTCGTCCGAGAGTCCTAGAGCACGATGATCACAGCGAAGGGACTACTACAAGGAGCATATGAAGTGAAGGACCGATCTACAAATGTTGTATTTTCTTCTTCACTTAGATAGTAATGATATTTACTTGCATGTGAAACCCTAATCTCGAGTCTAAGATCTTGTTTAGGGTTGTTCGGCACGGCTAAAATTTTAATCGGGTATGGTTGATGCCTAGTAGAACCTTGTTAGAGTGCCTAGTAACCCTACAACTTGTAAAGGATAAATTAGACTAGAGTCATACCTATTTCAAAACTAACGAATCGTGAGTATTTTAAAGACAGGCCAAGGGATTCTACGGTTATTTCAAAGGACGAATCTTTTCTTAAAAACACCGTAGCCCTTATTTTTCAAAACCCTATGATTCGTGTTATTTCAAATGGCAAAACTGTATGACTCATATTTATATAAATGCAGATTAGTTATCGTTGTGCTTATTGTTCATCTCCCGCCTATCCTTGCTGTTCGCATCGCATCGCATACTTATGTTGTGTTTTCATATGCCATTATTGAGATCATGCTGTCATGACACCAACACCATTACCGATGATGCGTACGTTCCACATAAACTTACTTGCCGGCACTCACACACATCATCATCGGCAATTTCCATGTCATGAACACTTTAGAGAATATTACTCATTGGCATAGCTTGTTAACTGATAGTTCGACAAGGTATTAGCGTACTCGTCTTTATATGCTATTTTAGATATTGCAGTTATTACTTGCTACTGCATGCATATTATTATTCACTGTTATGAAGTATTATGGAGTTTTATGCCGATATTCACTATTTACTTGCTATTGATGATTGGATTTCGGATTTTCATGGGATTTCCTGGATTTGGGAGAAAACCGCAAGAATATATATATAAACTTCTCTCTCTCTTTTTAAAATGAAAAGTGATGAGTCATCCACGATGATGTTTTCTCGGTTATGAGATGGATTTCGAGACCCGATTCGAGGAGTTGGATGAACCGTCTGCGGGTACATGGTGGAACCGGTATGGTACCCCGGGGAAAGAAGCTCGAGTTGTAGACGATGAGCCCGGCAGGGACAGACTGCCTACCGGTGATATTACCTGGCGCGTCGGATATCCGGAGGATACCGTTCATGGTCGTGTGATTGATGATAGGGGCCGATCCGGACTGACGAAGCCCTAGATAGTGAGATTTGAGACACTGAGATTTTGAGATATTGAGGTATTGAGATTTGATGATACAGGCCAGTCCGGATAGCCGGAGCCTGAGATATTGAGATATTGTGATTTATGTTTTGTGTCGATGCTAGACACAGTTTATTTTGATTTCATTGATGATACCTCGTTTTAAATATTCGAAATCTCACTAAGTTATGAAAGCAGTTTCTTCATTTACATGTATTCTATTTTCATGCTTTCATACCTCATTCATATGATATGTTTCTACCTGAGGCACTGACACGAGCACATAGGATTACACTTATGTATAGATGTTTACCCCTGCCACCTTTTCTTTCTTCAGACTTACCATTTGAGGTTATATATGTATTGATCATATTGACCTAGGATTGTGTCATACCTGTTAGTTATATGTAAGCCCTAGAGGCCATTACTGTACATACGTTGTATATTGTAGTGGATGCTTGGACATATATTGGGAGGACTATCTTGCTCGACATGATAGTATGCTATCTAGTTACTCTTTATCTTAACATGTACTCTGATTGTCTCTATGTCACATGTTGATAAAGCCCTTAGGATGAGTACTTGACTACCAGGACTATGATGCAGATCATACTAGTGAGGACAGTGTCGTCGCCAAGTACATCCGTCAAATGTTCCTAGTCGTGGGAGTGCCGAGACAGGGCATCGATACTCCATAGTAGACTAGCGTATGCGCTTCTTGACCCATATGATGGGAGATGGATGATCTCATATCCATTGGTGTTTGACATCATAGAAGGTATACGGGTGCTCAGTGGAGACTGGGTACACTAGAAGAACTCGCCGAGAACTCCCAGACGGTATTATACCTGACGTCAGATGGCAGTTCTCTGGTGACACTGGTACAGGTTAGTCTGTAGACCCGAGATCGTCATAGTGTCTTGTGTGATTCCCACCGTACTTTGATTTCCATCATACCACGTCCAAGAGGGCATGCAAAAAGGTGGCTTTTGGGTACAGTCCAGAATCACATGGAGGCAATGAGCGATAGGAGGGATTTCGTCTCTCCCGGTATAGTGAGTTGATGTTGCGCTGTGTTCGATTGGCTATAACTGGAAATCCCTGGCCAGGGTTGTTGAGATTTACTGGTAAGTGTTATCAGAAGTTTCTCGAACTGTTATAGACCTCATATCGACACGACTTATCAAGCTACTGGGGTTTGACGTTTACCACCCCTAGGCGAGATATGCGACATATCAGACGAAGAGACCGGACTGTACGGGAGTGTTACTGGTTGGATTCATGGGGGAATATACAGGCTTGCTTGTTGATCCTCTGATTGCTGAATACTTGGGTGGCTATTACGTTTAGCTGACCGCTTGCAGCTTGTGGGTGTTTGATATGATCATCACCTACTGCCGGCGTATAGACGATTCTTTAGAGTCCTACACAGAGGTTTCCTGGCTCAGGCAAAACGGAGTAGGAGCACATATGTGATATGTGCGGGACCGAGAATAATACGTGTATGTGATACCGTATTAGATTCTCGTGATATGAGATATCGGACGGGTATATGTGATATAGCCGGGTCATCGGATCAAGTGTTGATTCGATGAACTGATACAGATTATATTAGTCAGTTATTTGTGAAATAGCCGGATTATCGGATCAAGTGTTGATTCGATAATTTAATTTATAGTTATATATTTGATATATTAAATTACATTAACTAGTATAAGCTCACTTAAAGATTCTTTTTCTCACTCGGGTAATACATTGATATATATGTGATATATGTTAATTGTATTTTTTTATTTTGTTATAATAAATATTGTATATGTGATATATAATATTGTAACAAGTTAAGGTTACAAATGCAACATGTTTTGTGGAGATTAAAAATGGTTAGGGTTTGGATTAGGGTTATGCTTTCTTGAAGCTTCTAGAAGCTTTGTTTTTGTTTTTAAGCAAAGATATTTTCATAGATATTTCATAACCAATCCCAAACCCTATACCATCGTAAATTCTCTACAAGGGTTAAGTTGATATTCTTAACCCATGGTTGCATTTCTAACCTCACACTTGATTTTCATTATTCATCACAAATAGATTCTTCTTCTTCTTTCTTTTGAAAAAGCTTTCTAGCTTTTTGCAAAGTGATGAAAATGAGTGAGATAAAGAAAATAACTAAATTCCTACTTCATCTTTCTCATCTATTCTGGCCACTTAGATTAGGGTGTTTACTTTGCTAATACTTGATTAGTGAAGCAAGAGCTTGGGTTTGAGTTTCTTCAAGGTAGATCATCTTTTTATCGATGATCGGAAGCAAGCTTGCATCTTTCTCTTCATGGAGCCTCTCTAGAGTCTGGGTACTCGATGATCGCAGCGAAGGGACCTCAACACGGAGCTTTAGAAGTGAAGGAATGGACTACAAAGGTTGTAATCCCTACCTCTTAGAAGTAAAGTTATATACTTGCTTTGTTTTTCCTAATCTCTAGTCTAAGATCTTGGTTAGGGTTGTTCGACACGTCTAAATTTTGAATCGGGCCTGGTTGTTACCTTATAGACCCTTGTGACGGTGCCTACGAACCCTACAATGGTATCAGAGCAATGCTAGAGCTTTAGGCGTCGCCTAGACGAAGTTTAAAGTCCGATCGAACCCTGAAACATCGTGTTTTACCCCCTCTCTGGAATTTTTTTAAAATGTTTATTTTTTCTGTATAAAAAATACTCAGAAATTAAGCGGGGAATTCTAAGGATTATTATGAAAAACGTACCACTAATCCCATCAAAGCGCCGCGGAACCGCGGCAATACCATGCCTTGTGCGGCGGTTCCGCGGTCGTTCCTGGGAATTAGGGTTAGAATTTGCACAGTAACATCCGTAGGTATTTTGGCATGCTTCTGGAAATTTTTAATTCTACTCAAGTGTTAAGTTTTCTGGAGATCTTTTGTATTCGTTGATTCGATCGGAAAGTTTAACTTCGTTTAAGTTTTTTCCGGGTAATCTAGAACGTGTTAAAAAGTTCGAACGGATATCAATAACTCACTTTTTTTCCCCTGCCGGAAAATTTCCAAGTGTTGGATTTTTTCCTTAGTTAAAGAACGTTCAAAGTCGTGCAAGTAACGCGGTGGACCCTCTAGAAGAACACAAACCTTAACTCGATTATTTGACCGTCTGAACCACCTCTAAACCTTAGGGTTTGGGGCAGTACGGCGTTGCCACATGTGAGGCGTTGGTTTGACCCTTCTACGGCTGGACCATTGGTACAGTGGCATGTGATGGATACCTTTTGAACTCCGCTCAAGTGTTGAGCTATTTGGGAAATCTTGGGTGTTTGTTTATTCGATCGGAAAGTTTAACATTGTCTATTTATCTGGAATGTGATACAATATTTGGAATCCACAAGTAGTTATGAGATAACTAATTTGAATGTTATAAATTTTTGCAGTTTAGTCTCATTTGATCGGTTGCCACAGGATTTTGATGTGATCAAAAGTCCGTTGCAATCACGTAGCGTACGCGGATTCTCGTTGGGTAAACTTAATAGATAGCCATGCCCCATAGCCCCGACCAAGTGACTGTAGGAGAACCCCGTCGCCAAAATCATCCGTTCGGGTGCTCGCGGCAGCAGTGTTCCGCCTTACTGCACTTCGTCGACGGCATCCGGGGGTGCGGCCGTCTACTAAAGTTTTCAACGAGCATTCGATCAGGATGTCGGGAATCTTGTTGAATTGCCCGACTTGATATTGAAAAGAGTTTTCGATATTGAGACTAAAATGCGGGGTTTATAATTGTTAGGCATGCGATATCTAAGGAATTCATTTGGTTAGGCATGAGATGTCTAAGGAGGTTGCGGATTCCAACTGTTGTAGTATTACACTTTATTTTCTGCGACCGTAAGTGTAATATGTGGTGTATCGCCGGTTTCGTTGCTAACCATCAACGACAATTGGGATACGCATATTTACTTACGTTGATGACATGTGATGTTATGTGTTGCTGTGATATGTTATATTGGATCGTCGCGTTTGGAATAGCCGGGGGTTTTATGTGAGATGAGATTTTTTTTCCATTCATGTAAAATTCATTGTATGTAATATTCTTTTGTTGGGGCACTTCCGGGATGATGATGATGTCACCGTTGTATATTATTTACTTTTCCGCATTAGGTAGACCTAAGGAGGGGAGCACAAGTAACCGGGTTCTAGGGTCCAGTGGGAGACCATTTCGAGGAGTCGAGACCGGGTCTCCTAACCCTAGAATTGGCAGTGTTGCTTGCCGCTCTCGTAGGGGTCTAGGGATGTGGGTTTGGCTATTCATCGTGACCGTGGAATCCGCGTTTTATACAGGCTCGCATAAAATACGGAAATCCTAGTATATCCAATATTTCATTTGTTATCTTCTGCCGTAATGTTCTGTGATGAGATCATATTACTTCCTAAGACGAATGTTCATATTATATATATGAGATATATATTATATTGTTGATTTCGTTTCAAATGTGATGCTTGTGAAGCATAATAAAATGGTACTTCATTAATGAGATTAATGAAAATAAAAGAAACCTTAAGATGTTGTAGAAACTTATTCAAAAACAGGTAGCTCTAGTTCTTGCTTTGCATAGCGGTGTTCCTTGTAGAACATCCAGCACCTTATTCGATAAGGAAAGAGCCGAGATCCTTTCACCGGGAGTGACCTATTTAGCGAAACAGCAGATGCTACAAACTCGGTATGTCTTTTGATTGTTTTTATAGTTTTTCCTTTGCATAGTGATATTTGTGAAATATCCTGCACCTTATTCGGTAAGGAAAGAGCCGAGATCCCTTCACTAGAAGTGACCTCTTTAGCGAAACTAGCAGATGCCACAAACTCAGTTTGTCTTTTGATTGTTTTTATAGTTTTTGCTTTGCATAATGATATTTTTGAAATATCCTGCATCTTATTCGATGAGGAAAGAGCCAGGATCCCTTCACCGGGAGTGACCTCTTTAGCAAAACTAGAAAAGGCCTCAAAAACATTCCATTTAAAATAACTCGATTCTACAACGATATAAAGTTCATTACGTAAAGGGTTTTCTTAAAAACCTGTCGTAGCCCTCCGTCATTTTAGATAAGTAGTCTTTAGTATTCATGCTGCGTTTGTTGACTTAGTCAAGGCGTAGTGTGCGGTAGCTGATTAGTGCTTATCTGCAATGCATATGATGCGATTGGATTAGGGTAGTCGTGCGGCCTTGTCGACTTATTCAAGGGTCGTGCGGGTGGGTTTAATTCAATCGGGAAATGACTGGTTGAACTTTACTTACAGTCTATGGTTTGTTGACTTAGTCAAGGTCATAGATCGCTTGGGGCAAAATATTATTAGGAATTTCAAGAGTTGAAATTTGCAATGAGATTGCATACCTTCTATGAGATTGTTGGATCCCGATACCCGCTGCGAGTAAGAGTTACTCCTGGGAGAATTTTACACATTACAATTAGTCGATCAATTTGGTGTCTAGAAAGGTGTCAACGGGGTAATGCCTCTGGGAAAACGAGGTTTACTTTAATTAGGTCCGTGCGAAAGCACGGCGAACCTCCCTCAAAGTACCGGCACTGGCCTGGCTGAAAGATTGGCGAACTTGTAGGGTGTAATTAATCCCGGCTAGTCTTTCCTTTTAGGGTTTGAAGGAAGATTTGACTAAAACAGTGGGAGTCATCCTGATTAGATATATTAATAACTAATCTAATATTGCAAGAGCATATGCTGAGTGTTTTCTTCTATCTCTCTCCAGGTAGCGACCATGTCACGCCTCAATCAAGATAATAATACGGATGTATTGACCAAACCCGCTTGTTATACTGCGCTAGGGAACGTTGGTCCCGCTCCAACATGTAATTGTTATAAGACAATGCAGGAAATAGGGGATTACCAGAATTCCCGTGCCGCCCTAGCGAAGAAAGTTCATATTGATGCATCATCTTCGGGTATGTTCATTACCGAGAACTGTTTCTCAGTATCCTTTACGTCCTGGGTATGAGATACCGGATCAGGATCCCGCAAATGTAATTCGTTACATGGGCTACAGATAGGTAGAGAACTGAGAACGGGTGATAAGTTTCAAGAGTTGGAAATGATGCAAGTGTTGCAGCTAAGTCTGTTGGCAGTTATCACCCTGTATTACCAGAATACATTGATTCTGAACGAATGTTATTAGATACCGAACCTGATATACAACATCATATCAGTCTCTTTATTAGTAAAGAAGGATATAATTTTGTATTGTTGGATAATGTTTTGAACATTTCCTATATCAAGAGTTGATCGGTTCAAGCACGTTATCTAAAAGCAGACGTTCTAAATCAAACCACAGTTCTTAACGTACGGAACACACACAAGAGGAAGAGTTCAGAAATGAACGAATCCTTCTTGAGGCATTGTAGACTAGGTCATATCAATGCGACCCGACTAGCTGAAGTTACATAAAGATGAATATTTAAATTAGTTTGGATTTACATCTTATAAAACTTTCCAGTCATGTCACAAAGATAAGATGACCACAACTCTGTTTATTAGAAACAGAGAAAGAGTTAGTGAACTCTTGGGATTGATACATGCTGATGTATGAAGGTCCCCTATCTACAGATGCCAAGACCGGTTCTTTGTACTTCATTACATTAACTGATTATCTCTTAAGATCCGGACATATGTTCCTGTTGAAACACAAGTCTGGAACTTTTGAGAAATTCAATGAATATAAGTTAGAAGTAGAGAACCAAAAACGGGTATAAGTATTATGTCCTTTGATGAGATCAAGGAGGAGAATACTTGAGCACGGAATTCCGAGACTATTCTAAAGGAGAATGAGATTCTCTCTCAGCATTACTCCTCCGAATACATCACAGCACGTCGGTGTATCGGGGCGGAGCAATCACACCCTATGTGATATGGTGTGCTCTATGATGAGTACTACTGAGTAGCCTATTTTCTTTTGGGGTTATGCACTTGAGAAGTTGCATACCTATTGAATAGGGTTCCAACCAAATCAGATGCCTACCACTCCATATGTGATATGGTATGGGAAGAGCCCATCTCTTAAAGATGTTAAGATTTGGGGTTGTTCGGCCTATGTCAAAAGAAAAATCCGGACAAGCTCGAGGCAGGGACAGTTCTGTTGAAGTTTTTTGGATATCCAAAGCATTCGCAAGGGAATATCTTCTACCACACCGAGGAACAAAAGATGTTTTATTTCTCGGCATACCATTTTTGAGAAAAAGGGAATTTCTTGTGAAGAAATTAGTGGTCATGAGGTAGATCTGGAAGGAGTTCTAGCTATACAAACTGCAGCTAATGATTTGGTAAACCCGGAGGATTCAATAGTTTCCAACGAACCTCGGCCTCTCCGCCGATCTGGTAGGGTCCTCATCCACCTGAGAGATACTTCGGTTTCTCTATGACAGTGGGAGCGAGGATTGCATCATGAGATGATGACCCAACTAGTTTCGAGCAGGCCATCAGGAGTGGGGACTCTGTGAGAATGGCTGGATGCTTAGCGATCTGAGATGGAATCCTTATACACCAACAAAGTATGGAATTTGGTTGCTTTATCTGAAGGGTTAAATCCCCATCGGGAGAAAGTATATCTTGAGAAGATTACTTGGTGTACATGGAAAAGTTGAGACTTTTAAAACTATGCTTAAGTCCATCCAGATCCTACTTGCCACTGCTACATACCATGACTACGATATCTGGCGGTTAGGTGTCATGACTGCTTTTCTAAATAGTGATTTGGAAGAGAGCATCTATAAGTACACAGCCAGAGGCCTTCGTAGACAGTGGGAGCAGCGGAAACGTGCACAAGTTGTTTTATGTGATAAATCAGGCATCGCGGAGTTGGAACGTCTGTTTTGATGTGGTAGTCAAAGAGTTTGACTTCATCAAAAAGGTAGGTGAACCTAGTATATACAAAAAGGTAGTAGAGAGTATGGTGGTGATCCTCGTAGAGTACGTGGATGACATACTCTTGATAGGGAAGGAGTTTCCTATGCTACGCTCGGTCAATCTTCTCTTGTCACAAAGATTCTCTATAGGATCAAGGTGATACCTCCTGAATCCTGGGTTATGGATCTATGAGATAGATCTAATTGGATGTTCGGACTCTCACTAGTGGTAGTGAGATGGTATCAATCGATCCTGGGGAGAATCACTGGAAAGGTTCCAGGGTGATAAGGACAACTGAATGTCAGTCGCTGGCATTGTCTTTACCCTCAGTGGAGGGAGGTATGATGGAAGAGTTCCAAGCTAGATACCGTGACTTACTAGACGATTAAATGCAAGATACATCGTTACTAAGGATGCTGCAAAAGAGGCAGTCTGGATATATATGAGTTCATGAGATGAATTTCGTTCCTTCCATTGTGTGACAATGGAGTTGTGGCTTATGCCAAGGAACCCCCGTCCCATCTGTGATCCAGATATATTCTTAGGAAGTATCACCTGATCATGGAGATGGTTGATCTCCAGGAAGATCGAGGTTAGGAGAGTAGACAAAGAGGACAACAGCGCGGATCGAATCACAAAGGCCTATTTCCCAGTAGAGACTTTTATGGGATGGTTGAGTATGAGATACTTCAACCACAGCTTATTGCTGGGTATGAGATACTACAACAGATGGCCCTAGTGCATGTGGGAGATTGTTAGTTATATGTATGCCCTAGAGTCCATTACTGTACATACGTTGTATATTGTAGTGGATGCTTGGATATATATAGGGAGGACTTTATTGCTCGACATGATAGTATGCAATCTAGTTACTCTTTTTCTTAACATGTACTCTGATTGTCTCTATGTCACATGTTGATAAAGCCCTTAGGATGAGTACTTGACTACAAGGACTATGATGCAGATCATACTAGTGAGGACAGTGTCGTCGCCAAGTACATCCGTCAAATGTTCCTAGTCGTGGGAGTGCCGAGACAGGGCATCGATACTCCATAGTAGACTAGCGTATGCGCTTCTTGACCCATATGATGGGAGATGGACGATCTCATATCCATTGGTGTTTGACATCATAGAAGATATACGGGTGCTCAGTGGAGACTGGGTACACTGGACGGACTCGCCGAGAACTCCCAGATGGTATTATACCTCATGTCAGATGCCAGTTCTCTGGCGACACTGATACAGGTTACTCTGTAGACCCGAGATCGTCATAGAGTCTTGTGTGATTCCCACTGTGCTTTGATTTCCATCATACCATGTCTAAGAGGGCATGCAAAAAGGTGGCTTTTGGGTACTGTCCCGAATCACATGGAGGCAATGAGCGATAGGAGGGGTTTCGTCTCTCCCGGTATAGGGAGTTGATGTTGCGCTGTGTTCGATTGGCTATAACTGGAAATCCCTGGCCAGGGTTGCTGAGATTTACTGGTAAGTGTTATCAGTAGTTTCTCGAACTGTTATAGACCTCATATTGACACGACTTATCAAGCTACTGGGGTCTGACGTTTACCACCTCTAAGCGAGATATGCGACATATCAGACGAAGAGCCCGGACTGTACGGGAGTGTTACTGGTTGGATCACGGGAGAATGTACAAGCTTGCTTGTTGATCTTCTGATTGCTCAATACCTGGGTTGCTGTTACGTTTAGCTGACCGCTTGCTGCTTGTGGGTGTTTGATATGATCGTAACCTACTGCCGGAGTATAGACGATTCTTTAGAGTCCTACACAGAGGTTTCCTGGCTCAGAATAAACGGAGTAGGAGCACAAATGTGATATGTGCGGGACCGAGAAAAATACGTGTATATGATACCGTATTATATTCTCGCGATATGAGATATCGACCGGGTATATGTGATATAGCCGGGTCATCGGATCAAGTGTTGATTCGATGAACTGATACAAATTATATTAGTCGATTATTTGTGAAATAGCCGGATTATCGGATCAAGTGTTGATTCGATAATTTAATGTATAATTATATATTTGATATATTAAATTACATTAACTAGTATAAGCTCACTTAAAGATTCTTTTTCTCACTCGGGTAATACTTTGATATATGTTAATTGTATTATTTTATTTTGTTACAATAAATATTGTATATGTGATATATAATATTGTAACAAGTTAAGGTTACAAATGCAACATGTTTTGTGGAGTTTAAACATGGTTAGGGTTTGTATTAGGGTTAAGCTTTATTGAAGCTTCTAGAAGCTTTGTTTTTGTTTTTAAGCAAAGATATTTTGTAAAGATTTTTTCATAGATATTTCTTATCCAAACCCAAACCCTATACCATAGTAAATTCTCTACAAGGGTTAAGTTTATATTCTTAACCCATGGTTGCATTTCTAACCTCACACTTGATTTTGATTATTCGTCACAAATAGATTCTTCTTCTTCTTTCTCTTGAAAAAGCTTTCTAGCTTTTTGCAAAATGATGAAAATGAGTGAGATAAAGAAAACAAATGAGAGCTAAATTCCTACTTCATCATCCTCATCTATTCTAGCCACATAGATTAGGGTGTTTGCTTTGCTAATACTTGATTAGTGAAGCAAGAGCTTGGGTTTGAGTTTCTTCAAGGTAGATCATCTTTGTTATCGAAGATTGGAAGCAAGCTTGCATCTTTCTCTTCATGGAGCCTCTCGAGAGTCTGGGTACTCAATGATCGCAGCGAAGGGACCTCAACACGGAGCTTTAGAAGTGAAGGAACGGACTACAAAGGTTGTAATCCCTAACTCTTAGAAGTAAAGTTGTTTACTTGCTTTGTTTCGCCTAATCTCTAGCCTATGATCTTGGTTAGGGTTGTTCGGAACGTCTAAATTTTGAATCGCGCATGGGTGATGCCTTATATACCCTTGTGACAGTGCCTAGTAACCCTACAATATATACGATTTCTGCTCGATGATGTTTTCTACTCACGAGTTGGCAACTCACCCCCGTTGTGCCACAGTTTCTTGCAGGTTTTGCCGTACAGGTTCCGTTACGGCTTTGCTGGCACCCTGTTTCCTTTCCGGATGATTGCTTTGGTAGGTGTGTTCACTTGTATCGTGACCACTATTATACCTTTATTTTATTCAGTTGTATCTAGTAACTCCATCAACAAAACTTGTATATTTATTCAGACTTAGAGACCAGTGATGTATATTCTTTCGACCTTAGAGTCGCATGTTGTATTATTATGGATTTCATGTTGTTTTGAGTTTCCTTTTGAGTTTTGATCCTCTCCCTACGGCGTTGTATAGTATATTGCTTGCGTGGTTGTTGTCGTCGATTGACGAAGAGCTAGCTCCCGCTTGGGGATGCCTTTTATCATTCATGTATATATTTATCATGTTGTACCCCGTTCGGGGCCAGTATTTACAAAGGAAACTCTGCCGAAATTTTTAGAAAAGACTTGTGATTTTAAAAATGCATATTTCGGCTTAGGTTGCTAAACTACTTGATTTAAATTGGTTTTTCCTTCACTCTACTGCTTTACTTGGTTTTGATTTCTGGGTTTTGGCTTACTTAGATTACGTACGCCTCGAGACGTTTCATAATTTAAGTGCCAGTCATGTTCCGTACTTTTCGGGTCATGACAAAGTTGGTATCAGAGCGTTAGGTTTTACCTTCTGAGTGTAGGATGACCCTTGGTTGATGGAGTAGGTATCTTGAGTAGAGTGACGTACCGTACGTATGTTCCGCGGCATATTTACGATACGATACTCCGCTTAAAAAGACTTAGGACATACATTTCTTTGCCCAGTATTATATTCATTCCTATGATCTATCCTCATCAGTACAAGTTTATGGTTTTTTTACCATGGTTGTACGGGCGTGGAGAGCTACGGCTAGAGTTGAGGTCAGCACGAGCTCGTCACGGATGAGGACTAACCAGGGCGTGATTCCAGGGACATACGATTTGCATAGATGCGCCGTGTTATTGTGTTTCCGTGCCATGAGTGTTTGATGGATTGCTGTTATAAGATTTCTCGGGCGTGCAGATTTGCACCAGAGGATTGAGCCACTGATAGAGTCCAGCCAGAATGTGATGACCATTGATGTATCGCTTATTCATGATGACTGAGGCAATGTTCAGCGTGCAAATGAATGAGCCAGTTGTTGCTGTAAATGATAAGATATTGCCCCAGATGTGTAACACCTTAGAATGTGTTTTGTAGCTAATTATATTTTAATATATAGTTTTTAATAAAAAGTTTACCAAATTGGTTTTTAAATATTTTATCCTAATTATTGTGTATTTATTTAGAATTTTATTAGGCACACACACACTTGTGCATGATAACTAGGGTTATTTTGGGGTTAGCCATTTCTCTAATCTAGTGTTAGGTTTGTTTAAGAGTTATGGTTGTTAATAGTATGGGTTTTAAGCATGATGGTTTTCTTTTTTTTAATGTAAATGATTTTATTAAGGGTTTTATTATTTGCTTTGTGTTGACTTTGTGTGAGTGAGAGGGTATGGGGAGCATGGGGTGGACCTTACCTCATTAATGAGGAAAGAGTGAGAGAAGGAGGGGGTTTTGTGTTACTCCCATTTGTTTCCTCATTTCCCTCACTCTCTCAAACACAAACACTCTCACACACACACTCACTGCAGAGAGAGAGAGAGAGAGCAGCAGAAGCAGCAGCTGAAGCAAGAGAGAGAGAGAGAGAGAAGCAGCAGTAGCTGCAGGGATCATCATCATCATCATCATCATCAACAGCAACACAACATCATCATCAGCATCATTATCATCTTCGGCAGCAGCAACAGCAACAACAACAAAGATAACAACAACAACAATAACAACAGCAATATCAGCAGCAGCAGCAACAGGATCAGCAACAGCAACTTTTGGAGCTCCGGCAACTGCAGCAGCCTCATCTCCTCCACACACTTCTTCACCTGCTCACTAGGGTCAATTTGGGTATATTTCTGAACCCCCAATCCCTAACTAACTTATGGTGTTTGGTTTTGTGTTGATTAGTGTTAAATTGCTAAATTAGTACTAGTTTATGGTGTTTAAGTGGAATTGTGGTAAATTGTTGAATTGGTTAGCTACTTTAGGTTAGTTAAGTGCTAGTAAGGCCACTTCAACTGAGATAATTCACAGATTACACTAAAATACCATAGACTTTCCTTATTGTGCAAAATTGTCCTTTTAAAGCGATATTAGTGACTTTTGTGATCTGCTTTAGACCCGATGCCTTCAGGTCAAAATTGGGAAAACTGGGACATGGTACCTAGGTCTAGGATACACCACCAGAAGACGACCCCCAAACTCCCAACCCAGGCCGCCAAATTCCTTGTTTTGGACGCAATTTGCGGCCCAGTGGGAGACTTGGGTGTTGGGGTTTTGGTGTAGGGCTCCTGCTGTGTTCTATAGGTCCTTGACATGTCTAGTTTTGTAATACCTTGCCTGTAGGAAAATCTGGGACTATATGTCGCTTTTGTGCTTAGTTGTGTTTGCGCGATACGCGCGATACGTGAGTGAGTTCTGTGATTCAGCGTATCGCCGCGTGTCGCGATGGTTTTTAGACGCGTACGCACACGATTCAGCGTATCGTGCCACGGGCGTTTAGTTCGCGACGCGAGTTTCTCGTTTCGTTTCGATATCGCGTTTCGCTAGATATCTTGGCTTATATGTGATTTTCATGTCTTATTTGCAGGTTTACAGGCAGGAGCTACAGACACCATCTACAGAGGGAGCAGACTGTAGGATTCACCCAGCGTGGAGTTTAGGTGAGTAGATATAACATCTACAGGGGAATCGCCCGCATGGCGTTATGCGTCTGGGATAGGATTCAATTTCCTGTCGCACATTCTACGTCATTGTAGAATTGCGCCTTACTGCATTTCCTAGATATAGCTATATACTGTGACTAGCAGCCGTAGGACACTGCACCCATTATTGACGGTTCGTGTTGCACGAGCACGGATTGCATGCTACACACACACCGTCAATAATTGCCATGTCACACACTACCCCTTATAGCCACCATTGCTTGCCACACTTGACATCTAGCCTATCGGTGTACCTATAGTGTATCATACCTTTAGTGATAGGTATATTTTCACTTGCGATACAGCTACAGGTATACCTCCTACATATTTTACCTATACCGGGAGGGATTTCCTACATATGTTACTATACCCAGGGGGGTATACGACATCAGTTCCTATAGGTAGATACCTATACTTTGCTACACCTGTATGTTAGATACATATTCAGTTGTTGTCGCATATTCACATTTACTGATGTTACTTAGCTGTACCTTATCATGATTCCGTATACATCTGGTTCAGCTATATACTTGTGTTTACCTGCTCGCATTCAGATATATCGCATACATTTATTCCTGTATTTATGCATTGTTTATCTGGATTTTATATGATGTTTTCGGGATTTGGGAACCGCGGGAGTTCATGAAATTATGCATACATGTAACAACCCGGTTTCCTTGATATGATATTTCGAGCGTCCCCCATGAGTTTTATCGGTGCTGATTCTATGCTCCATACGATGTGTGGTTGCCGTATGAGAGTACATGGCGGGGCCCGGTATGGTTCCCCTCGGCAAGAAGATCGATGGGTTTGCCGATTGAGCCTGGAGGCGGGCAAGTACCTACCGGTGATTGTTTGGACCTGGCAGTTGTCTGGAGGCTACTGGCCAGAGTAGAGAGGTGGATGCGGGATGACCTGTACTGTCGAGGCCGAGGGCCCACACTGCAGACGGACCCCGTGGGCTGATCCGGACTGACGGAGCCCCATATATGAGGATTTCTGTGCCGATGCTTGGCACATGGTTTCATGATATTTCTTTAACCCCTTTTTGTATATATAACAGGGGACTTAGCCGTTGTTATATATACCCTTACACCAATATTAGTGGAATGGGACGCTAATATATGTGTATTGCCCCCATCATATTTATTTCTGTACATGTATTTGCCTTTAGGATGCTAGAACTTACTTGAGATTGGACTTGGGATACTAGGTGATTCATTGGGACTTGGACATTGGATATACTTATGTGATTGGTGACTTGTACATTCGGGATATAGGAGATTACTCGACATTGTACATTGAGGAGATGTGAGACTTATTTGATGTGAGTGCCCAATGTGGGGCCTGGTTTGAGGATTTGGGATTGGAGTATCTTAGTGGATGGTGATCCTGCCACGACGTCAGGTTTCCGTGGAAAATGACATATTCCACTCTACACCTCACCATTACCTATCTTATGCACAGATTCATATATTGGTAGTACTTGTAGTGTACCCTTATGATAGTTGCATATTTGCTTTCTCATATCTCTACTGCATAGACATTGCATACTACTATCATGTCATCATTGCTTCACATAGTGATTGTACCTACTAGTGTACTCTTCTTTATTCCAGCATTGCATGACATATTATTACCACTGTAATCGCATATCCTAGATTCATGCTGTACGTGCATTCCTGCGATTACCTGCATATGTTTTATACTATTCACGAGTTGGCAACTCCCCCCGTTGTGTCACAGGTGTTTCAGGTTATTCCCCAGAGTAGTCGAGGCAGGCTATTCTCCTATCCAGCTATCCAGCTACCATCTTTTGCTACAGATACCGCATCAGCTCACAGTACCATTTTGCATAGGTGGGTTAGACGGTTATCTGTATTATATATTGTACCTTCGTTGTATTGTACTCTCCATCTACTGTTGTATTTTGACATAGAGACTTGGTGAGGACGTAGTGTGTATTATTGTGGATTAAATGTCTTTTATATATACAGCTTTTCTCTACTGTCCTTATTCTTCTGTTGTACTCTTATTGACTAGTCTTATGAAAATGGGGTGTTGCTAAAGTTTTAAAGAAAGAAAGGAAGACTTTTAAAGAATTTGGGTTGCGATTTCAATTGTTTTCAAAACTTATATTATCTTTTCCGTATTTCTCATGGTTTAGATTTATGGGTTTGGCTTTCTTTTACTATGTTGCGCCTTTAGGCGTTGCATAGTATTAGGGCCGTCACGGGCCAATTCTGGGTCGTGACAAGATGTTGGAGCTATTGCAGTACGAGTTGTACTTAGAGATATGATAGAAGGTCGCTAGTCACCCGAGGATGAATGACTAGGACATATGGTTCGTTCGGTTACCCCGATACGAGGTCATTAGATAGATTGATTCCAGCTAGAGACGACTTCACGCAGGTACGTTGAGAGTCGATAGAGGTGATCGAATGTCAGAAACACATATTCCAAGTTTAAAGTATTCGGAAAGACATGCAAGCAATTATATGGACCCTATAAAAGAATGAAACCCTAACTCGACATAATGACCGTGTGAAAGCCTTTGAACCTTAGGCTTTGCGGCAGTTCTGCGCTGCCATTACTTAAGCTTGGGTTTTCCTTTCTACGGCTGGTTCACCGATGTTGTGTATGTACTCGATACTATTAAACCGTACCCAAGATGTTGAGCTCTTGGGGGATTATGAGGTTTTGACGAATCGATCGAATGGTTCGACTTCATTCGGATGCTATGTGGTGGGATGCATTGCTTGGGAGACTCCAGATACGAGTATAGCCGTTGGAGCGCAGTCCATGCAGCCATGATGAGAAGAGTCCGAAACAGTCGACAGTAGAGAAAGGTGGAGTAAGAGGTTCGTACGGGATCTTGATGAGATGACGTTCCACTCCACCGACATCAAAGATGTGGTACGCATGCAGAGACGTTGTATACGGATATATCTTCCAGAAGGAGTCGCGATGAGTATGCAGCCGTTCCGGAACAAGAAACAAATTTAGTGAAGGGTGATAACTTCTAGATAGTTCGGCAGAGACGAGATTTGGGAGAGACCTTGACAAGACCTTTCTGGAAATACTATACGAGAATACTTGGACCCAGGATCATTCATATTGCACACGCCCTGCAGGACAGAGTTCAACATCGTCGACAAGACATATTATGAGTGACCATAAGAGTTGTCCAGAGATCTTTAGAGGACGTGCCAGAGCGGACTACTTCCATTATCATTCTATATTAGACCGTTGAGCCGGGGAGCTATGTACTTAGCAATTCGCAGTGAGAGACGAGAGCCTAAGGGCACCAGACGACAGGCTATGATCAGAAGGCAAGTAGATATCTTGCTCTTCTAGCATTGGATGCACCGACACCTTCTCGACTTTGAAGGAAGGACATATCAACGAAAGTATTTATGATTTGTGATTTCATGAGTTGACTATGACGTATCAGTCACTTTAGAATTCGATATTTTGGGTGATTTATTGCATGATTGAGTTGTGATGACCGAGTTTCATGATATTTGCTTTTGTGCACCATGGTGGCACCTTCTAGGTATTTACGTGTTTATGCATGGTTATTGCACTTGATATATGCTTTATACATTGTTGTGTTGAATTATGATTTGTGCATATTTATTACACTTGATTTTGATTTTGAGCCTTGGCTGCACATGTTTATGATTTCATGGATTGCATAAAGCTGATTTGATTTTTGTGCAGGTGGTACGCACTCGATTTGGTTTTTGCATTTGGTATAGCTTACATGTGCTTGCATTGCGTGGATACGTATTTTGTGCACATAGTTGCGCGCGTTTATGATTTTATACACCTTGGCACACTCGGTATTGCTTTTTATACGCATTTGAGTTATTGATGCATTTCCGTGCACTTGTTGCACCCGATTTGTATTTTGTGCAGTTGTTGCACTAGGTTTTTACGCTGTGCATTGTTGCACCATATTGTATTTCGTGCACTGGATGCACTGGAGTTGGTATTTTGTGAACTCGATACACAATAGTTGTATTTTTGTGCGATTGTTGCACAGTATTGTATTCATGCACTGGATGCACCGGATTCATATTTCGAGCATTTGTTGCACCAGCTAGGTATTTTGTGCATTGGTTGCACCGGAATTATACTCAGTACCTTGGTTGCACCCGATTTATGTCTTTGAGCATTTGTGTTACCAGATTTGTGTTTTGTGCGTCTGCACTTGATGTTCGTTTCACGCATGTTACTGCTAGATACTTTTCACGGACTGACGGGCTTGGGTTAGATTTTTCCGCATATTAGGCGCTTAATATTGGATTTGTGCGCACCGGATGCACTAGATTGAGATTTCCATTCATGCTTGTTAGTTGCACTTGATTGAGATTTTGTACACCACAGTTGCACTTGATTTTGATTTGATAACATTCGAGATGTTGATTTTGATTCCATGCCTGATATTTTGAGCGATTTATTTGCATGATTGAGATTTTGTGCACCACAGTAGCACTTGACTTTGATTATATGTCATTTGAGATAGTGATTTTGATTCCATACCTATGGTAGGCATGTGATTTGAGTTGTGCTTTCGGCATAGTTTTCATGCACTTTAGTATTTGATTTGATATGTGCACGCTGATGCACATGGTTGTGAGATTATATACCGCGGTGTACCTGATTTGGATTGAGGTTTATTGTATACCATCAATTTCGATTATGATATTGAAGTTGATTTCGTGCACTCTGCGCATTTGATTTGGATTCTTGCGCATCTTTGGCGCGCTTGGATTGGATTTTGCGCATGTTCGGAACTTGATATCTGATTTCGTACATGTTGGATGCACATGATTTAGATTTATTCGTGCATGATGGGTGCACCTGATTTGGATTTTTGCGCATATTTGGGCGCTTGATGCGATATTGGTGCACGCCAGATGCACTAAATCGAGATTCTTCGTGCATATCAAATGCACCCGATTTTGCTGTCAGGCACCCACGTTGCCTCTGACAGGTGTTTCGTGCACACCCGTTGCACTTAGATGTTGTTCCTGTGCACATGTATGGTACATTCATGGATTTTGATTTCCTTGCGCACCAGACGCACGTAGCTTTCATATGCATATTTCGGGACTGATTTCTTATGGAGCAGTACGTTTTTATGATATTTGCTATTTGTTTTCGTACTGAGCAGGACTAGTCAGAGGACAGTACCTGGATATTTTGCATGCATTGAGAGTTATCGAAAGGATTTCCAAAAAGGGAGCTATAGTCCCAGTATTTACCTACATGTCTTATAGGACACGAAACGTTTAAAAACAAGGAAACCCTTCTAAATTGTTTTCAGAACCGCGGTACGTGCTTGTAAATAAAAGATATATATATAGAGTTATTTTCTTACAATAGACGTCCACCACTGTGCAGTGTTATGCGCATCGCACAGCGATTTAAAAAGGTTTGGCATGGATTTCCTACAGATGTTTACATGTATAGATTTGATGTTTACATGTATAGTTTTGATGTATATCATATTGGTTTCATTTTGGATTTGACATTTGTGTCTTCACCATGACTCCGATGATTGCGGGATGCTTCATGGAGTGTTGTTTTTGAGTTATCTGCTCATTGTTCATGCGTACGCATTGCGCTATGACGTGTTTTATGTTTTGATGGTTTCGGGACCCCGACGTCTTAGTCTTTTATTGAAATGTTTTAGTATTGAGGGGTTTAAATTTAAATTCGGGATCGAATTTCTTTAAGGGGGAAGATTGTAACATTTTAAAAAGATAAAATATTATTTTTAGTAATTTTTATAATTAAATAATAAAATATTGAATATTTTAATGAGGCGGTATAATTTAATACCGATAAATTGGGAAAAATTTGGAAAATTATGGAAATTACTGAAAAGAGGGTGCTTTATGTGATTTATGCAAATTATGAAATTTTATGATTTATTATACACTAATTTTGTGCTAATCGCGATTAAAAATCGCTAATCGGACTTTAAGCGTGTTTTGTGCACATGTCATTTTTTTAGCACTTGTTACATTTTCTTCATGGCCTTCTCTTAATTTTTGGCTTGGTTATTGTTTTAATTGAGAAGGAAAAGAAAACAAAAGAAAAGAAATGAAAACATTAGAATAATGAGACATGGGCATGAGAGAGATAAAAGAGCGAGGTGAGGGATTCTTTGACTTAGTCTTCATTCATCATCCTCTTCATTCTTTTCTCTCCTCTCTCAACTCATAAGGCAACACATCTTCCCTTCCCCCCTCTTCAACCCTCATTTCATCACAAAAAGTTCACCAAAATTCCATCCCCACTTCACAAAAAATGTGCATGAGCTCACAAGATACACTTTGGACCAAGAAAGTTCGCATTTTGGCTCTGTAGAGGATTCATGAGTGTCAAAAGAGGTAATCCCTTCACAAATAGTGTAGTATTTATTTTCCTTAGGCCTTTATTCAAGTTTAATTTCGATTTAGTGGTGATTTTTGAACTTTGGAAATCCCTCGTGAGGGTTAAGGGTTTCTTTGAGTTGTGATAGTGTAGGTTAGTGCTATTGGTGACTTTAACCCCCCTTAGTGTTTAAAACTGAAACCAAACTCAATTTATAGAAAATATGGAAAAACAGAAACATTTGATGTCGGTTTGTGAGGTATTTGAGTGTGTAGGGAAATCTGGGATGACCTGGGTTATTTTCAAGAAAAATAAACAACTCCAGGGACCAATTTGAGAACATAGGAGACCCCCCTGCAAGTTCGAGGCCCCAACTCATCCCCAAAACTGAGGAGGCCGGATTTGATAGGGAAGTGTCCGGCCACTTGGTGGGTGAGGGTGTCCAGGTTGTTTCCATAGCTCTTATGCACTTTATATAGCACCCCAGTGTTGTTTGGGAACCTTATTTTCACTCTAACTAAAATCTGGAGCATGTTTTCATCGTTTCTGCCTTATGTTTTGCGATGTGTTTGAATCTAAGTTTTGGTAATTGGTTTTAGCTCGATGGTTTGACGTTTGTACATCGACATCGAGGATTTGTTTAGTTATTCTTGCATGCGTACGCTATAGGTTTTGACCTATGTGTGATACGCGTGCCGATTTGGTTTTCGTATGTCGTTTCGGTTTTGAATTGGATTTTTATGTGATACGATACGTGTGATATGTAGGTACCCCCATGTCGACTTCGAGACGATGAGCAAGCGCGTGGCGACGTCGGCATCGGCAAGCGAAGGTCAAGGTGAGTAGATATATATCTACGGGGGAAATCGGGTGGATGGCTTATAGCACCCCCGTAGTTCATAGTATAGTTATGATATATATATGTATATATATATATATATGTGATTCATGATATGTGGATATTCAATATTTGATTATGTGTTCATGGTTAGTTTGGAGTTATTAGAAGTGAACTAGCATAGCTTCTTAGTCGCAAAACCTAGAATATGTTTACACCCACACGCACCCACCTGCATTCATTTTTTTGCCTGTGCGTATATGGGGATATGTATATATTTATACACACATGGGTATAGGACTGTGTGTGTGTACGTATACATATACATGGATTATGAGGATAGTACTTGGGATTGGAGATGAGTCGATGACATTTGGCTTGAGGCCGTGAGGTCGGTGATGTGACATAGTTCGTATTTGAGATACGACGGGATGTTTTAGCGGGTCCTTTCGACGTGGTGTTTTCATACACACGCATGCATATACATATAGGGTAACAGTATTTTACTAGACGTAGATCAGTACCCCGGATCATGATATGTGATAAGAGGATACCAGATGAATAATGTGATAGATGTGACATTTGACCCGTACCCAGATTTGGGAGGTCGTACGACGGAATTACCGAACGAGATATATATATTGATGATAGATCCGCACTCTTGACTTGAGGATGTCATATTATATTAGTGTATCGTATGGGATACTATTGAGGCGGGATCACCGACTATTATATATATATATATATCGACTCAGATGTTAGGCGGTTTCCTTACCTTTCGATCAGCCTGTAATTGTTAGTTATATATATGCCCTAGAGGCCATTGTTGTACATATGATGTACATTATAGTGGATGCTTGGATATATATAGAGAGGTCTTTCTTGCTCGTCATGATAGTATGCTATTTGGTTTCACTTTATCTTAACATGTTGACTTATATTAGTTTATTGTCTTGCTCTCACATGTTGATAAAGTTCTTAGGATATGTACTCGACTACTGGGACTATGATGAGATCATACTAGTGAGGCCAGGGTAGTCAAAGAGTACATCCTATAACCGTTCCTAGTCGAGGGTGTGTCGAGACAGGGCATCGATACACCAGAGTAGACTAGCGTATACGCATCTTGACCCATATGATGGGCGATGGATGATCCCATATCCATCGGTGTTTGACATCAAAGATGGTGTACGGGTGCTCAGTGGAGACTGGGTACACTGAATGGACTCACCGAGAAATCCTAAATGGTATTATACCTATAGTCAGATAGCAGTTCTCCGGTGATACTGGTACAGGTTAGTCTGTAGACCCGAGATCGTCATAGAGTCTTGTGTGATTCCCACTGTGCTTTGATTTTCACCATACCACGACCAAGAGGGCATGCAAAACGGTGGCTTTTGGGTACAGTCCCGAATCACATTGAGGAAATAAGAGATAGGAGGGGTTTCGCCTCTCCCGGTATTGGGAGTTGATGTTGTGCTGTGTTCGATTGGCTTTAACCGGAAGTCCCTTGCCAGGGCTGATATGGGGTGCTGGTAAGAGTTATCAGTAGTTTCTCAACACGTTATGAGCCTTATATTGACATGACTTATCGGTTACTGGGGTCTGACGTATACCACCCCTAGACTAGATATGAAACATATCAGATGAAGAGACCGGACTGTACGGGAGTGTTACTGATTGGATTCACAGGAGAATGTACAAGCCTGCTTGTTGATCTTCTGATCGTTCAATACCTGGGTGGATGTTACGTTTATATGACCGCTTGCAGCTTGTGGGTGTTTGATATGATCATCACCTACTGCCGGCGTGTTGACGATTCTTTAGAGTCCTACACAGAGGTTTCCTGGCTAAGGCAAAACGGAGTAGGAGCACATATGTGATATGTGCGGGACCGAGAATAATACGATATGAGATACCGTATTCTATTCTCGCGATATGAGATATCGGCCGGGTATATGTGATATAACCGGGTCATCGGATCATGTGTTGATTAGATGAAATGGTACATGTTATATTAGTCGGTTATATGTAATATAGCCGTTTTATCGGATCAAGTCTTGATTCGATAATTTAATGTATAATTATATATGTGATATATTACGTTATGTTAACTAATATAAGCTCGCTTTATTGATTCATTTTCTCACGGGATAATATATTGATATATATGCGATATATGTTAATTGTATTATTTTCTTTTGTTACAAAATATATTGTATATGTGATATATAATATTGTAACATGTTAGGGTTACAAATTTAACAATGGTTTAGGGTTTAAACTTGGTTAGGGTTTGGATTAGGGCTAGCTTTTGCATGAAGCTTCCATGAAGCTTCATGAAGCTTTGACTTTATCCTTAAGCTTGATATTTTGTGAAGATATTATTTAACCCAATCCAAACCTCAACCTCTAGTTAATTCTCTACTTGAGTTAACTCTATCATGCTTAACTCATGGTTAGATTTGTTACCACTACAATTATTCATTATTCATCACAAAAAGGATTAGCTTTATCTTCTTCTTCTTCTAGCTCTTGAAAAACCTTCACTAGTTTTTATGTTTGTGATGAATAAGTATGAGAAATGAAAAAAAAAGAGAGCAAAATTCCTACTTCATCATCCTCATCTATTCTAGACACTTAGATTAGGGTGTTCACTTCTCTAATAAGTTGTTTAGTGAAGTGTAAGCTTAGGTTAGAGATTCTTCAAGGTAAATCATCTTAGATCATGAAGACTTCAAGCAAGATGCATCATTCACCTCTTGGAGCCTCACGAGAGTCGGAGTTCTTGATGATCGCAGCGAAGGGACCTCAACACGGAGCTTATGAAGCTAAGGAGCGGACTACAAAGGTTGTAATCCCTCACTTTTAGTAGTAAAGATGTTTACTTGTATGTGAAACCCTAATTATCTAGCAAAGATCCCGGTTTTGGGTTGTTCGGCACGTCTAAATTTTTATTCGGGCATGGTTGATGCCTTCTTGAACCTCATAAGAGTGCTTAGGAACCCTACAGTGGTATCAGAGCCTAACTAGAGCATTAGGCGACATGTATACGAAGTTAAAACTCCGATCGAACCCCGATACATCGAAAATGACCCCCTCTCTGGAAATTTTGTAAAAATGTGATTTTTTCTGCATTAAAAATACTAAAAAAATCAGCAGGGAATTCTAAGAGTTACTGTGCAAAACGATACCAAAACTCCACTAAAGCGCCGCGGAACCGCGGCCGTACCTTGCCTTCTGCAGCGGTTCCGCGGCAGCACTGTAGTGTTACGGTTAGATTTTTAGCACAGTACATCCGTAGGTATTTATAGCTGCTTCTGGGTATTTTTAATCTGACTCAAGTGTTGAATTTTTTGGGGATCTTTTGGTACTCGTTGATTTGATCGGAAAGTTTAATTTTGTTTTGTTTTCCGGATAATTTAGAAACTATTAAAATATTCGAACGGATATCATTAACTCACTTTTTCCCGACGCGAAAAACTTTCAAGTGTTGAATATTTCTTGAGTTTAAATCTTTCGGAAAAATGTGCAAGTAACGCGGTTGACCCTCTAGAAGAACACAAACCTTAACTCGATTATGTGACCATCTGAACCGCCTCTAAACCTTAGGGTTTGGGACAGTAGGGCGTGCCACATGTGAGGCGTTGGCTTAACCCTTCTACGGCTGGACTATTGCTACTGTGACATATTCTGGGATTATTTGAACTCCGCTCAAGTGTTGAGCTATTTAGGAAATTTTGGGTATTTGATTATTCGATCGGAAAGTTTAATATTGTCTATTTATCTGGAATGTGATACAATATGTGGAATTCATATAGTTAGGCATGAAATGCGAAGTATGTGTCACGACCCGAGAATTCGACTCGTGACCGGCACTTAACCACGCAACGTCTACAGGCGTAACGCGGCTAAGTAAGCCGAACCCAGAATTCAAAACCAATAAATATAGAGTGATTTTAAAACATTTTGTAAAAACAATCATACATGTCCGAAAAACTTCCATTTATTTAGTAGCAATCCTTTTTAAGTTCAAAAGTTATAAGTTTTATAATTTTGGTAACATTTCCCCTTTTTAAAACATTAGCCCCGAAAGTCGGGTAAAAGTAAGGTGTAGCGGAAATAACAAGTGACATGAATAAAGCATCACAATGAGATATACGACGCCGTAGCGAAGAATACACAGTAAAGCAAGGACAATATCATAAAAGATAAGATGCATAAAGTAACGTCGGCTCACATGCGAGCTCGACACCAGAATATAAAATCATACATATCGTCCTCACAACTGTCTCTAAGTCAATACAGAAGGTAGATGGAGAGTACTAGATACATCAATATACAACTGAAAGATAACAGATACCGTATGAAACCCACCTAAACAGCAAAAAGGCTAACTCTGATCAAAAGGGGTATCTGTGCCAAAAGATGCGATAACAGCCAGCCGTGACTACTCCCAAGAGCAACCTGCAAACACTGTGGCACAACGGGGGTGAGTTGCCAACTCGTGAATAGAGATAACATATAAAGGTGATCGCAAGCATGCACATATAGCGTGGCTCTACTCATGCCAGTAGATGATATCAATGCAGGTCAACAGTGGATACAATAGTAATGCATGAACTCTAACAGGTAAATGCCACAGGATGAGATGTATAGTAATCAGTACTAAGTATGGGATAAATAATATCTACATGGACTATGTCAACATGGAAAACAATGATCGGTGCCTCAAACTGCACCCAAATCCCACATATACTCAGGCGCCGGCACACCCATCGGCCCTCAAATCCTGTATATCTCGGAGGAATCACGAGTGCCCAACATCGGCACCCAAAACATCATAAAATACCCGTGTCTAGCATCGACACGTAAATCCTCGAACATCGGGCGCCGTCAGTCCGGACCGGCCCCATGGGGTCCGTCTGCGGTATCGGCCCTCGGCCCCGGCAGCACGGTCATCCCGCATCCATCACTCGACTCTGGTCAGTATCCTCCGGACAACTGCCAGGTCCAACCAATCACCGGTAGGTACTCGCCCGCCTCCCGGCTCAATCGGCAAATCCCATCGATCATCTCGCCGAGGGGAACCATACCGGGCCAACCACGAACCCGCAAACGGAACATCCACTCCTCGAATCGGGTTTCAAGCACACGTCTCAGCACCAAGAAAACGCGTGGTGGACACACCAAAATATCATATCACGAGGTACCGGGTTTTTCAAAATAGCATATCTTTCCTTAAATAATTCCACGGTCCTCAAAACAGAAATCACATGTAAATCCAATACCAATAGTAAAATCCAATGCGAGGTACAATATACATCAATCCATGGTATAGGTATAAGGGGAAAACCACTTTTTAAAATAGTTTCATTTCCGGTTTTAAAAGATGTCATGCGGCTCCCAATATACATGAAGGTCATATCAAATCACATATGAGATGAACTATAGCATTATAATCATGGCAGCTCTATAGTGAGTGTGGCATGGCAATTACTAACGGTGTGTGTGTAGCATGTAAATAGTGCCCGTGCAACATAAACCGTTAGTAATAGTACGGTGTTCTATTAGTTCTAAGCAATTTATATATCAACACAGCAGAGAATGCAATATGCGATGACAGTCTATGGGGGGCATGCAACATATAGTAAATAAGTCCTATCAGCCCTGACGCATAACGCCATGCGGGCGATATCCCCGTAGATGTGAAATCTACTCACCGTGTCTCGCGCTAAGTGTATCCAACCACTTGCTTGCCCTTCTTCGCAGCGTCCGTCTCACTGGCCTGCGAACCTAGAATCACATACACATATCACACATAAGCTTAAGTCACAAAACGCGACATTATAATCCAACAAGAAACCTGTGTCGCAAACCAATCGCGCGTGTGCGCGATACGCTAAAACGTGTACTCACGCGCCACGAAACTACCCCGACGCGCCGCGATACGCAGAACCCAAACCTACTCACGTATCACGCGTGTCGCGAAGGTTTAGAAAAACGGCAAAACGGGTAACTGGTCCCAGATTTTCCTACAGAATTGATCTTACAAAAATATATATATCAAAGGGCCCTACACACAAAAATACACCTACAGAACCCAAAAAACACCAAAACACCTCCTGTCTGGCCGCAATTGGCGGCCAGAATGGCGTTTTTGGCGGCCGGAGTGGGGAGTTAGGGGGTCGGGTTTCACCTATGGTATCAGCTCCTCTCCACCATGCTACAGTATCCTCAAAATCATTCTGCACTCACCGGGTCAATAGCAGTTCCAGAAAACTCACATTTTGCCCAAATACGACATTTGCATCAAATATGAAATCTGGTGGTATTTTAGTGTAATAGGGGTTGGACTAGGTTTACATGGTCACAAGAAACCTCAAGCATCCTACTGGAACTAATCTACACCTCATTAGCACAAAGTTTCAATTAAACATCCCATATCGCACTAAAACGCACCAATATCCATTAACCGATGCAAATCTACACTAACCAAGCTAACTAGGGACTAAGTTAGGAAATATACCTCATACTTAACCCTAGGAAGCTGGAGGAAGGTGGACAAGTGGAGGGAAGAGGCTGCACTAGGAGCTGGAGCTGTACTGCTCACTGCTGCTGCTGCTGAGTGCTTGCTGCTGTTGCTGCTGAGTGCTTGCTGCTGCTGCTGAGTGCTTGCTGCTGCTGCTGCTTCAGTTGCTGATTCAAGAGGTAAGTGTGTGTGTGTGAGTGTGTGTGAGGTTTGAGAGAACAAAGAAAAGAAATGAGAGGAATAATTAGATTCCAATTGTCAACCCTCTCTCTCTCTCATCATTAATGGCAAGCATGGGCTAAGCCATGATGCCCTCTCTCTCTCCTTCTCACAAGTCAACACCCTCACCATTCAAATTAAAGTAATCTTTTAATTTAACTAATTAATTAAACTTGCTTATAACCCAAAAGAATTAATCTTACAATTAACCCACCATGGTTAATAATTATGGTATTTACTTGATTTAAAACCCTAGTTTACATGCACATGTGTGTGCAAGCCTAGGAAAATTTTGGAAAAATATTTATTAGATTAGGAAAAATATTTAAAACACAATTTGGTAAACTTTTTATTAAAAATCATTATTTAATTATAATTATTCACTAACCCTTATCCTAAGGTGTTACAATCTCTCCCCCTTAAAGAAATTCGTCCCCGAATTTCAAAAATCTAACCAAGGTTACCTTCAAAAAGATGGGGATACGTCTTCATCATTTCGCTTTCGGTCTCCCAAGTGACCTCTTCACGGTTCTGACCACGCCAAAGTACTTTAACTGATGGAATCTCCTTCGATCTCAATTTCTTCACTTGTCGATCCAAGATCATCACCGGGTGCTCTGCATAGGAAAGGTCACGTTCAAGCTGGATCGTCGGATGCTGAATCGCGTGCGAAGGATCATGTAGATATCTGCGGAGCATCGAAACATGGAATACGGGGTGCACGTCTGGAAAGCTGGGCGGAAGGGCTAACCGGTAAGCTACTGCACCGACACGCTCGAGGATCTCGAAGGGGCCCACATACCTGGGGCTAAGCATCCCCTTCTTCCCAAACCTCATCACACCTTTCATTGGGGAGACACTCAAGAAAACATGATCACCAACAGAAAACTCAAGTCTGCGTCGTCGACGGTCTGCATAAGCCCTCTGCCTACTCTGCGCTGCTCTCATCCTATCGCGAATCAACTGGATCTTCGCGGTCGTCTCCTCAACGATCTGTGGCCCTAAGATACTGCTCTCACTGAGCTCTGTTCAACAAGTAGGCGACCTGCATCTCCTCCCATAAAGAGCCTCAAACGGTGCCATCTGAATAGTCTCCTGGTAGCTGTTATTGTAGGAAAACTCTACCTAGGGCAAATGATGATCCCAGCTACCTCCGAAATCTAGTACACAAGCTCTGAGCATGTCCTCGAGAGTCTGGATGGTCCGCTCTGACTGTCCGTCGGTCTGCGGATGAAAAGCCGTGCTGAAACTCAAGCGAGTGCCCAAAGCCTCCTGAAGCCTCTGCCATAGTCTACTGGTAAACTGGGTGCCTCTGTCGGACACAATGCACGTCGGGACTCCATGTAGTCGCACTATCTCGTCAATATAGATCTGGGCATACTGAGTAAATCCGAAAGTCGTCTTCACCGGTAAGAAGTGAGCCGCTTTCGTCAAACGATCCACGATCACCCAGATGGAGTCATACCCCCTACTAGTCCTGGGTAGACCCACCACGAAGTCCATCGAAATCTGTTCCCATTTCCACTCCGGAATGGGTAACGGCTGTAGCTCTCCCGCGGGCCTCTGGTGCTCAGCCTTGACTTGCTGACAAGTCAGGCATCTCGATACAAAATCTGCAATGTCCCTCTTCATTCCGTCCCACCAGTAAACATCTCTCATATCATGATACATCTTGGTGGAACCGGGATGAACGCTATACACCGATCGATGTGCCTCCTCAAGAATCTCACGCCTCAGCCCCTCAGCATCAGGTACGCACAGTCTGACTCCAAACCGTAGTATCCCCTGATCATCGATCACGAACTCGGAAAATCGGTCCTGTCCCATCTGTGCCATGATCTCTGAACATCGGTCATCACTGAGCTGTGCCTCACGTATACGATCAATCAACTGTGGGCGTGCACGGACATGCGCTATCTGTCCTCCAATCGGCGTGAACTCGAACTGTACTCGACTGTCGCATAATATCTGCCAATCTGCGGATGACTGCTCCTGTACTGCGCTCAAACAAGATAAACTACTCCCGGGCCTCCTGCTCAAAGCATCCGCCACCATATTTGCCTTGCCCGGGTGATATAAGATCTCGCAGTCGTAATCCTTCACTAACTCCATCCATCGACGCTGTCGAAGGTTCAGGTCCCGCTGCTGGAATATGTATTTCAGACTCTTGTGATCCGTAAATATCTGGCAGGACTCGCCGTACAGGTAATGTCGCCAGATCTTAAGTGTGAAGACCACTGCTGCCATCTCCAAATCATGAGTGGGGTAGTTCTGCTCGTGCTTCTTCAATTGTCGCGAGGCATACGCGATCACCCTATCATGCTGCATCAGAACGCATCCCAATCCCACTCGAGAAGCATCACAAAAGACCACAAATCCGCCCGGTCCGGAAGGTAAGGATAACACCGGTGCCGTCGTCAGCCGTGTCCGTAACTGCTGAAAATTGTGCTCGCACTCCTCCGTCCAATCGAAGGGAACTCCCTTCCGGGTCAACCCGATCAACGGTGTAGCAATACGTGAGAATTCCTGCACGAAACGCCTGTAATAACCGGCCAGTCCCAAAAAGCTGCGAATCTCCGTCACTGATGTGGGTCTGGGCCAACGCTGAACGGCCTCGATCTTCCTCGGGTCTACACATATACCGTCTCGTGAAATCACGTGACCCAAGAAGTCCACGCTGTCTAGCCAAAAAGCACACTTGGAGAATTTCGCATAAAGCTGGTGCTCCCTCAATGTCTGCAATGTAACCCGCAGGTGCTGCTCGTGCTCCTCACTACTCCAGGAATACACCAAGATATCGTCAATGAAGACTATAATGAACAGATCCAAGTAAGGCCGAAAAATGCGGTTCATCAAGTCCATGAAGGCTGCTGGCGCATTGGTGAGTCCGAACGACATCACCAAAAACTCGTAATGGCCGTAGCGCGTACAGAAAGCTGTCCGGGGAATGTCCTCCTGTCGAACCCGCAACTGATGATAGCCCGATCGCAAATCGATCCTCGAAAAGTACCCTGCCCCCTGAAGCTGGTCGAACAAATCGTCGATACGCGGCAAAGGATACCTGTTCCGCACTGTCACCCTGTTCAGCTGGCGGTAGTCGATACAAAGACGCAAACTGCCATCCTTTTTCTTGACGAACAGGACTGGAGCACCCCAAGGAGAAACACTGGGTCGAATAAGTCCCTTGTCCAACAAATCCTGTAACTGACCCTTCAGCTCACTAAGTTCCGCCGGGGCCATCCGATAGGGCGGTATAGAAATAGGCCCCGAACCAGGAACCAAATCAATACAGAAAGAAATGTCGCGCTCGGGCGGCAACACAGGAAGCTCGTCAGGGAACACATCAGGAAACTCGCTAACAACCGGAACCTGATCCAATGGAACCTCTGTAGCGCGAGCATCGCGAACATAAGCGAGAAATCCCTGACATCCCTTCCTCAAAAGCTGTCCAGCGCGAAAAGAAGAAATCACACTGTGAGGGGCGGCACCACGGTCCCCCAACACAACAAAAACCGACTCGCCGGGGAAACAGAATCTAGCTGTCTTCTCGCGGCAGTCCACAGAAGCATAGCACATGGCTAACCAATCCATGCCCAAAAGAACGTCGAAGTCCAACATCTCCAGAAGGATCAAGTCGACAGGCAACTCTCTCTCGCCAATACAGACGATACAGGATCGGAACACGTGCCTAGCAACAAACGACTCTCCCACAGGAGTAGTCACCACAAGCGGCTGACCAAGTAAGCCGGACTCTCTACCCAAACTCGGCACAAAGTGCGTGGATACGTACGAGTGTGTGGATCCGGGATCGAACAATACATGTGCATCAACCGAACATACAGGGAGGATACCTGAAACCACTGCATTGGACGCCTGCGTGTCCTGATGTGTCAAAGCAAAGACCCTCGCCTGTCCACCACCTGCAACTGACTGACCTCTGCCTCGGTCATCTCGTCCTCTCTGAGCAACTCCTCCACGCCCACGACCTCTCTGAGCATAAGTCTGGCGCGGAGCAACGGTAGGCGCAACGGGCAACGTCCTCTGGGGTGGTGAAGGTGGTAAGGTAACATGCGGTGCTGCCGCCTCCCTCCGGTGTGTCTCTGGACAATCTCGAACGAGGTGAAGTAGGCTGCCACATCTGTAGCAACCCCGCGGCGACTGCTGACCGTCCTGGGGATACGAACTAAACATCCGACCCCGTCCCGAATCTCTGCTACCCCTCGTACCGGAACGATACCTGTCGCGGCGTCTGAATGACTGCCTCCGTGCAGAAATACTGGTACGAACTCTCTTCGGCTCTGGAAATACCGAAGTCTCAACAAGGTGCTCCTCGACCACTAGGGCTGCGTCTACAGCTGCTGCATAGGTCTCGTAGTGCTGCGCGCTGATCGCGAGGAACACTGGTGAAATCAAGCCTTGAACAAATCTCCGGACTCGTAACTCCTCGGTGGCCACTAGATGTGGGGCGTAGACTGCTAGCTCTGTAAACAGTACGTCATACTCTGCCACTGTCATCCCTGGCGTCTGGCGCAAAGACTCAAACCTGCGTGCTCGGGCATCTCTAACACTCCGGGGAAGGAAACGGGCTAGAAATATGGTCACGAACTCCGTCCAGGTCATAGGAGGAAGACCTGCTGCTCTGCCCTTCTCCACTGAATCACACCATTTCTGCGCAAGACCTTCCCGGCGAAAGCTCGCGAACTCAACCCATCTCGCATCTGCACATCTGAGGGAACGGCATATCCTGGCCATCCTGTCGATGAAAGACTGTGGGTTCTCGGCTGTATCGATGCCTGTGAATACTGGAGGCTTCAGCCTCATGAACTCTGATAGCGATACTGTAATCACCTCCGTGGCTGCAGGGGCAACTGGCTGTGCGGTAGGCACCATCGCGGTCTCTGGAACTGGTGGAGCTACCTCTGGTCGCTGCGCTCGAAGCGTCTCAACTAGCGATCCTATCATCTGGCGCATCTCCTGCATACCAGCCCCTAACGAGGCGATCTGCTCTGTCACGGCAGGAACAGCCTGCTCGGGTACCACCGGCGTACTGCCCGGATCAGTCCTCGTCTCGGACGAGTCAACACGAATCTCGGCCCTCGCGGCCGCTCTCTGTGCCCTCGTAGTCTTAGGCGGCATAATGGCTGAAAGAAAATTTGGATTCGATAAGAACACAGAAATCGAATCACAAGAATATAAGGAGGAATCAAATCAACAAGTCCTAAGGTTGCGTAAGCGGAGTACCGTGTCGTGAGTATGCCGCGGAACATACGCACGCTACGCTACCCTGCTGCAGCTACCTACTCCATCATACCAGGGTCATCCTACACTCCGAAGGTAAAACCTACGCTCTGATACCAACTTTGTCACAACCCGAGAATTCGACTCGTGACCGGCACTTAACCACGCAACGTCTACAGGCGTAACGCGGCTAAGTAAGCCGAACCCAGAATTCAAAACCAATAAATATAGAGTGATTTTAAAACATTTTGTAAAAACAATCATACATGTCCGAAAAACTTCCATTTATTTAGTAGCAATCCTTTTTAAGTTCAAAAGTTATAAGTTTTATAATTTTGGTAACATTTCCCCTTTTTAAAATATTAGCCCCGAAAGTCGGGTTAAAGTAAGGTGTAGCGGAAATAACAAGTGACATGAATAAAGCATCACAATGAGATATACGACGCCGTAGCGAAGAATACACAGTAATGCAAGGACAATATCATAAAAGATAAGATGCATAAAGTAACGTCGGCTCACATGCGAGCTCGACACCAGAATATAAAATCATACATATCGTCCTCACAACTGTCTCTAAGTCAATACAGAAGGTAGATGGAGAGTACTAGATACATCAATATACAACTGAAAGATAACAGATACCGTACGAAACCCACCTAAACAGCAAAAAGGCTAACTCTGCTCAAAAGGGGTATCTGTGCTAAAAGATGCGATAACAGCCAGCCGTGACTACTCCCAAGGGCAACCTGCAAACACTGTGGCACAACGGGGGTGAGTTGCCAACTCGTGAATAGAGATAACATATAAAGGTGATCGCAAGCATGCACATATAGCGTGGCTCTACTCATGCCAGCAGATGATATCAATATAGGTCAACAGTGGATACAATAGTAATGCATGAACTCTAACAGGTAAATGCCACAGGATGAGATGTATAGTAATCAGTACTGAGTATGGGATAAATAATATCTACATGGACTATGTCAACATGGAAAACAATGATCGGTGCCTCAAACTGCACCCAAATCCCACATATACTCAGGCGCCGGCACACCCATCGGCCCTCAAATCCTGTATATCTCGGAGGAATCATGAGTGCCCAACATCGGCATCCAAAACATCATAAAATACCCATGTCTAGCATCGACACGTAAATCCTCGAACATCGGGCGCCGTCAGTCCGGACCGGCCCCACGGGGTCCGTCTGCGGTATCGGCCCTCGGCCCCGGCAGCACGGTCATCACGCATCCATCACTCGACTCTGGTCAGTATCCTCCGGACAACTGCCAGGTCCAACCAATCACCGGTAGGTACTCGCCCGCCTCCAGGCTCAATCGGCAAATCCCATCGATCATCTCGCCGAGGGGAACCATACCGGGCCCACCACGAACCCGCAAACGGAACATCCACTCCTCGAATCGGGTTTCAAGCACACGTCTCAGCACCGAGAAAACGCGTGGTGGACACACCAAAATATCATATCACGAGGTACCGGGTTTTTCAAAATAGCATATCTTTCCTTAAATAATTCCACGGTCCTCAAAACAGAAATCACATGAAAATCCAATACCAATAGTAAAATCCAATGCGAGGTACAATATACATCAATCCATGGTATAGGTATAAGGGGAAAACCGCTTTTTAAAGTAGTTTCATTTCCGGTTTTAAAAGATGTCATGCGGCTCCCAATATACATGAAGGTCATATCAAATCACATATGAGGCGAACTATAGCAATATAATCATGGCAGCTCTATAGTGAGTGTGGCATGGCAATTACTAACGGTGTGTGTGTAGCATGTAAATAGTGCCCGTGCAACATAAACCGTTAGTAAATAGTGCGGTGTTCTATTAGTTCTAAGCAATATATATATCAACACAGCAGAGAATGCAATATGCGATGACAGTCTATGGGGGGCATGCAACATATAGTAAATAAGTCCTATCAGCCCTGACGCATAACGCCATGCGGGCGATATCCCCGTAGATGTGAAATCTACTCACCGTTTCTCGCGCTAAGTGTATCCAACCACTTGCTTGCCCTTCTTCGCAGCGTCCGTCTCACTGGCCTGCGAACCTAGAATCACATACACATATCACACATAAGCTTAAGTCACAAAACGCGACATTATAATCCAACAAGAAACCTGTGCCGCAGACCAATCGCGCGTGTGCGCGATACGCTAAAACGTGTACTCACGCGCCACGAAACTACCCCGACGCGCCGCGATACGCAGAACCCAAACCTACTCACGTATCACGCGTGTCGCGAAGGTTTAGAAAAACGGCAAAACGGGTAACTGGTCCCAGATTTTCCTACAGAATTGATCTTACAAAAATATATATATCAAAGGGCCCTACACACAAAAATACACCAACAGAACCCAAAAAACACCAAAACACCTCCTGTCTGGCCGCAATTGGCGGCCAGAATGGCGTTTTTGGCGGCCGGAGTGGGGAGTTAGGGGGTCGGGTTTCACCTATGGTATCAGCTCCTCTCCACCATGCTACAGTATCCTCAAAATCATTCTGCACTCACCGGGTCAATAGCAGTTCCAGAAAACTCACATTTTGCCCAAATACGACATTTGCATCAAATATGAAATCTGGTGGTATTTTAGTGTAATAGGGGTTGGACTAGGTTTACATGGTCACAACAAACCTCAAGCATCCTACTGGAACTAATCTACACCTCATTAGCACAAAGTTTCAATTAAACATCCCATATCGCACTAAAACGCACCAATATCCATTAACCGATGCAAATCTACACTAACCAAGCTAACTAGGGACTATGTTAGGAAATATACCTCATACTTAACCCTAGGAAGCTGGAGGAAGGTGGAGAAGTGGAGGGAAGAGGCTGCACTAGGAGCTGGAGCTGCTACTGCTTACTGCTGCTGCTGCCAATGCTTGCTGCTGTTGCTACTGAGTGCTTGCTGCTGCTGCTGAGTGCTTGCTGCTGCTGCTGCTTCAGTTGCTTCTGCTGCTGATTCAAGGGGTAAGTGTGTGTGTGTGAGTGTGTGTGAGGTTTGAGAGAACAAAGAAAAGAAATGAGAGGAATAATTAGCTTCCAATTGTCAACCCTCTCTCTATCTCATCATTAATGGCAAGCATGGGCTAAGCCATGATGCCCTCTCTCTCTCCTTCTCACAAGTCAACACCCTCACCATTCAAATTAAAGTAATCTTTTAATTTAACTAATTAATTAAACTTGCTTATAACCCAAAAGAATTAATCCTACAATTAACCCACCATGGTTAATAATTATGGTATTTACTTGATTTAAAACCCTAGTTTACATGCACATGTGTGTGCAAGCCTAGGAAAATTTTGGAAAAATATTTATTAGATTAGGAAAAATATTTAAAACACAATTTGGTAAACTTTTTTTTAAAAATCATTATTTAATTATAATTATTCACTAACCCTTATCCTAAGGTGTTGCAGTATGTGATATTTCGGATTTACGATGTCTAAAGTGATTGTGGATTCCAAATGTTGTATTTTTACACTTTCTTTTCTGTGACCGTAAGCGTAGTATGTGGGGTATCGCCGGCTTCGTTTCTATACATCAACGATAATCGGGATACGCATACTTGCTTACGTTGATGATATGAGGTATTATGTGTTGCTGTGATATGTTATATTGGATTGTCGTGTTCTGAATAACCGGGGGTTTTATGTGAGATGAGGGTTTTTATTTTCATTCATGTAAAATTCATTTGTATGTAATATTCTTTTATTGGGGCACTTCCGGGATGAGGTTGATGTCACCAGTGTATATTATTTACTTTTCAGCATTAGGTAGACCCAAAGATGGGAGCACAAGTAACCGGGTTCTAGGGTCCAGTAGGAGACCATCTCGAGGAGTCGAGACCGGGTCTCCTAACCCTAGAATTGGCAGTGTTACTTGCCGCTCTCGTAGGGGTCTAGGGATGTGGGTTTGGCTATTCATCGCGATCGTGGAATCCGTGTTTTATACAGGCTCGTATTAAAAACACGGATATCCTAGTATATCCAATATTTCATATATGTTCTTCTGCTGCAATGTTCTGTGATGAGATCATATTACTGCCTGAAACGAATGCTTATACTATATATATATGATGATATATAAATATTACTGCTTTCGTTTCTTCTGTGATGCTTAGGAAGCATAAGCTGATGGGTTTTATTAATGAGATTAATAAAAAGAAAAGAAACCGAAAAGATGTTGTAGAATTAAAACATTATAAAAAGGGTAGATACAGTTTTGCTTTGCATAGCAGTATAAATGATATACCCTGCACCTTATTCGATGGGGAAAGAGCCGAGATCCCTTCACCGGGAGTGACCTCTTTAGCTAAACTGGCAGATGCTATAAACTCACGGTTTAGTTTTTGAAAGCTTATATAGTTCTTGCTTTGCATAGCGGTATATATGATATACCCTGCACCTTATTCGATGGGGAAAGAGCCGATATCCCTTCACCGGGAGTGACCTCTTTAGCGAAACTAGAAAAAGCCTCAAAAACATTACTTTTTCAAAATCACTTGTTTCTACGACGATATCAAGTTCATTACGCTCATGGTTTTCTGAAAAATCCGCATAGCCCTCCGAAATTTCAGATAGGTAATACTTAGTATTCGTGTTGCGTTTGATGGCTTTCATCAAGGCGTAGTGTGCGGTAGCTAACTATTGCTTATCTGTAACATATGATGAGATTGAGTTAGGGTAGTCGTGCGGCTTTGTTGGCTTTCGTCAAGGGACGTACGGCTGGGTTTAATTCAATCAAGAAATGTATGGGTTGAACTTGACTAGCGTACTATGGTTTGTTGGCATTCGTCAAGGTCATAATACGTTAGGGGAAAAATATTATCGGGAATTTCAAGTGTTGAAATTTGCAATGAGATTGCATACCTTCTATGAGATAGTTGGATCCCGATACCCACTATGAGTAATAGTTACTCGTGGAAGAATTTTACACAGGACAATTAGTCGATCAAGTAGGTGTCTAGAAAGGTGTTAACGGGGTTAAGCCTCTGGGAAAACGAGGTTTATTTTAATACGTCCGTGCGAAAGCACGGGGAACCTCCCTCAAGTACCAACACTGATCTGGCTGAAAGATTGACGAAATTGTAGGGTGTAATTAATCTCGGATAATCTTACCTTTTAGGGTTTGAAGGAAGATTTGATAAAAACAGTGGGAGACATCCTGATTAGATAAGATAATAACCAATCTAATCTTGCAAGAGCATACGCTAAAGTGTTTTCTTCTCTCTCTCTCCAGATCGCGACCATGTCAGGCCATAATCAAGATAATAATATGGATGTATTGACTGGACCTGCTTATTATACTGAGCAGGGGAACGTTGGTCCCGTTCTTTCTTATAAGTGTTATAAGACTGAGCAGGGAATAGGAGAATATCTGGATTCTCACGCCGCCCAAACAAAGAACATGCATGCTGATGCATCTTCTTCGGGTGTGTTAGTCATTGAGAACTGTTTCTCAGTTCACCCTACGTCCTGGGTATTAGATACCGGACCGGGATCCCACATATGTAAATTGTTACGCGGGCTATGTAAAGGTAGACAACTGGGAAAATGTGATCATTCCGTTCAAGAAGGGAATGGTGCAAGTATTGCAGCCAAAGCAGTTGGCGAATATCACCTAGTATTACCAAGTCGTAATACACCGATTCTGAATGAGTGCCATTATATACCGAACATGATGTGCAACTTTATATCAGTTTCTTTATTAAGTAAAAAAGGATATAATTTTGTAGTAAAAGATAATGTTATGAACATATTCCTAGATCAAAAGTTGATTGGATTAGGCTCGTTAAATAATGGCATATTCATTCTCAATCAAAATACAGTCCTTAATATACAAAACACACACAAGAGGAAGAGTTCTGAAATGAACGAATCTTTCTTGTGGCATTGTAGACTTGGTCATATCAATGCGACACGGCTAGCTAAGTTACATAAGGATGGATATTTGAATTCGTTCGAATTATCATCTTATGATACTTGCCATTCATGTCTTAAAGGGAAAATGACCAAGACTCCGTTTAATGGACACGGAGAAAGATTTACAGAACTCTTAGGACTGGTACATAGTGATGTATGCGGTCCCGTGTCTATACACGCCTGGAATGGTTCTTCCTACTTCATTACATTCACCGACGATCTCTCTTGATACGGACATGTGTTCCTGATAAAACACAAGTCTGAAGGTTTTTAGAAATTCAGAGAATATAAGCACGAAGTAGAGAACCAAACGGGCAAAAGTATTAAGATCCTACGATCTAATCGAGGAGGAGAATACTTGAGCAATGAGTTTCTGGACTATCTAAAAGAGAATGGGGTTCTCTCTCAGCTTACGCCTCCTTATACACCACAGCACAACGGTGTATCGGAGCGGAGGAATCGCACCCTATTAGATATGGTACGCTCTATGATGAGTAATGCAGAGTTACCTATTTCATTCCGGGGGTATGCGCTTGAGACAGCCATACACCTGTTGAATATGGTTCCTACCAAATCAGTGCCTACCACTCCATATGAGATATGGAAGGGGAAAAGACCATCTCTTAAGTATGTTAAGATATAGGGTTGTCCGGCCTATGTCAAAAGGCTAAATCCGGACAAATTCGAGGCAAGGTCTGTCCTATGCAAGTTTGTAGGATATCCTAAGAACTCACAAGGGTATATCTTCTACCACACTGAGGAACAAAAGGTGTTTGTTTCTCAACATGCCACCTTTTTAGAAAAGTAATTTCTTGCAAAAGAAATATGTGGCGAGGAGGTAGAACTGGAAGAAGTTCCAGCAACACAAACTACGAAAGATGATTTGGTAGAACCAGAGGATTCAGTAGTTCCAGACGAACCCCAACCTCTCCGCCGATCTAGCAGGGTTTCTCATTCACCTGAGAGATACTATGGTTTTCTCATTGATGGTGGAAGCGAGGATTGCTTCATGGAAGATGATGACCCGACTAGTTTCGAGCAGGCCATCACAAGTGGTGACTCTGTGAAATGGCTGGATGCAATGCAATCTGAGATGGAATCCATGTACACCAACAAAGTATGGACTTTAGAAGTTGCTCCTGAAGGGGTAAAACCCATTGGGAGCAAGTGGATCTTTAAGAAGAAACTTGGTGTAGATGGAAAAGTGGAGACTTTCAAAGCTAGACTTGTTGCAAAGGGTTTTCGTCAACATCCAGGTGTGGATTATGTCGAAACCTTTTCTCCAGTGGCTATGCTTAAGTCCATCCGGATCTTACTTGCCATTACTGCATAATATGACTACGTAATCTGGCAAATGGATGTTAAGACTGCCTTTCTAAATGGTGATTTAGAAGAGTGCGTGTACATGACTCAGCCAGAGGGCTTCGTAGATAGTGGGAGCAGCGGAAAGGTGTGCAAGCTGCTTAAATCCATCTACGGGTTAAAGCAGGCATCACGGAGTTGGAACATCTGTTTTGATGTGGTAGTCAAAGAGTTTGACTTCATCAAGAATATAGATGAACCTTGTATTTACAAGAAGGTTGCAGAGAGTAAGGTTGTCTTCCTCGTATTGTACGTGGATGACATACTCTTGATAGGAAATGATATTCCTATGCTGCACTCGGTCAAGCTCTTCTTATCACATAGATTCTTAATGAAAGATCTAGGTGATGCCTCCTGCATTTTGTGGATTAGGATCTATAGAGATAGATCCAAGAGGATACTGGGATTGTCCCAATCCAGGTGCATTGACACCATACTAAAGAGGTTTAGTATGGAAGAATCCAAGCGTGGGAACCAACCCACGATCTCTGGACTCACTCTCTCCAAAGAGATGTCTCATAAGATTGATTTGGAGAGAGCTCGTATGCAAGGGATACCCTATGCTTTGGCAGTAGGCTCTATCATGTACGCGATGCTATGTACCAGACCCGATGTAGCATACTCACTAAGTGTGGTGAGTAGGTATCAAGCAGATCCAGGAGAGAATCACTGGACAACTGTGAAGAACATTCTCAAGTACTTGCGAAGGACTAAAGAGATGTTCTTGGTGTATGGTAACGGAGAACTACAGGTGGAGTCCTTTACCGATTCAAGCTTCCAAAGTGATAAGGACGACTCTAAGTCGCAATCGGGATTTATCTTTACCCTAAATAGAGGGGCGGTTTGTTGGAAGAGTTCCAAGCAAGAAACCGTGGCAGACTCGACGATGGAGGCTGAATACATCGCTGCCAACAATGCTGCCAAAGAAGCTGTATGGATGAAGAAGTTCATCACTGAACTTGGTGTGGTTCCTTCCATTGAGCATCCAATATCTTTGTATTATGATAACAATGGAGCTGTGGCTTTGGCCAAGGAACCCAGGTCCCATCAGAAATCCAGACATATTCTGAGACGGTATCACCTGATCCGGGAGATAGTTGATCGCCGCGAGATCGAGGTCAGGAGAGTTGACACGAAGGACAACACTGCGGATCCACTCACGAAGGCCATACCCCAGATACAATTTGAGAGACTCTTCGGGATGCTGGGTATGAGATACTACAACACCTGGCCTTAGTGCAAGTGGGAGATTGTTAGTTATATATATACCCTAGAGACCATTGTTGTACATATGATGTATATTATAGTGTGATGTATATTATAGTGGATGCTTGGATATATATAGAGAGGACTTTCTTGCTCGTCATGATAATATGCTATTTGGTTTCACTTTATCTTAACATGTTGACTTATATTAGTTTATTTTCTTGCACTCACATGTTGATAAAGCCCTTAGGATATGTACTCGACTACTGGGAATATGATGATATCATACTAGTGGGGCCAGGGTAGTCAATGAGTACATCCTATAACTGTTCCTAGTCGAGGGTGTGTCGAGACAGGGCATCGATACACCAGAGTAGACTAGTATATACGCATCATGACCCATATGATGGGCGATGGATGATCCCATATCCATCGGTGTTTGACATCAAAGATGGTGTACAGGAGCTCAGTGGAGACTGGGTACACTGAATGGACTCGCCGAGAACTCCTAGATGGTATTATACCTATCCTCAGATAGCAGTTCTCCGGTGACACCGGTACAGGTTAGTCTGTAGACCCGAGATCGTCATAGAGTTGTGTGATTCCCACTGTGCTTTGATTTCCACCTTACCATGTCCAAGAGGGCGTGCAAAACGGTGGCTTTTGGGTACAGTCCCGAATCACATGGAGGCAATGACCGATAGGAGGGGTTTCGACTCTCCCGGTATTGGGAGTTGATGTTGTGCTGTGTTCGATTGGCTATAACTGGAAGTCCCTGGCCAGGGCTGATATGGAGTGCTGCTGGTAAGAGTTATCAGTAGTTTCTCGACCCGTTATGAGCCTTATATCGACACAACTTATCGGTTACTGGTGTCTGACGTATACCAGCCCTAGACTAGATATGCAACATATCAGACGAAGAGACCGGACTGTACGGGAGTGTTACTGATTGGATTCACAAGAGAATGTACAGGCTTGCTTGTTGATCTTCTGATCGCTCAATACCTGGGTGGCTGTTACGTTTAGATGACCGCTTGCAGCTTGTGGGTGTTTGATATGATCATCACCTACTGCTGGCGTATTGACGATTCTTTAGAGTCCTACACAGAGGTTTCCTGGCTCAGGAAAAACGGAGTAGGAGCACATATGTGATATGTGCGGGACCGAGAATAATACGATATGAGATACCGTATTCTATTCTCGAGATATGAGATATCGGCCGGGTATATGTGATATAACCGGGTCATCGGATCATGTGTTGATTCGATGAAATGTTACATGTTATATAAGTCGGTTATATGTAATATAGCCGGGTTATCGGATCAAGTCTTGATTCGATAATTTAATGTATAATTATATATGTGATATATTACATTACGTTAACTAATATAAGCTCGCTTTATTGATTCATTTTCCCACGGGATAATACATTGATATATATGCGATATATGTTAATTGTATTATTTTCTTTTGTTATAAAATATATTGTATATGTGATATATAATATTGTAACATTTTAGGGTTACAAATTTAACAATGGTTTAGGGTTTAAACTTTGTTAGGGTTTGGATTAGGGTTAGCTTTTGCGTGGAGCTTCCATGAAGCTTCATGAAGCTTTGACTTTATCCTTAAGCTTGATATTTTGTGAAGATATTATTTAACCCAATCCAAACCTCAACCTCTAGTTAATTCTCTACATGAGTTAACACTATCATGCTTAACTCATGGTTAGATTTTTAACCACTACAATTATTCATTATTCATCACAAAAGGATTACCTTTATCTTCTTCTTCTTCTAGCTCTTGAAAAACCATCACTAGTTTTTGTGTTTGTGATGAATAAGTGTGAGAAATAGAAAACAAAAGAGAGTAAAATTCCTATTTCATCATCCTCATCTATTCTATCCACTTAGATTATGGTGTTCACTTCTCTAATAAGTTGTTTAGTGAAGTGTAAGCTTAGGTTAGAGATTCTTCAAAGTAGATCATCTTAGATGATAAAGACTTCAAGCAAGATGCATCATTCACCTCTTGGAGCCTCACGAGAGTCGGAGTTATTGATGATCGCAGCGAATGGACCTCAACACGGAGCTTATGAAGCGAAGGAGCGGACTACAAAGGTTGTAATCCCTAACTTTTAGTAGTAAAGATGTTTACTTGCATTTGAAACCCAAATTATCTAGCAAAGATCCCGGCTTTGGGTTGTTCGGCATGACTAAATTTTTATTCGGGCATGGTTGATGTCTTCTTGAACCTCATAAGAGTGCCTAGGAACCCTACAGTAATTACTTGTAAAGGCTAGATTAGACTAGAGTCATACCAATTTCAAAACTAACGAATCGTGAGTATTTTAAAGACAGGCCAAGGGATTGTACAGATATTTCAAAGGACGTATCATTTCTTAAAAACACCGTAGCCCTTATTATTCAAAACACCACGATTCGTGTTATTTCAAATGGAAAAACTGTATGACTCATATTTATATAAATGCAGATTAGTTATCATTGTGCATATTGTTCAGCTCCCGCCTATCCTTGCTGTTCGTATCGCATCGCATACTTATGTTGTGTTTTCATATGCCATTATTGAGATTATGCTGTCAGGAAACCAGCACCATTACCGATGATGCGTATGTTCCACATACACTTACTTGCCGGCTCACACACATCATCATCGGCAATTGCCATTTCACGAACACTTTAGAGAATATTACTCATTGACATTGCTTGTTAACTAATAGTTCGACATGGTATTCGCGTACTCGTCTTTATATGCTAGTTTAGACTTTGCAGTTATTACTTGCTACTGCATGCATATTATGTAAGTGCACGGCGGCGCCCCGGCCGTCAATCCGATGGCTAAACGCAGAAACGGTGATAAACTTAAATTTTGCGGACTTAGCAAACCGGCACCACCGTGCACTAAACACCCGGATCGTAACCATTAACAAGTCTAAGCTAACTAGAAGATGGGTTAGAGATATATCGACTGATCCGAGTCCTTCGGTCTTCTCCTCGTCGTCTCGATCTCTCGCGGAATGTCCGGTCTCCATCTCCTCCTTGCCGGAAGGGCACCACATCGCCTGCATCTCTTACGGGCTCCCGCCTCTATACCGAGGCAACTCGGGCATGAAGCTGGCAAGTCGATATGCCCAAGACTTGCTATAGAATGTAGTCTAGAGTGCAAGTCTCACTTTGGGGTATTGGTTGCCTTTTGAAGATGGAGGAATGAAGGTATGAAAAATGTTGCTTTCATTTTTCCTTGTATCAAAAATGAGATGAATGAAATTTGCCACACCACCAAAATCAAAGCTCTCTCTCTCATCTAAAATTGTGGCTGGCCATATACAAGCTAGGAAATGGTGGAGGGAAAAAAGCAAATCATGAAGGGAGGTAAGTGTAGGATAAAGCAAGTGGTAACCTTAAACAAAACATCAACCATGCTTAATACTTCAATTCACATCAAATCTCATTAATGCAAAAGTATGGATGAAAGATATCATAATCAATACAATTGCAAGAAACCCCCTCCAAAAATGTTATTTGCACAATTGCAAATAACACCCTCCATCGGAAAAGTCCGGCCGGGAAAGAACAAAGGAAAACCGGCCGGAACGGAATGCAAACTGGCAACTCCAGAAAACTGGTTCCGTAATAAATTACAGGAAAACCCCGATACTGTGCATACACACCCGCATCTGTATTCCTTCCGGATACAAATGCAATGAGACAAAATCTACACTGTACTAAACTAGGATCCGGCTTAAACTAAAGCCGGCTAGTAATATCCGTCCGATCCTGATCCGTGCAATATCGCACGTATCTGATCGAACCCTGCCATTTATCCATACGGCCACTGGTACAAACTGTCCGATCCTGATCCGTGCAATACCGCACGTATCTGATCGGACCCTGCCATATCTCCATACGGGCTCTACAGCGTTTCGCCCGAAAGCTTGAGTAACTGAAAGTGTGGTGGACTCTAAAGACTCATCAATACTATGTCTGTGGATTTAACCACTAGCACGTCAGAGGTATAAGACAATACGTGACGGGCCACCAGCTATAGACTAAAAGGGACGTCGATGAGAGAACTCATCCTGACACCCTACTGAGTCTGTCAGTGACAATATCCGTACAGTCCGGTCCGTTCATCTATGAGTATCGCATGTCGGGCCTAGGGGGTTGGTAAAAGTCAGACCCCCAAAAGCGGTACAAGTCGTGTCGGAGTGTAGCCCAGAACACCCTGAGATACTACTGGAATACCTACCAGTAAATCTCCTGCCTTGGCCAAGGTCTTCGTGTAATGGCTCTCCTAGACACAGCGCGACCTCACTCCCAATACCGGGAGAGACGAACCCCTGAAGATCCGCTCACTGCCTCCATGTGGCTCGGGACTGTACCCAACTAAAACCTGTTTGCATGACTCCTTTGAGCCGTGGTAGGGTAGTAATTAAAGCACAGTGGGAACTCACACGAGACAAATGACGATCCCCAGGTCGATGAACTAACCTGTACACATGTCACCTAGGAACTGCTATCTGACGTCAGGTATAAGACCAACTAGCATGTTCCCGGCGAGTCCTGTCCGGTGTACTCATAACCCAATGAGCACCTGTATACATCTTAAGTGAACCAAATGACACCAGTGGCTTGTGAGACCGGCCACCGCCCCTCGTCGGGGTCTCGACTGTATACACTAGTCTACTCTGGAGAATCGATGCCATGTCTCGAAACTCCCACGACTAGGGACCTTTTAAGGATGTGCTTATAGACTCCAGCTCTCACTTATATGATCCCCTCATACTGCTGGCAGTCAAGCAAGAATCCTAGGGGCTCTATCAACGTGTAATAGCGACCTGTCAGGTCACCTAAAACAGTAGACGATGATAAAGGTAAACCAGATAGCGTACTATCACCTCGAGTAAGACTGTCCTACCGGGACAGGTCCTCCCTCAATCATTGCAATCACGTGCCTGTGACCCAATAATTGACTCTGAGGGCACTATCTCCAACAATCTCCCACTTGCACTCAAGGCTAATTATTGCGATGCCGCATACTCACAGCCTGTGTGATACCGAACATCCAACTCCCCTACTAGTCAGTCTCACAAAATCCGTTTGCGAAACTATTGCGTTCGAGGAATAGCCTCAGTGAGTGGATCCGCCTAGAAGTTTCTTTCTATGTCTCTCTATGTCTCAAGTTCGCGGAGAAAGCCATCTCCCGAAATGAGCAATACCTATCTTAGAATGTCTGGATGTCTGATGGGACCCAGCTCATAAATGAACTCCAAATCCAAACTTCTTAGACTGTATCGTCAACTGAACTTAATCAGTTTCCTGCGCCATGCCACCCTCAGTATTGCCTTGGACCACCTGTCCAAAATACTGCCCCTCGTCAGAAGGAAAAATATAACTCTGACAACCTCCTTGTCGTCCATGTCACCTTGGAAGCCTGGAATGATAATTGTCTCCCAAATGAGGCTGTCGTTATCATATCCCTAGAACATCCACTTATGTTCTAAAACTGCTTCCGACTGTTTCTTCAGGATTGGATCAATGTCAACTTATTGCATCTAGTGCAAGAACAACATCTGGTGTGGTACTTGATCTTTCATGATTGACTCAATTGCCTAAGCAAGTGATCTGCCAATCATGCGCATCCCTCTCTACTTTAGTCTGTAAGACACCTTTAGAGAGGGTGACTCCATCTCCTGCAGGTACACTACTGTGCCAGGAGTCGTCCATTCTAAACACTCTTAGAATGCTGTCAAGGTACCCTGATTGGGAAACCACCCAAATCTAGATCTAAAAACATAGATCTAGTAACCAGTATGTCTGATATAATGTCCAAGTCCCATGTGGAGAAACCACTGTGTGACGACGAAAATATATCCGATTGTAGTATAGGAATATCACTTCCTACTCTGTGTATGTCATCCAAATATCATGACATCACACCCTACTACCTTCTCAACAGATCCATCCCCTATTCTGATGACGTCAAACCCATGACTGTCACATCAAAAATAGATGATCTATCTCCGCTACATCTGCTTTAGTCTATAAATAGAAATAAGCCTGATGTCTACCAATGCTTCCGCTGCTCCCACTAACTACGACAACCCTCTGGCAGAGTCATATAGACGTGCACTTCTAAAGCTAGTTTAGAACGACGCTATACTCATCCTCCTGCCGGGTCTCGCAGACTGGAACAACAACAATGGCAAGTGTGGGTAAACAAGAACATCCCTGTCACCGTCCTTGAGGCTACCGGAGTACCTCTCGGGTGCCTGAAGTTACCCACCGTATCTGCGGAGTGGCCAATGGAATGTCAAATCAGATTGAATCTTTAGGTTCCTTATCAAATCTTCAGTAATCGTTTGCGGTTCTGGGATCACTTCCAGTTCTACCATACTCCCACTACTGTTTTTGAAAAAATCCATTTTTAATAAAACTGTGGCGAGTCTAGAACAATATTTCTATTGATCTGCCAGATGGTAGAAAGTCAACCCTCGTCATAGCCTGGGTCAACCCACAAACAGCTATTACAGAAACGTGCCTTGAGTTATCCAGAGTCTGGTTTTAATCATAAGCCAGACAACTTCCCGTACCTTAACAACGTTAAGATATGAACTGTTCTATATCCAATATAGAACCAGAGGCACTGATTTAATTGAACCAGATTCAAATCATGCAGCTATCTCCAGTGCATGTCAACTAAATGGAGAGAGGCCGATCAGCAATACTCAACTTAGGAATGCTTCCAATTATGAGTAACCTGAAAGAGAAGCAATTTCTCTTAATCATTACTATCAACTGAATACCATACACAAGTATCTACATCTTCGATCACTATGAAAAATCCCGATACTTGCAATACCTGGTTCTCTACTTTATTCAAATACCTATAACTTCTCAAAATTCAGACACTGTGTTTGCACGAAACACCTGTCTAAAAACTAGAGAAGTCATAAGTAAACTGAATACAGTACGAGGACCAACCCCTCTGTCCTGATGGACCCTGGACAACATACAATACTCTGTATAAGTCCCTTGAGTCAGATAACTCATTCACTGTGTGTCGTAGGTTGAAAACTGTACTTATGGTTAAGAAGAATTACACCGCTGTTCAATGCTCCTTACCTAACCATCCACTGATATAGGTAAATGTCATCGACATAATATCAAAAGGTATATCTCACTCTATAAAAATAGACGTACAGATATATCAATTTGAAATTGGTGCACAACAACGGATATTCAAAATCAAATATTTGCCGACCGGCAAACAACCCAAGTGGCTTCCTCAAATATCACCAATTGCAACGAATCCCGATATAATGAGGATGGTCACCTAATTCCTAATAACTTACTGCCCCTCATCATCTGTAAAACCATACAGATGTGAGAATTATACCTTGTAAATACATACCCTGGAGCAAGTGTCTAATCGGGAAATCAGTTTTCTATTAACAGTACACAGTGAAACTGAAACATTGAAATGTATCGATAGGGTATCCTGGTATTCCTAGTAATGCCTCTTCCATTATCCAGGTTCACGACTGTAACCTTATAATTTTTTGCCATCTCTCCAAATCCCTTTATATGTCTTTAGTCATTACCTTCTGCACACCCCTTTAGGCCAAATGGTTTTCTTCATTCCCTACCGTTCGGCACCAGCCTATGGTTTGGAAGAAGACTATCCAATAAGCATGAAGGGTGTACTGTCCTAATCCTAGGAGCACTCGCAACGCGAGAGAAGGTGAAGATAAAAGACACCTGAATGTACTTTATTCCTATTTCTCCTGAACCAGGATCCATCCCCGAACTGGAACAAGTTCCTTTCGAGTTCGTATATAACCATACGATGGATTATCCAATAAACTGGGATCTTCGTAGTGATACGGAGTGTCCTGGAGAAATTCAAAGGTGATTTAGGATTGGCGAAGAAATACTTGGTTTGGTCGTGAATATCAGTCGCAATTTACTTTGCCCTCTTACTAATCCCTTGCTTTGTCTGAACTTAATACCTTCTGCACACCGTTTAGGCTAATTGGCTTTCTACATTCCCTACCGGTCGGCACCAGCCTAAGGTTTGGAAGAAGACTCTCCAATTTGCGTAATAGGTGTACTACTCCTAAACCAAGGAGTACTCGCAACCTGAGAGAAGGTGAAAAGAAAAGACAACTGAATAGTCTTATTCGCTTTCTCCAAAACCGGAAACCATCCTCGAATTCCTTCGAGTTCGTATCTAACCATACGATGGTTTTGTCCAATGGAAGTGGACGTTCGTAGTAATACGGGGTGTCCTGGAGAAAAGGGTAAAAGTAGGAGTGGCAATGAGGTCTGCAACTCTGACAATCCAAAAACCAGTGTTAAGATGGTTCGGTCAACTTGGTCACTGAGTCATAGTCTTAGGGTCGGGTCAAAGGTCGCTGCCAAAGAGAGAGAGAAAAGAAACACTCAGCGTGCACTCTATCCTAGATCAGAATGGTTATCACTTTTTCTAATCAGGAAACCTCCCACTGTACCTCAAATTCTCCTCCAAACCTGAAAGAAGAATTAGTCGGGGTCACCCGAGGTGTAAACCAACTCATCAGTGGGAATCGGGATCCAACTCTCATCGCATGATAACGTGACGGAATCCGCTCACGGTATCACACTCCAGAAGGTATGCGCATATCTGGCAAGTTTCAGTACTTTTGAAACTCCCGATGTGATTTTTACCCCATGCTCTTATGACCTTGACTTTGGCCAACAAATCATAAGTCACATGTCAAGTTCTTCCCGTCATTCTCCAGGTTAATTTGAGCCCACCCGTACAAGCCCTTGACTTTGGCCAACAAGGCTATACGACTGCCCCAAACCAA